>JAPMOR010062977.1:779551-827417 GCA_026543865.1 Argiope aurantia | reverse complement strand
CGAAACAGTCTTCTGTTTCTAATGAGAGTTCTGGGAAAAATGCGCAAATATCACGAATGCCACCACCTTGCCGAGACGGTCTTCGGAGGTGTAGGGGGAGGATGTAGTGGTTACAATTACCGCCTTCTCCTTTCTTCATAGGTGGCGCTACTAGAGCCACCTATCAAGAGCCATGTTTTCCCATGATTCCTCATTCTTGTCTCTTGTGTTGTCCTTGCTTGCCGTGTGTATTTGTTCTATGCCTTGTTCTTCAATATGCTTGTGTTAAATGTTTGTGCCGTGGAACTTAACCCGCTAATAAAGAGTAGTTCCTGAAACTGAACTCATTCTTACATCCATGGCATAACACATAATAAAGAGTCTCGTCCCTCTACAATATCATATTAAATATATCAAAATAATAAAATGTGTCAAATAAATAGAAATAACAATATTAAAAAACAATACAATAACAATATAAAAATGCATCAAAATACCTAGAAATCTTTATGTCCAAATTAAAATTGTAAATAAAAATCTAATCTTAAAATTAATATTAATAAAAACATTTTTCTGAATTTTAAATTGATTGTTAAGAAGCAGTATGTTCCAAAATTATTGGTGATAAATATAAAGTTTAATTAATTCTAAATTAAGTACAAATATATCTAAAATTTAAGCATCTTTTATATGTATATATTATATTTTTATATCTTTATATTATATTTTTTATCCTACTATTCAAACGTGAAACATTTGATAATCTAAATGCAAATGTGTGTCTTGTCGAGTGTTTTGAATAATTTTTGTAAAATGTATGTAATTTACAAAAAGTACCCAACTATGGAAAGTTCACCAGGCTAAAAATAAATATTTTATAATGTTAAAAATAAGCATATAATTTTTAAGTAGAATTATAAAATTTTAATGAAAAAATGTTGCGTTTATAAACTAAACTAGCCGCCTTTGGCGACCAGCCGGTTCGCCAGTATTACCGCTCGCTACAATTTTCAATCAAATATTTTAAGTAACTGGTCTCTTAAAGGATTCTCAAATAAAACATTTTTAATCTTCAAATTTTGATAGTCATACCAAACTTATATTGTTTAGATCGTTTCGTTCAATTTACTATATATATTTTGCTAATTTGTTGCCATTTCCGGTAAAACTTCAACTTTAATTAAAAATGTAAATGACGAAATTGCAATTAATATTAAGATATTTTTTAATAAAACCAAGCGTTTTATTTTATTTATCATCTTTATTGTTATTTATTAATTATTATTATTATTGAATATGAGTATTGCAAACAGAATCGCTCGGAATTTAAGTCTTATGTTAACTACAAAATATTTTTCATAGTTTATGTAATATCTCAAACAATAATTGAACAAAAATTTCTGAGATTCAGTATAAAATTCAGTTTTTAGTTTTGCTTTCAAAAGGATTGAAATGAAATCAATAATAATATTTTGTTCCTGCTTATAAATATATTTCAAAAATTATGAAGTCTAAATTTAATGCAGTAAGGTATCATATTCTGAGAAATATTCTGGACACACCAAATTTTAAATAAATGAATGAATGTTTCTATTTTCCACGATCAACTAAGACTTATTTATGAAGTTTTAAATGTTAAAAATTTAGAAAAACTCACCATTTTCATAATCTTAGGCCAATTAATCTTGAGAAACCTGCGCGCTGATTGGCGTATTTTCTTTGAAACGTTCGACGAAAAATCTAAAATTATCCTTTTTTTATTGAATAGTGATATTCAAATCTTCATAAATCAGTCAGTTTAAGTGATTTGAAATTAACTCTTAAAAGTCAGTGATTTAGTTGATTGGAAATTAACTCTATGACCACCATAAAATCTGTGCTTTCTCTTGTGGTGTATGCATTCTCCTTAATATCCGATCGAATAAAACTTCACATACAAAAGTACTACATAGATCAAACACATCAAAAGTAAACATAACATAACAGCCAAAAACAAAAGAGAGAAGAATGCAATTAATAAGCAGACGATATTTAGAAAAGTACAGATATTTAGACTGGAAAATGAAATTATCTGAAATTAAAAACACGCGCAGACGATATTTACAAAAGTAAAAATATTCAAACCTGAAAAGGAAAATATATGAGTTATTCCATCAATAAATGCCATAAGTTTGTTTATATCTTCATTATTTTATGAGTCATTAAATAATTTTTCATAAAATAATTTCATAAATAAATAAAATAAGATCATAAAATAATTTTTCTTGAATTTATTTTTTAGAAAAAATAATATTTCATATTTGTTTCATTTCCTACAAACACATGCCGAAAATTATATTTTTGCAGATTTCATTTCCAAAAAGATTTAATTTATTTTTAGTTTGAGCTTTAATCAATGTGATGGCAACACTTTGAAAAAAGCTATTTTTTTCTCATGAATGCGAAACGTGCTTAATCCTCATTTTTATTTTTGACGAAAAAAATTATTGAAAAACAGTTAAAATATTTATTTAAAAATTCATTAAAAATAGAAATTTAATTATAAGATTAAAACAGTAGTATCATTTAAAAGATAAATTTTTTATCTTTAACTTCATGTAAAAATCTTTTTTGTGCGGTAATATTTTCGGCAGTTATAGCAGAAACACGTCAAAATTTCGCTTAATTTTTAAATAAATAAAATTCTAATTAAAAATTCGAAAAAATAACCCCCAGGTGCACATTCCCGGTCTCCAAGGTATACACGTGCCAAATTTGGTAGCTGTAGGTTGAATGGTCTGGTCTGTAGAGCGCCAACACACACACACACACACACACACACATTGAGCTTTATTATAAGTATATAGATTATATTTTTAAAAAATGATTTTAAAAATGTTAAAAAATTGTTTCTTTAACGAAATTTTAAAATGATTACCAACACATTATCTAGCAGCTTTTATTTCATCTAATATAAACAATATATTGCGCATCCAGCATTGTAAAATGACACAATATCGGTTTTAAAATAGATTGCAAGTAATTGCTGACATTTGAGACATTTCTTACTTCTGCAAACATTTACTTTCTTCACAGGCGTAAATATTTGTATCGTTTTTCAAGTCAAATCTTTCATGCAAACTGACGTGTAATAGAATCCCTATCTATTTTCCTTCATTCCTTTGGCATAGAGCATAAATAAAATTATTCAAGTATTCCATAACTTTCGCTGAAATATTTTTGTAATAGGTCAAAGTAAAGGTTGCTTAAAAACTGCTTTTCCAATTAATTTGTTTTCAAATCACGTTTTGAATGTTTAATAAATACGTTTTTTTTTTCAGAATTACTAAGATATTTTTAATATAATATTAACGCTGATATTTGAAATTTCACCATTGAAAAAAACCTTTCATCTAAAAATTTTCATAATTTCAATTTAGATTATATGTCATTAGCAGTACTTTTATTATCCCTTTGTAATTTTTGTTTAGAAAAGAAATATTGAAATAATTGATTGAATAAAATAATCAAGCCGTTATAAAAACATAAATTTTGGAATTAATTTTTAATTTTTCGAATACGAAGTATGCAAAGAGAACACATTGTAACTGTCAAAAAATTCGAACTCGAGATTTTGAATCTCGATACATGTTTGGAATAATATTTGTCTCTGAATGTAACAACTCAAAAACCCTTTAAGCTACACGGATGAAATTTAGTGTATTGTCTCTACATCCAAATTTGTAGATTTTTATTTAATTTTCAATGAAACCCAATCAGAGGAAATCTGTCTGGCCGGCTGCCCTATTATAAGGTAACTACAAAACGAAGAAAGTTAAATGGAAAAAATTTGATTCACAAATTTAATATCTAAATGATATAACTGTATATATTTTTGATCTATTGATCTGTGCATTCACAAACTTGTAAATTCGGAACTCAGAAAAGCAAGGATTTAAATTTATGAAATTTGATGGGTGATTTTTTAAAATTTAATCAATTAGATAAAATGCATCAAAAATACACATTTGGTTTTTCCAGAACTTTTACTATAGCGTAGTACTATACTATAACTTTAACGCAGCGATAACTCGCTGAAGATCACATTCGAATGGGTTGTTTCGTAATTATTTTTCGTCAATGGCACACGATTAATGATACATAAGTACATATTCAGAAAATATGAGAGAAAGTTTCAAGGACACCACTACTCATGATTATTTTAAAAGTGGCTTACATGAAATTAAAAAAAAAATAGTGCATTTAACGATTTTTGCATTATGTGATTTTAAAACTATCCATTATTTCTTGCTTGTACAAGATTTTCTAAACATAACCAACCTACATGATTTTCTAAAAAAATTTGCTGCACTTGAAATTTCAATAATTTTGATCACGAAGTATTTCGATTTTATATCATCAAAGTTATTTTAATAAAGCAAAGTATGTCCTTTAGGATATTTTTTTATTTTTCATCTGGGCATATTATATTCGTAAATAATAGAGATAGTAATAGATGATAATGGGTGCGCTAAGATGGATTCTGTGTACATGCATTACATTACGTCTCTAAATGAATTAATATTGTGTTTTCTCTATCTTTTTTTCTATACTTCTTAACGGTACAGAAGAATAATGGTATAGAATGGGTTAAAGTGCAAACCCAATTATATTGGTAAAAATAGTTTGAACTAAAAAAAGGTCAGCAAAAAAAATGTTTTGAACAACGAGAAAATGCTGAAGACGTAAATGTAATATCGGAGTAATGTAATATTTTTATTTCATTTTCATACTAACTAATCTTTTCTTTTTGGGGGGAGGGGTGGGGTGGGGTGACGGGCTCACCGGAATTAATGATTGCCAAAAATATCAATGAAATATTTTATGTCTCATGTTCTGTTTTAGAAGCTTTATATTTTTTTTTGTTCATTGTGCTATGCATTTCTTTATTTTTCTATCAACTCAATTAAAATATGAATTTTAAGTTGAAATGGAAGTCTTAAACTTCTGCAAATGCAAACACATGCTACCTAAACTATTTAAACAAACGCTCTTTAAAAATTTTGCATCATTGCTTATTTATGAAAGTAAGCCTTAATTGTAAACCAACTACAAAATTGTAAACCAAGTACGTGAGTACCAATTGCAAAAAAATAAACTGAGGCAAAAACAATATAAGAAAATAGACAAAATCTTATACAAAAACACTTACACACACATAATAATTTCTTTTATAGTTTACCTACACAGTTGTTAAACGGCTTAAGTAGTCTGAATTTTTATTGTCTTTACCTGCTCTATGATTATCTCAAAATTAGGTGATTGGAAGGCTTAATGCCCATCGCATTAGTTATTGGTTGGAACTACAGTTCTTTTGTAACCAGACTAGAAGGTTAGGATCTGTTTGAATTTAAATTTTTTTTTCCATCTGTATAATAATGCAAATTTTTAACAGCGAAAATGATACTAGCACATTCTTTCTCAGTGGTTCCGTATCGTTTTTCACCATCGGTGATTTTTTTGCTAAAGTAAAGAACTGGATGTTCTTCTCCCTTATCATCTATTTGCGTCAATACTGCTCCAACTCCGGTATGTGAATCATCCATTTCGAGGATAAATTCATGGTTAAAATCTGGTGAGTAAAGTGCTGGTTTGTTTACGAGTTTCTCTTTCAACGATTGAAATGATTTATCACAGTCTTGAGTCCATTTTCCAATTTCTCCTTTTTTCACTTTACCTTTAAGGGCATCAGTCAATGGTTCTGCTATAACTGAATAGTTGGGTATATACCTACTATAATACCCTGATAATCCCAAAAAAGCTGGGATATCAGTTTCCGTTTTGGGTGTTACGAAATCTACGACAACCTGTACTTTGGTCTCCGAAGGTCGTCTGCTCCCTTGAGCTACCATGTGTCCTAGATATAGGACGTAATCTTGGGCAAATTTACATTTGGAGGGCTTCAGAGTCAAGTTAGCGGCTTCGATTCTTTTCAAGACAGTTTCTAAATGTTTTAGATGAGAATCCCAAGAATGCAAGTAAATAGAAATGTCATCCAAGTAGGGGATTGCATATTCCTCGCATCCTTTTAATACCTCAGCCATCACATTGCTAAAAAAGTAGGCAGCATTCTTAAGTCCGAAAGGAAATATTAGTGAGCGGTATGATCCGAAATTTGTTATAAAAGCTGCTATGCGTTGGACCCTTGGCGTTAATGGTATCTGCACTTCTGAAAGATCCAGCACCGTTATACACGTTGCAGTTGCTACAGTCTCTACTCTGTATTCCAAATTTGGAAGAGGATAGTACATAGTGCGAGTGATTTTGTTTAACCGTCGATAGTCAATATAAGGTCTGGGATCTCTTCCAAAAGTCTCCACCAAAATCATAGGACTCGTGTAGTCAGATTCACCAACTTCAATAATTTTCAAGTCCAACATTCGTTGGATTTCTGATTTAAGTATCTCCGTCTGATGTTGAGAAGCTCGGTAAGGCTGGCATATCATGGGTTCTTCACTGCTTAGTTCGATATCGTTCTCAATTGCGTTGGTTTTCCCAGGTATGTTGGGAAAATTCTTAGCATACCAATTAAAGTAATTGTTGCAATTGATCAATTTCTTATCTATTAAGTCTTTCTTCAAGATTGCTGTTACTGATAATATCCTTGAAATTATATACATTTGGATTTGAGTCAATCTAAGGAAAGTCAACATCCCTATCTACATCATTTTTCCCGGATTTAAGTGATAACAAATTTACATATTCACTTCTTTTATTATAAGGCTTTAGCATGTTGAAGTGATATATTTCAGATTTTTCTTTTTTCTCCGGCAAATTTATGACATAATTTGTCTCGGAAATCTTCTTTTCAATGATACCTGATCCAAGCCATTGAATTGAAAATTTGTTTGGTCTACAAGTAGCAAGCACTAGAACAAGATCGCCTACCAGAAATTCGCGTTTCATGGCATTTCTGTCATACCATTTCTTCCGTTTTAGCTTCTCTTCCACCATCTTCTCCGTAGCTAGTTCCTGACATCGTTTCAAACGGTTTATCAAGTTAAACACGTGCTCAATGACTGGACTGGATTCAATTTCTGCCTGAGTCCTTTTTTCATAGAGCAACATCTCGGGAGCTCTTAGCTGTTTCCCAAACACCAATTTTGATGGAGAAAATCCCGTGCTTTCATGGATAACGGTTCTAAAAGCAAAAAAAACAGATGGCAAATGCAATCAGTTCCCTCTTTAATGCACACAACTCGCAAAGTGCGTTTAGTTGTTCGATGAAATATCTCGACCGGGTTTGATTGTGGGTGATGGATGAACAGAGAGAGCTGTGGCAAACCTTTATTTCGAAACTTTCAAATAATTTTGAAGTCAAATTGCTTACAAATGATGTTTCTTGGTCACATTGTATTTACACAGGGAAATCAGTTCCACTGGAAATATTAAGTAATGCATCAGTTACTGAAAGAGAGGTTAGATCAGTAACAGGAATCACATCTGGGTATTTTGAAGCTAAGCAGATGGAAGTTATAATGAATCTCTTCCCGTTTGGGGTTAAAGGAAGTGGTCCTACAGCATCTAAGTTTAACTTTGAAAAAACTTCTTGGATAATTGGTACAAGTTTCAATGGAGCCTTCTTTTTTTCATTTGGCTTGACAACCCTTTGACAACTATCACAGGACCTCACATATTCTTCAACATCTTTATAACACTCAGGCCAGAAGAAATGTCGTCCGAGTCTGTCTTTAGTTTTTGTTACTCCAAGGTGTCCAGAAGTATTTTCATGGCATAAGGACATGATTCTCGCTCTAAATTCTTTTGGGATGACTATTAGTTTTCGAAAATCTCCAATATGGCCTTGACGTTTCTTCAACAACAATAATTTTTTTATTTATCTCACCATTTTCATTATTAGAATTTCCATATTCAAACAGAGGCTTGAAATCGAAATCTTCAGATTGGAATTTCACAAGCTCATCGATGTTTATCTTAAGAAGAGACATTTCACCATCATCTTCATTAAGAGAAGTCAGTTGAAAATCTTCATCTTCTGCTTTAGGTTCAGAATTACCTTTTTGAAATAGAATTTCTTCACCTACAGAGGTATCATCTGGAATAAGTTTTACCTCTTCTGCAGGCTGATTATTATCGTTGTTCTTTTTATTCTGAATTTTTAAAGTTTGATATCTAGTTCGGGCAGCATTTATCGAATATGGCATTGATACTTCTTTTAGTTGAGAATCCATAAGCAAGGAGACCGTACGATTCCCCATAATATAGCGTCCTTTATCAAGTTCACTGCGAAGAACAGCAGCCTTTGTTTTTATTTCTCCACTTTTGAGAATTATTTATACTTCGGCTAATGGTAAAGACACAGGACCTTCATCAAGAGGTTGTTGGACCCAAATACATGCATTGGCTAATCAACATACTTTCTACAAATTACATCAATACTGGCACCTGTATCCCGCAGAACAGGCATTTGATGGCTATTTACTTCTGCTACAGTCATAAAAGGAACTGAAAACTCATCTTTAGAGCCTTCAACAATTCTGTTTATATTTGCTGTATTCTTAATATTCTTCAATTTTGGACATTGGTCTCAAATGATTAATTGAACCGCATTCATAACATTGCAATGGCTTGTGTTCATCAAAAACTTCATTATTTCTACCCCGAGATAAGTCCTGACTTTTGGGCTTTTCTTCAGGTCTGGAGTTGACACTGAATTTCCGCTTCTTCTCATGAAAATCTCATCTGTAGGTTTTCTCTTTTCTTGATTTTCCCCGAAATTTCTCTTTTTATTTTTTTTAATATTTTCATATTCGTCCAGAATGTCAGCTAATTCTACCGGAGACATCAATTTTCCCCAAACGTCTACAAAATGCTCTCGAACCCCGTAAGAAACACGTTTCTTCATTTGATCAGTGATTATAAATTCTTTTAACTTTTGGAAGTCAGTGGCTTCAAGACCTGAAACCCATTCTTCCAAGAAATTTGTCAGTTCAAATGCAAAGTCTCTCTAAGAACCTTGAAATACTTTCTTGTGCTGCACAAACTTAAGTCGAAATGCTTCAGGACTTAGTTTAAATCTTCTCAGCAGCAAATCTTTTACGTGTTCGTAATCCTCAAACTTTTCTTCAGGCTCCCTAGAAATAAGTTAAACATTGTCTGGCGGAAGAAGACAAAAAAGATGAGAAACCCACTCTTGTTTCTCTATTTTAAATTTTTTAGCTTGACACTCAAAAGTGACAAGATAAAAACGTATCTCGTCTTTCTTAGGGTTAAATTTTGGAACTATTTTCTGAAATTCTGGGTGATATTTTTGATTTCTCTGACTAGCATCCATTACATCGACTGGATTATTAGAATGACTTAATTTTAACTTTTCTAGTTCAATTAACATTCTTTGATTTTGCAATTCGATTTTCGCATCCTTTTCTCGCTTTTGAAATTCGATTTCGGCTTCCTTTTCTTGCTTTTGCAGTTCAAATTGCCTTGCTTCTCGCTCCCACTCTGATTTTTGTTTTTCTGACTCTAATTCATATTCGCGCTTTCGTTCAAGTTCCTGTTCTTTAATTTCTTGCTCTTTCTGCTTTTCTTCATTTTTTTTTCTTCACCAAAATTTTCACAAGGGCTTTAACGTACTCTTCATTATAATCCTCCATCTCCATTATTATTTTCCTAATAGTTACAACTTTTAATTTATCTTGAACTTCTAAATCTAAATCATGACCTAAACTCAAAAGTTCAGTTTTTCTTAATCTTCCCCAGAAAGTCATTATATGTAGATACAGTAATTCACAAAAAGGAAAATAATAATAAAAAATATCAATCAATAAGCCGTTATACTATTCTTTAAATTATACCTAATACAAAATTTTTAAAAAATGCTCAAAATTACAAAATGCAAACATTTTTTCTAAATCTCTTTTGAGAAATTAAGCACTTTCATTTAAAACAATCCAATTTCTAGTATGTATATTTTTCTTCACTCAATCAATAACTGATATAAATGAAGTTTCTTCCTTGATACTAATATGAAAATAAAATAAAATATCCGTTCTCTTTAATTAGTATATAACACAATTCAGCAAAATATTTAAAAAAAAACTTTCTCTAAGGAATAAATCAAAAATTTCTAAAATGTATCTTCTAAATGTATCTTCATGTATCTGCAAAAAAAAGAAAGAAAAAAGAAACTCAGAACATTAATTTCCGGGGATAATAAGGGATTATTCATTTGACTGACGTCCGATGATCTCTTTAGAATTGTAATAAATTTACGCAGACAACAATTACAAAAAAAAACATAGCTCTTTTCACTAAACATCGATGTAGAAACACATTTTTTTTCATCGACGATAAAAGATTACTGCTTCTTTTAAATGATTCACACATATAAAATAATATAATTATGAATGTACAAAGAAAAGTAAAGCCTAAGCAAAAGTGCAAGTTTCAATACCTTGATATGCTTTTAGTCTTTATAAAATACTTTCGTTTCACAAAGCACTGGCTTACATCTACTTCTGTTTTAAAATTACTTTAATTTTGAAATGGTACTGGCATACTCAAATATATATTTTTAAATTGACAATTCAATACTATAGTAGCATTTATAAAGTACTGACGTACATCTGTACTTCTGTTTTTAAATTACTTCAATTTTCAACTAGTACTTGTGTACTCAAATATATATATTTCTAAATTGACAACTCAATACTATAGTAACATTTATAAATCTCTGGCGTACATATATACAATTCTAGAAGTGATCTTTCAATTTACACTAATTTATGTTAATTGAAAAGCAAAATAACTTGAACAAAGCACTGATGTATTTGAAAATCGTATCGTATTATTATCGTTATCGTTATGCCTATCGTATCGATTATTATCGTTATCGTATTTGCACTGACGTACAATTTATTTCAGAAGTACTAAGTTTCTAACAACACTGGCGTGTTTGTTTATAAAATAACTTGAAAGTGACCTTCCAAAAATATGTACTGGCGTACAAATAGAAAATAAGTACTTCAAAATTTTTAACAAAACAAAATCCGATCAATCTACTATTGATATCACTTTTACCTAAATTAATATTTTATTCAATTCGAAATAACAACTAGTGCTTCAAAATTATTTCTTTTGCATAATTTGAAAATTAATTTTAATTTTGTTAGGAATTTACATATCCCGATTCTGTTTTTAGAACAAGAATATGAAGCATACAATGTTACTTCGTTTTGGTTTTGCCTCAGTACAAAAATTTATGGTACTCACCCGTTTAGCCGAAACACAACTTTGAAGATAATCCATACGTGGGTTTTTTAATTCCATTTTTATTTTAATATTTTATGGAATCCAAGGACTACCATCATTTATTAGGCTATGACATCTCTTAAGAACAAATAATAGTCAACAACCTTTTAGTGCAATATGTTTTAATAAGTAATTAATTGCACACATCACAGGTACACATATATAAAAGATATGAAGTTATTTCAGCATTAAATGGGCCGTTTTTTAACAGTTTTCTGAGCTCATATTCTACGAAACACATCGTCTGCCACATAACACCACACATCCTCACGTCACTCCATCCACGCTTCTGGTCTTTTTCTAGAGTTCGTACATACTAGAGGGCGCTAGACAGTACATCATCTACAAAAGTATATTTGTGCCAGGTTTGATAACTCTTGGTCAATAATATTTCTAACCGTCTGCCTGTAGAACACCAATACCCACACAGACATACAGACATTCATCTTTATTAATAGTAGAAATAAATGTAATGACGGATTTCGAATTTCAGCAGGCATAGAAGCTGGACTGTGACAAAGTCAAGTCGATTAAAATAATATAATTAGCCTATACGATAAAAAATTATAAAAGATAAAAGAATTCCGCACGAATTATATGGAATTAACTAACACTTGATAGTTCCATAGAAAGAATTCCATATGATACTAACACTTTTTTAAGTGTTATTGGTGAAGTTACTTTATTTTATTAAGTTAATTTTATTCATTAAGTTTATGTAGTTATGGCAGTATTTATAAACATCAAATATTTCCTTAAACGATGTGTACATATGTAAATATAATTTAATCATGTATCAAAATAAATAAGTAAAAACATATTCATTTTCGGAAAAAATAACGAAATAAAAAAATAACCAAAAATAAATCATTAACATTTTGATTAAGTTAAAAATGAGTGAAAGTATGGAATCAAACTGGTCGAATAATTACAACAGAGTCCTCATAATGTGTGCTGTCTAGAAACAAAAAAAAATGCCAAATGCCGCTATGGTACTTAAACGTTTGATTTTAATATTCATTAATATGTTGATTTTCCGTTAGATATTGTTTAAAACTCATTTAATTGGTTTTGTTTTCTCTTAAAGAAGTGTGAGCAGTGGAAACTGAGATGGTCATTAACCAATCCGATTTTTTTAAATTTTTTCCTATCATATGAATAGTTTTGACTAGTTGTCCACCGTTTGTAACAATGTTTGTAATACATTGATATTGTTTCATTTTGATAAGTTCATTACTCTTAATCGCATCTCACCAAGAATTGGCTTTGAATAAAATAGTTAGTTATAGTGATTCACATTAGTCCTAAGAACCAATTTTCGCTGTTCAGCATGTTAATTTTAAATCTCCTTTGTGAAATTCCCGGGTCTGTCTGTAGATTTATTTGAAAAGCCTCTTCTGTAGATTTATTAGAAAAGCCTCTTCTGTAGATTTATTAGTATAAACAAACGCTTCTTTAAAAGTGCACATGTGATTTAAAGACTCCAGGTTCTTGTTGTTTCCTTTGGTTTTTCCGTTTGGAGAACATGGAAAAATTGTTTTTGAAGGAAGTGAGGGTGAAATATTTCTGGCTGTGTTTCACAGAAATCTTGGTGCAGTGTTGCGATTATACTGAACTTCATTTTGTTAGCCATGGATAAGAGATCGTGTTATCTTTTGAAATTAGTGAAATGATAAGGATTTTAGTAGAAACAGAAAATCATTAGGTTCATTTTTCTTGGACACAGAGGAATATAATAATAATATGCCATTAGATGCATACTAATCGGTCTTATAAAATAAAATACTATCGAAGATGAACTTTTATTAAGAACTGGTGCGACTGGGAATTTTTAGATTGAAATGATATTATTATTATTATTATTTGGTTTCCTTTAAAAAAAAATGAATTGTATAGATAATATTTGTAACTTTGTTCTGCTTTTTGTATGTACTGCATTTGTTTTCGTAGGCATAGTTAAAATTTCAGGATTTTATTTGTTGCATTCATTTCTATTAATGTTATATTCTTTATAATGATACATAGAAAGTAGTAGCATATTATATATATTATTTGCAAAATAGAAGTCATGAAATAAATATGTTATTTTATATCATTTTTTTATATAAAATTAGGCTTAACTGCGAAAAATGCGTGACCCTTGGCAACGCTTCTTTCACCGCGCGTTGGTCCTGATGGGGTAAGAGGATTTTTCTTGATCATTGGAAGTAAACGTACTACAAAGGTTTGTTCTATGAATTGAATACTTCAAACAGTGCACGAGAATATATTCAATGTAATTTTCTTGGTTACAGGAGAGACAACGAGATTTGGATAAATAGACGTACTGTTAATATGTCTCCTTTCTATTTTTAAACCATGCTGTAAGGGAAAGACTGGATAGGATGTTTCCTAATATTTCTTGGTACTTGCTATTTTGTTAAAGAGGATGCATATTTTGAAGCTAGATTTTTTAGTAATAAGTGATTATATCTTCAGTAACAATTTACTCAAAGTATGGTTCTTACACCGCGACCGTTTCTGCGAAATAATTTACTTTTTCAGTTCAAGCAATATTTGATTGTTCTGGAGTCCACACCAATATGATTTTCTGGTTGAGATTGGGTTAAATTATAATTTTTTCGCTGTTCCATGAATAACTCTTAAATTGATCAAAACTTGAAGAGTAGAAAGGATATCTGTTTATAACAGTAGATTTTTTTTCTGAACCTGCGATAGACAGAGTGCTAAAGCTTCATACATTTTTTCTTATTAAATGTGCATCATCCTTCTTACTAAGTGTACGGAAATTAACTGATTAATATGGATATTCTGTATATATTAAACAACGTTTCTTTAAATAACACGAATTACAATACCGATATTTTAGTTACATAAACCTTCTTCTTGCATTTATTTTTGCTCAAAATATCGTTTCATATGTATTTTATTTTAAACAAATATGTTAAAATATCTGTATGAAAATATATGAAAATTAAATTTTTCTAGGTTTAATTTGCAGAGAGAATTAACTTCTTAAACATTTAATTCGAGCTTTTGTCAGATTGATGGTAACACATTGACAAAAGTTAATTTTTTTCATTCAAACATAAAGTATACTTGTGCAGGTTAAATTTTATTTTTATCTTGTGTGAAATACTTTGTTAGAAATTATATTTAAAATGTTTTTTATTTAATTAAGAGGTATATTATAATACTCATATTTAATTAATATAAAAGTATAATGTAAAGTATATTTTCTAACTTGCATACAATTCTTCTACGACTAAAATCATCTACCAATGCTCATATCAGTTGCTATACCAAGGCAAAAGCATAAATTATTTGCATTACACATATGTTATACCTTTTTCTAACATTGTTCCTTTTCATTTATTGTCTTCTTGTATTGTTCAATGCATCAACAAACTGGTCACGTAATTCAAAATATTTTCCTAGTCATCTAATTTTACATATTCTCCATAATTAGCAATTATGCCAGTTTATCCCGAGCATTTACAATTTACTTTTGTGTACAAAAAATAGCATTTAATATTTGTTTCTTAATCGATGGGCATCATAGTACAAGTGATAATCAGTCAGATAATGCAGCGATCAGTCAGCTAATGCAGCGATCAGTCAGCTAATGCAGCTAAAATAGGAAGAAAAAAAAAAAGAGAAAATTTTGTCTAAAAGTTTGTTAATTATTTAAAAAATGGTTAAATATTGTAATTCATTAAAGTTAAGTTTAAGAGTATCCTTTGTAATAATATGAAAATATTCAACCTTTTCTAATCTATCACTATGAAAACCCTGTAAAATTCCATGATTAAAACAAAACTACTGGTGTTACGATGATCGAGGAAAAAAAAAAAAAAAAAAAGACATGAAATATTTAACTTTTCAAGATGAAGGGTTTTTAAAATTTGTTACTTATTTATCTTATTTTGCTTAAGTTGGGCCCCACAGCAAAATTCTAGACGTCGGTAATGATATTATCATAGCTAGTCATGGAGTATAGGAATGCTGTATGAATGCCATTGATTATGTAGAATAGCTTTCGGCATTGTTGTTTTGGAATATTAAGTTTCAAATCAACTATTCTTACTCTAGTATGAAAGTAGTCGTAGTCATACTTCTGACTCTCCGACCCGCCCGAAAAAAACTGATAAAAATACTGAATGACCGGACCGCCGCAACAGCAACACTGGCGGGAACTGGTAACTGGTTGAGTCCTAAGGGCCATCACCGGCCACGGTACAATCCTTTCCGAAGGAAGTAAGTCCCGTCATCGATGGAAAGATCCAGACACCCCACCTTTTTGTGTACCGACCAGGGTGACGAGATCCAACCACCATACCGGAAGCATCTCATCCTCATTTCGAGGTGCCCCCCGGGGATTCTAGAATGAGAGTAAATTGAAAATTAAGCCAAATGTCAATTTCGGTATCACTTGTATAGCGCCTCATCAACTCCGAAGAAATAAAGATCACATAATTTGCAATCAATAAATAGTTCTGTAAATACACTTCTTAGAAATGGGTCGGGAATTCAGAAAAGGATATTTATTTTCTTCTACGACTGCACCAGATTATTGTAACGATTACATACAGCGTTTCAATGCTTTCTTTTCTCGTTACTGAAATTTATCATTCTTTCAAAAATTTAATATCATATATACAGCTTTAAGCAAAGAAATTTATTCTTTGTATCTGTGTTCTACCACTTCTTTGAGATACTTCATGCTTTCCATTTCCAAAATTGTAATTCCTTTGAAAAAGTTGAAATTGTAGCAATTCGACCATCAAAATGAACATACGAGTGATTAATAAATTTCTTTCAAGTCGTGATGATTGGATGATGAACAACTAGATATATATTTGCTTATGATAATTTTCCTATATCAAATTAATTTGCATTTCTAAAATTAATATTTCCCATCTAAATTTGTGATAAGTCCTCCTAAATTTAAAAATACGCATGTCTGTAGCTTTTATAAATCGAAACATGAAATTTTGTATATATATAAATGGTGTAATAGAAACATTATGTTAATTGACACTTTTACACCTTGTGCGCTGTATAAAAATTTAATTTTTAAAACTTTTAAGTATTAATCTCCATAGAATCTAAAGTGTTTTCATACAATTTCCTTCCTATTAAAACTTTGTTACTGGAAATTATCTGGGAGCAATATTTATAGAAATAAGTGCTTGTTCCGATTTTTGGGACACCCTGCATAATTATTTTATACTTTTATATTTTAAAATGCAGTGTTACATTTTAAATAAATAATATAAATTATGCTTATTTTAATATTCTTTTAGGAGAAAAAGTTATATTTAATCTTTTAAATCATAATATCATTTAAGCAAAACAATATTCAATTGTAAATAAAATAGAACACATAAATTCAAAATAATTTGCAAACAATAATTAATAATTTTGAGGCTTTTAATGACTATGAAAAGGAATTTTAGCATAATGAATTCAATGAATAGAATTAAATGTAAATTTGAAAACAAATGAGAAGCAATTGTACTCAAATCACAGATTTTGAAAAAAAAAGTTTTTTTAATATGAAATTGAATCAATTGGCAGGTATTTTAAACAGCTGGAATTGTACTATTTTTGCACTTAACAATTTGGTTCGAAATATCAATTTAGAACAAAATAACACTATTGTTATTTTTTCCATTTATTCTAAATATATTTCTTTTTGTCGATGAAAAATCTCTTCACTAGCGGATTCAAAATAGACAAAAATGAAATTAAATTTACATTAGTTTGTTTCAAAATAACCATAATATCCATATTCTAGTCTGTTCTGTATTTTTTTTTCTTTACTTCAAACATATTTTATCTTAACATTATTAGACACTTTTATTTGCAGTTGAGTTTAATTCTTAATCAAATAAATTTCCTAAATTTCCTTTTTAAAAATTATTCTCTTTAAATTAATGCGTTCTGCTTTGTTCACTTTTCTTAATTTTTTTAAGTAGATTTTCCCCATTTCATTTTACTTTTCTGAAATTTTAAGCAAGGCAATATCGCAAAGAAAGTAGTAGCTAATTACAAAAAGAAATAGCAATTAATTCCCGATCTTAATATTTAAATAAAATTTTAAATTACTGAACATTTAAAGCTAAAAGATCTGCAATTTATAATAAAGTTTATAAAGTATTCGCTCTGAGCCGTTGCAAATATGCGTAAATTACTTCAAAGTGAGGCTTGTGTAATTCAGTTAATTTGGTTTGAAAAATTAATTTATTGCATTTTGGGATATTGGAATGGAAACTAAAATGCAAGCTTCTATGATTAAGTAGCTTGGAGAATAAAATTTGTAAACACTATTGGTATTGATTCAATAATTGAAATGAGTGTGATTTGTTTATGAAAAAAAAATTAAAGTGATGCTTAATTTTTAAAATAAAAGATGTATAAAAAATCGAGCTCAACATCAAATGAAGATGCATAACATAATGTTATAGTTGTAAAAACTTTGAATGCTCTTGCATCTGTGATATTACTTGAAAATGGTTTATTAATAAATAGCAGAAATGATACATAGCTGTTCTATAGAGAATGATTATAAATTAATATACCGATATTTATCCTCTGAATTTTGATGGTCTTTCTCAAAATACTCCCCTTTACATGTAATGTATTTATCCTACTTTTTTTTCCAGCATAATTAATTCTCGCGTTTGCGTCGTAAAAATCTAAAAACCGATTCAAAACACAACAACGTTTTAAGTATATACTGTTTAGGAAAATATGCTTAAAATGGCTTAACAAATAATTATTTATTAATTCAATCTTATATTTTCTAAGAATAAAAATTTATTCATTTTTATCAGTATTGTTATTTTGCTCCGTGGTTAAAATCATCTTGCCTTGACATAGAATTTGGGCACGATGATTCTTCTGCATTGTTTTTACTTTCTCGTATACGAGGAGAAAATATTTTAATCGTCAAAAAAATTCACCCTCACTATTTTAAATTCCCAAACTCTATAATTTTTATGCCGGAAGGGGGAGAATAACATCTTAATTAGGGAACATTCGAGAAAATTTCAGGAGGACTTTTGCGGCTGATTTAAATTAATACAATAATTTTTGATTGTATTAAAATTTTAAAAAATTATCCAACAAGGGCCAGTACTTTGAAAAGTCATTCTAATTCATGCAAAGAAAGCAATTTACCTCAACGATGTAATCTATCAAAAACCTCAGCGATGTAATTTGTCAAATTAGCTGTTGGCATCTTATTTGCCTCGGTCTTTCTTATATCCACTGGTGGGACTCAGAATTTGATTAATGCGATCTCGACATTTAAATGATATCTCACTGAAAGAGATAAATTTCACAGCAATGAAAACTGCTGGTATTTACGGCTTAAACTAAGCTATAATAAAATGGATATATTATAGAATGACTTTGTAATACCTAATATTTGGTATATGATATTTTAAAATAATTAATTCGTAAAATCATTTGATCTTACCAAATTCGTCTGGAAAAAATATCATTTTTTGTATAAAAAGAACAGAAAAAAAATAGTACTATAATTCTCAAAAAAAATTCTATCTTCAAATTTTGATGAATCTGTTTTATTTATTGTTTTTGTTTTAGTCAACTGCGTCTGATAAAACTAATTTTCATAAAAACTTTAATTTGATATTTCTGATAAAATTATTGTGTATTCTTTGTCTCTTTATGAACATAAGAACTCAAAATCGAGAGAGTTCGACAAATGAAATTCGGTATGAAGTTTTATCGTCAAAATCATAGATCTGTATCGTAATCATAGATCATAATTTTGTAAGAAATTCGGCAACGAGAAGTTTGCATATTTGTCCCTCTGTATGCATGCGATTAATTTAATTCAGCTTCATGAAGAACTAGATGGATGGAAATAGGCAATAGATTTGTAGAACATCAGAACAGAATTTGTAAAATAACAAATTTACAGAATATATATATGCATAAAATTTTAATAAAACTCGTCTTTAGATTGCCTGTGCATCTACTCATGTACACGTAGACACAATTATAAATAAAAATATTCTATTCGATTTTGTCTATTTTATTGCCGAGCTATTTATACTTTCTTACAAGAGAACAGCGAGATTGGAAAAATTTCCGCCTATTACTTAATAAAGATATTATCCATCTCTTCCCATTATAAAAATTGTGGACCTGGAGCAACATCTAAATTTTTTTACTTTTAGTCTCACAATGAGCGTTTTGTGATTTTGTACTTCGTTTCTTTTATTCTCTACAAATAAATGAAAAGGCATTGTGAAGAAAAGGAAGTATGCATTTCAGATGTCTTTTTATTTCAACTCATTGAAACCAAACTTTGATGATAAATAACAAAATCTCATATCAGATTTTATTTATTTAAGCCATAGCGTTTTTCAACTACCGCATTTACATGCATGCTGGTGTATAGACCAACAATCAGCCCTTTAAGATATTTGATTCAAAATTTTATGCTGGTCTTATTAGTTGTTAAAACCGTGTACAAAATTGTACGCATTTTGTAGTTATCGTTTTCATTTACTCCCAGACAGGGAGATATATTTTTTGTAAATGGATGTTACTTAAAACCTGATAGACATCGCATTTGTATGCATGCATATGTATGGACGAACAGACAGTGAATCCTTTGACAGAATTGATTCAAAATTTTATGCGGTTCTACACTTGAGTTGTTTCAAACGTGTACAAAATTTTACGCCTGTTGTAGTTATCGCTTTCATTTACTCCCAGACAGGGAGACACATTTTCTGTGAATGGATGTTACTTAAAACCTGATAAAAATCGATAAATTTCGTATTAATAGTTTTTTTAATTTATTGAATATAATCCATCCCAATATGTTTTTGAGTTATTCTGTTGACAGACATAATAATAAAAAAACTATTATTACCGATTTGTTGCTTCAGAGCTATTGTTTACTACAAGTGCTGTTTCTGTAGGGGATTCCCGAGCTAACAGCAACTTGGACGTAGTGATGATTGAGCTTGATCATCGCGATCGATATTTCTCGATTTATCGTGATTTTATTATTTATTTATTGCATTAATTCCAATGTCAAACTCACCGCGTCTCAAGTTCGAATTTTTTTGGCGATAGCAATACTTCTTGTTTGCATACTTCTTTTACGAAAGGAAAAATGGGGGAGAAAATTATTGTAATCTTCAAAAAAAATTCTAAGTTTAACGAATTTCCACGTTTTATACTTTTTGGGTTTAAAATAAATGCTTTTTACTCTCTATCCCTATCAACGCGATCAGGACCAGTTCCATCTGCTGCTCAGGTACAGTAGAGACGCCACTTCGTAATCATAAATTTGAAAGTTTGTACATGTTATATGATTATCGGCTAGAACACAATGGAAAAGTAACCGGAAACATCGATCTGAGTGAGTGACAGGACTGTTCTCTTTTTCTTTATACTGTGTTTCGATTGGCTTTGGAGAATGATGGGACAGTCACATCATCATCATTTTTGAGGGAATATGGTCCCATTTGATCTTGATTCCCCATTACTTCATATGTACAAAACCATAGGATACAAACGCCTTTCACGTTCCTGGTTTATTTCACAGATAATTAATGTGCCTTAGTCATTTTCCTAAGCTTATGCTTGCAGTTTAGCCAAAAATGCCTCTTGAGCCAATAAACACAGCGAATCGTATCTTTTCTTATTTATTACTTTAAAATTGCACATTTCATCTCACGTAGAATTGCAGCAAGTTTAAGAGACATGAAACAATAGTGCTCCATTTGCCATTTTTAACCACATAGTTTTTTTAAATCTTTTATTGTATTTTACATATGTCATTCAATAAGTTTTTTTTTACATTATTTTATGAAACTTTTTGATGAAAGATTATTTAGATGTAACTTTGTGGCATCACTACAAATTATCTGTGCCATATGACACAGTAGCTTTGAAGCGGCAATTTTAGTTAGCCTTATAATAAGTCGTAAACATATCTCGTCAGCGGCAAGTGGACTCCAAATTGTTAAAGCATGCTGTAATTCGTTTTTTCTGAAACAGATGTAACTGCAATGAAATTTATCGGCAGTTGCATGATGTTTACAATTGAAAACACAAAGTATCGATAAGTAGTGTAACATGTTTAGAATTTAAGTACAGATATTGACGGGCGTGATAAAAGACTATCAACTTCGATACATTTCGAAATCGCTACCTCGTTTCAATAGCTTTGCGTAGAATTTCTTTGCAGAAGACATCGAAAAACTCGAGCCAATTATCGATAAATGTTTAAGCAACGGGGATAATTACGTCGAAAAGTAGATTTTGCATAAAACTTTGAGATACAAATATTATTATTGCAAATTTTTGATCCTGCTTTGTTTTCTTAATCGTAAAACTGATTTTGTTTATTTGATCCTCGAATCGGAATACTTGTATACTTTGATATGATAGTGACTTAATCATATATGTCAATATATTATATACAAAGGAAGGGGGGGTGCCTCAGTAATTTCAGTGTGTGTGTTGATATTCTGGGGATAGCTCTGAATATATCAATAAATATAATCATTCAAAAACGGGAGGACAAGGGGTCTTTGCATTAAAATTATAGATTTCTACTACAGTTTGCACGAAATAAATCCACAAGAATACTGTCTATATATTTGTCTATTCTATCTTAAAAATATCTCAAAACCTAAAACGCTAGAGGCATGAAATTCTTCATGTGGTTTTATCACAAGAATTCTTCTTGTTGTTGTTTCTTATGGCACTTGCCATGGACAAGCCCGCTGTTCGAAGACAGCCGATTTAAGCCTGAGGGGGAGCGCCTCCTGTTTCTAACGAGCGCCATCTAGGGCCAACAAGAATTCTAAATTCATCAAATAGGTGACACTCTGTTGATTTCTTTTTGTGTATTGGTGATCTCTATTACTGAAAAATTAGCAAATTACTTAAATATAATTTGGTATGTAGTCTTTACATCAAATTTGTAGATAAGAGTGACATTTTAAGTCGTATTTAACAGCTGGAAAAATCAAATTCTGTACTCAATTCTGTACACTATTTGTAGAAACCAAATATAAAATACACCATATTCGAGAAGCATACAAGAAACTCTAGGTCAAAGACTTCCACTGGTTTAGAAATTTTATTAGAACAGTCATTACATATAATTACAAGAAATAGTTCGAATTTTATACTACATTTAAAAATTATTAGCATACTAAAAAAATCTAACTCATAAATATTTTTGCCCAGTCTTTAGGTTTATTTTTGCTGAGTCTTTAGGATAAACAAATCGAAAAAAATAGATTTGGCTCCCTCATTAATAAGATCACTCGAGTTCAGGTACCTTAGAATACTAGAACGTCCAAGTTTTTCTTACAAAGATAAGAAAAATTCCCTTCCCTTTCAAAAATCGCAATGGTTGTCCTTGTTGTTAAAGGATTGGTATACAAGAGAACACTACACTTAACTGTTGACTATTAAACAAATGAATCTTCAAACATATCTTTTAAAGGAAAACCTCTCAAACAAAGCACGCACCACAGGTATCCAATCAATCACAATTAACGAATATAAGAAGAAATTTCGTAGTGATCTCGAAGCACCTCTGCGCCCACCACAATTTTGTTGAAGGGGAGTTAGAGATCTTTCAATACCAATAGGGTTAAAAATTTTATTTAAGATATGTCATCTTTTTGATCAGGAGAGTGAATGTAAACTATTCAATTTTTTATTTTGATCCATTCATTTTATTTGAAGTAGATTCCTATTTATTTTATGAAAGATTTAAATGCATTGGAAAACATTTTAATCTAAAACTATGATCTTATAATAAATTATTTTATCCAGTGTAATATGGAATGAAGATTGCTTGCATCATATTCTTCAAGATCAACTTTTCTGTCAGCTCAAAAATATTTTAATCAATAAAGAACATAATTATATAATAAAAGATCAATTTCAACTTTATGGATTTCAGATCCGTTGCTTCAAACTACTTGCAAGCAATTTTCATTCCAAAATCTGATGCACAGCAAATAAAAATGAAAAACATTTTTTTTTTTTAATTCAGTCTTAGAAATTTTTTTGCAATGTTTCATCAATTATTTTTCAAAATGAAAGGTTCTTGAAGTTGGTTCTGATTTAAATGTTTCAAAAATTTATTCTTGGCTGCTTAATAGTATCGAATTAAACTCCAATTTAGACTGAGGACATAGTATCTGGCTTGTGAGCATTTAGCAACTTTGTGGAAAATTTATTTTGTGAAAATAATTGATTATTCTTATTGTAATTGATAAATCTTGATTGTCTACAAATCATATATCTAGACTCAGACATATACAGGGTGTTTCAGTGAACCGTTTCAGAATTTCTAAGAGGGGTAGGATACATCCTGACGAACCAAAATCATATACCCATGGGCAATCAGAAATGCTTTCCTGACGCAGTAGATGGCGTTGTGCGAAAAGTCCGAGCTTTCGTGCAGGGAATCTTCATTTCGCACAAAAACGCCAAGTTAGTAGGATGGATGATTACACGATCGCAGAGTTAGACAATATGCATTTGGCGTACGGGGCTGCAAATTGTAGTGGGCCAGCCGCACAGCGTTTGTACGCGGAACGATATCCGACGAGACGTATTCCCAATCATAATTTCTTTGCAAGACTGCACCAGAGGTTAGCTGAGACAGGTTCATTAGAAAGAGCTCACAGGGACAGGGTAAGAACAACACGGACTGCAGACGCCGAACAGAATGTGCTGCAGCACGTACAGGGGAATCCATAAACGAGTACACAAAGTGTAGCAAACGCAGTCGGGGTTTCCCATTGCAGCGTCTGTAGGATTCACCGAGCAGAAGCAGTCTGTAGGATTCACCATTTCACGTGCAGCGTGTCCAGATACAGAAACCGGAGGATTATGTACCTCGTATTGCTTTCGCACAGTCGTACCTGGGAAAATGTGCTACAAATCCCCTTTTTCCTGCTGAAGTGTTGTTTTCCGATGAGGCATCCTTCACAAGGGAAGGAATTTTCAACACGCATAACGACCATATATGGGCTGTCGAGAACCCGCATGCAATATGACGTCGTGCAGCACAGAATCGATTTTCGGTCAATGTATGGGCCGGTATTGTGGGAGATCACCTCATCGGACCTTACCTGTTACCGGGTCGTCTAACCGGAACTACGTACTTGCTCTTTCTGCAGCAAGTATTGCCACAACTTTTGAGAGGTGAACAGATTTCTGCATCGGCGCAACAGACAATGTGGTTCCAACACGATGGAGCCCCTGCCCATTATAGTGGAGATGTTCTTAACTACCTGGATGTCACATTTGGTCAACGGTGGATCGGACGTGGGGGTCCCTGCGTTGGTCTGCTCGGTCACCCAACTTATCATGTCTTGATTTTTATTTCTGGGGTCATATGAAATCGCTAGTTTATGGCACCCCTGTTGACACTGCTGAGGAACTCGTTGCAAGAATCTCAGTAACTGCAGGAGAGATTCGAGATATGCCTGGAGTATTCCAGAATGTTCGGATGTCCATGCGTCGGAGATGTGAGACGTGCAATGTAGCCCGTTCGAAACTTCGAACACTTACTTTAATCCATGTACCTTTTGCTTCTTTTCATGTATTATTAAAACGATTTCTCATTTACGGTCTCTTTTCTTTATGGCGCTTCTGTGTACAACACCGATTCAGGAAAGCATTTCCGACTCCACATTGCTCTATGATTTCGAGTTGTCAGGATGTACCCTACTCTTCTGAAACGGTTCACTGAAACACCCTGTATATGTTTTATAATTAGACCGACAAGTTAACCGGATCTACAATTAAATAGAAAATTATTGTTTGCTTTTAATTTTCATTTTTTGAAATGCTGTCTTTTAAAATAACAGGCGATGGTAAAAGGAAATAATTTCAGTTTCGGTTTCGTTACTCTTTCTCTCTACCTTTCTTTTTCTTTTTAGTAAACAAAAAAAAGATACATTTCTAATCAAGTAAATAAATAGCCATTATCTTCTAAATAAATTTTGAGCCAAAAAACTTAATATTTTCTTCCCTTTAATTCCTACTTTTTATTTTAGTTTGCTTACGAATGCTATTTCAGATTTTGAGGATTAATTTCAATTATGTGAAGACTGTTATTCCATCTGTTAATGTCGTTCGGGTATATTGTAACCTAAATTAATTTTGCTGATGTATTAGTTTTGATAAATGCAGTGAAATTTACTTTGTTTGAAAATAAGCTTGATAAATGGAGCAGAATGTATGTCTATTAATATTATTCCATCGTTGCATTAGTTTCGGCTAAATGACAATATAGCAGTCTGTATAATAATAAAGATAATAAATTTACTGGGAGCCTTTTGTTTTCAGATACAGCTCATTTTCCCACTTAATTTAAATAAGATTAAACAAAATAATAGTATTAATAATAATAGGAAAATATATTTTATATCTTGACAGAACTTAAACATGATTACTTAGAAAGATTACTAAATAATAACTAAATATAGCTATTTAAATTGCATTACGATAAATAAGAGTATTTAATGTATTCCATTAATACTCATGTATTGCATCACAAATGATTTGAGTCAATTTAATTTTAGTTTCTCTCTATTTAGAGGAAAAACAATATGACTTCACTACAGAACAAGGTAATATATAATTCGTTTAATTAGTAAGTAATTATAATTATAATTATAAGTATTTAATAAGTAATTATAAGTATTTTGGGCTGCAATGCCACAGGAATTCATAAATCCTTAGACGAGAAAACGATTGTCCCTGGCTGATTGTGTTACGTGACGTCTTGATGTGTCATCGTTAGAGATCATGATATTGCCGTCCATTTTCTTGTTGTTACTGTCATCTTGTTAAACCATTGCGAAAGGCATTTAATTGGGCATTTGTTATGATTTTGCATCCTTTTTCCTCAAGTAGAAGCGCTATCTGAAATCGCCACGGCGCTTTTGATATGTATACGAGGACCACATGAACTAACTTCATTAAATATCAATAGTCAACAATTATGATAATTATTCTGATGCTAATTAATAAAGAGCACTTTGTGAACATAATCACGTTTAGGTTTCTGAAGTTTCTTTCCATCAGTCAAAATAGTTCAAATCAGCAGTTTTGCATGAAGTTTTTAAGATTCTGAAGAAGTTTTTAGCACATTCATAGATTAATTGTTATAATAATATATCTTCAGTTAAAACGGAGATGTAATACCTTAATCAAAATCATGATTTTTTTCTGCTATTTGTATTTTACGGTATCTAAAATGTCGCGAAAGATTAACAAAACAATTTCCAAGTAGAAGCATTGAAGATTCAGATCTCTTTATCAGACAAGTGTAACATACTTTAAAGAAACAGCAAATCAAAAACAGACCACACACCTTGATAAAAAAAAATAACTGAAATTAAATTACATATTCACATACACACACGCGTGTGTGTGTGTGAGAGAAAATGCGCATATTTTGCAATATTAAATGCAATTTGTATAGATAATGTTACGATACAAATATAAATATAGTGTAATTTCGAATTTAAAACTAAATCAATTTATTATTGTTTTTCTATTTGCAATTTTATATTTAATTCCATAATGTATTTTATTACAATACATTTTGTATTTATAAAATTTAATACAAATGTTTAATTTGCATTAAAATTTTTGCTTAATAGTTCAACAAAATTATTTATTATAATATTTTTATAAAATAATTTACAAAAGTTTATTACTAGTAAATAAGTTGCAAACTATAAATAATAATAAATCACGGATCATCAATCAATAAATTATTAAATGGTTAAAGCACATGCAGTCATTTTTTAATTAAATTAATGTAAGACTCAGGAATCACTATTATTTTAGAACGCACATTTAATTACATTTAGGGCGGACAATTACATTAACATAAAAGAAATGAACATTAAATAGATTTCGTCGAATACGTCGCAGGATTAATTCACATGTTCCGTCGCGGCTTTCGTTCAGAGACCCGTCTCGTCTCACACGTCCTTTCGTTCAGACCTGTCTCGTCTGCACTCCGTCTAACAAGCATCAACATCTGTTGGACAGAAGATGGCGCTAGTCATCAGGCGTTCGTCACTACATTCGGCGTAGAAAAATCTGGAAAAAAAAATTAAAAAAAAAACAGTATCTGGATAAACCAATAAACATTTTTTTTTCTTTTAGTCTGAAGACCATGCTTTCATGAAATCAGCTGCTGTGGAAGTTGTATTTGATCCGTCATGACATCCAACTTTTTCCACGTCATACCCATCCTTAGGTTTA
Organism: Argiope aurantia; assembly: GCA_026543865.1. NCBI lineage: Eukaryota > Metazoa > Arthropoda > Arachnida > Araneae > Araneidae > Argiope > Argiope aurantia. The sequence goes on along the minus strand of JAPMOR010062977.1, from coordinate 799,811 downwards.
ACCTTAACAATCCGATACGGTCCATGAAACTTTGATCTTAGTTTGAGTCCAGTTCATAACTGCGTCCGTTGTATGGCCACTAATTCACCAAGTTTGTAGATGCGCGCCACTTTTCTTCGTTTGTTGAAACTTTTGCGATTCTCTTCTTGCATCTTCAAAATGTTTTCCCTTGCTTCTTCTCTCATATTATTTCGATCTTCCATCATTGCTTTTGTGTATTCTTCTTCCAATACTTCCTTTAAACGTAAATCAGTTGTATCTTTTAATTTTACACCAGTTAAAAGCTCAAACGGGGTAAACTTTGTACTTCTAGAAACGGTACTATTGATTATTTTCTGCACTGATGCAACATGTTTATACCATTTGGTAGGGTCTGTTATCGAGAGTTTTGATAGAATGGGTATTAAAATTTTATGCATTTTTTCAATTTGTTCATTTTCGCGAGGAATTCTAGTGCTAATTTTGAAATGTTCAATATTTTCATCCTGACAGTATGTTTCAAATTCTTTTGAGGTAAAAGCTGAACCTCTGTCTGTTATTATTCTCGTCGGATTTCCAAAAGTAGATTGGTGAAGCTTAAGTTTAGTTATTGCATCCTGAGTAGATGTTGATTTAACTGGATACAACCAGACAAATTTTGTAAAAGCGTCGATTATTAAAAAAATATGCTGGTAGTTTTTATTTGTAGAAGGCATAGAGCCAAAGAAATCGATGTGATATGTACTTAAAGGCAAATTTTCTTTTGGGATGGGGTTAAGGAAACCTTCACGTTTCCCACGTTTCTTATTACAAAGAATACACTCCATGCAATTGGCAACCACACTTTCTATTTTCGACCTCAACTTTGGTATGTAAAACTCTTGCTTTAAAATTTCTTCCGTCTTAGCCACAGCGTAATGTCCTTTATTGTGAATTTCTCGAATAATTACTCTTTGTAATGCTTCTGGGACTAGGAGCAATTCTCTACCATTATTGTATTTGTATAAAACTCCATTTCTCACAGTGTGTTCACCGTCTTCTTGCTTACCTATCAAAGCTTTTAATTTCTTAAGGAATTCGTCCTGATTTTGAGCATTAGCTATTTTAGTGGTCACTTCACTATATGAACGAGTAACAACAAGTACTGCGTTTCGACTAAGAGAATCTACGTGTGTCATTTGTTTTCCTGATCTGTGAATAATTTGGTTATCAAATTCCTCTAACTGTAAAGCCCGTCTTGCAACTTTTGGTGTAAGATCTCTTTTACTCATAGTTTGTTGAGAAGCGGAACAATCAGTCACAATTTTAAACTTAGAACCCAGTAAATAATGTCAAAATTTTTTCAAAGCTTCGATTACAGCCAAAACTTCTAATTCATAGCTACTATATTTTTCTTGTTGTGGAGATATTTTTCGACTAAAATAATGAATAGGATAAAACTTATTGTCGGTTCCCTGTTGCAGCAGCACTGCTCCGAATCCCTGACTGCTAGCATCTGTATGGAGTTCTAAAACTGATTCCTGTTGATAGAGATGCAAAATTGGCTCCTGAGTTAAAATATCTTTAAGTTTTTGAAAAGCTTTCTTTTGTTCAGATTCAAACTTAAATGCAATGCCTTTTCTTAGTAGATCACCAAGCGGTTTTGCGATTTTTGAATAGTGGGGTATAAATTTCCGGAAATAACTAGTAAGGGCTAAAAAGCTTTGTACTTGTTTAACAGTTTGTGGTTGTGGAAATTTTTGTACAGCTACCATTTTAGATACAGAGGGCTGTATAGTTCCGTTTTGGATTCTATAGAATAAAAATTCTATCTGTGGTTTTAAAAACTGGCACTTCTTAAAATTAAACTCCAAACCGTACTCTGATGCAACCTGTAGAACACGTTGTAATTCTTCTAGCCCTTCTTCCTCGGTTTTGGATGGTATAATAATGTCGCCCATATAAATCTGTACAGTTCAGTTTAACATCAAATTCCTGAATATCACATTAATGTAACGCTGAAATCGTTAACGCTCGGACTATTGGAAAGTCCAAATGGTACTTTAAGAAATTCCCACTGGCCATGATGTGTTACAAAAGACGCAAATTTTGTGCTATCCTTCTCTACGTATACATGAAAAAATCCGTTTTTCAAGTCCAAAGTAGTAAATATTTTTGATTGCTCAAGTTTATCAAGCAAATCTTCTATGAGGGGTAAAGGGTACCGATCTTTAATCATCTTTTTATTTAGCTTACGAAAATCAAAGCATAACCTATAACTATGATCCTTCTTCTTACATAAAACCACAGGTGAAGAATAATTTGAACAACTGGGTTTTATTATCCCTTCCTGTATCCATTTATCAATCTGAGTTTCAACGAATTTTTGTTCTTTAAAAAGCAGTCTTCAAGGGTTATGACTAATCGGAATATCATCGCTCAGTATTATATTCATTTGCAACTCCGTACTTTTTGTTTTGTTTGACGAATAACTATTTAAAAGACGATTTATTTCCTGCCTCAAGGTTTTTTTTTTACATGACTCATGTCGATTTCATCATAGTTTATGGAATCCGCTAAATGAATGAAGTATGGGAGAGGATGTGTATTTATTTTATTGCAAGTCTCAACAAAAATAGGTGCCTGTCTGTCTTTTTTCAGCTCCGAGGAACATAGTGATACGACCTTGACCTCCTTTCTCACCAGCCGGATGTAACTTATTTTAGCTTTTTTTTTTTCATTCGGCATTATTTCTAACACAGATACATTAGTTGATGTTACATATTCATCAATTAATATATCACAATAAAAAAAACCTAGAGCAGTAATGCTATCTCCACTTATATCAGCTAATTTCACATTATCAGTCGTTAAATTAGGTTTACCAATTTTCAAATAAAAATCATAATTAATCGTATTAATATCACTTCCAGTATCAATTAATGCATCACAATTTACACCATTTATTTCAACATTTTTACTAAGCTTATTTACAGTTTTTGGAGAGTTACGAATATACACTTTATTTGAGAGAGACACTTTAAAATCTCTTTGCGGACAGAGACTGGCTTTGTGGCCAAGGTTACCACATTGGAAACATTTCAATCCTTTGTTTTTAAACTTGCAATTAATTGACTTATGGCCAGCCTCATTACAATTAAAACATTTATTATTACTCTTGTTATAGTAATTATCATCAATATAATTCTTTTGAGCACGAACGAACGGCAATGGTGAATTTTTAGCTTCTTTCGCGATATCAAATTTACTTCTGTTTTCGGAAACACGCCAATTTCTGTTTGCTTCCTTTTTAAGGTGACTTCGTGCAGCTTCATATTCGTCCAGTTTATTAACCAAATCTTCTACTTTCTTTATTTTGGGCAGATCTTTGAGAAAATGATCGAGTACGTCATTTGGTATTTTACTCTTTAACTGGTCAATGACCATTAGCTGCTTTAAATCTTCAAAATCGGTTATTTCTAAACAATTTATCCATTCCTCAAAAAAATTATTCAGTTCAAAGCAGAAATCCCGCCATGAGTAAGAAGAATCTCGTTTGTGAGTAAAAAACTTCTGCCTGAGTTGTTCGGAAGTTAATTTAAATATTTTAGGCAACAGTTTTTTTATGTAATCATAGTCATTAGCTGATGGATCAGGTTCACGAGCAATTAAATTGACTATATTCAAGGTAATAACCCGAGTAAATAAGAAATCCAGTTTTCTTTTGCAATGTTAGCCCTACTTATTTGTTTCTCAAATAACGAAAAGTAAACACTTGTGTCTCCGCTATTATCATAATTCTTTAGCAATTTTAATATATCAGTTCTTAGGCATATCTGATACAGTTAAAGTATTTTCTCTACTTTTTAACTGAAGTTCTAACTTTTTCAAAGTATATTCGCGCTTATTCTTTTCGGGGTTTTCAGCATCTAACCTTTTGCGCTCCTGAGTGATAGTTAAAAGTAAGTTTTTTACGAACTCTTCGTCATAGTCTTTCGACTCTGTTATCATTGTAACTAACTGTCACACTTTGGCATCCTGTGGTGCCGTTAGTTCTAATTCGTCTACTAAAGTTAGTGAGTCGCTCTTTCGTGCTGGTGTAAGAAATGCCATACTTGAGAATAAATCAAAATTGTACTCATAATTTCTTCAAAGTCGATCCACACTGCGTCAGTTCATAAGCAGTTGGTATCCAAAAGGTTTATTGTAGAACGTCAAATTTCTCTCCTGTTTGGCTCTTCTTTCGTCTATGTATCGGTCTTCATTAAAATCCGGGCCGAGCCCCCATATTTGTTGGACTCAGGAATCACTACTATTTTAGAACGCACATTTAATTACATTAAGGACGGACAATTACATTAACATAAAGGAAATGAACATTAAATAGATTTCGTTGAATACGTTTCAGGATCAATTCACATGTTACGTCACGTCTTTCGTTCAGAGACCCGTCTCGTCTCACACGTCTTGACTTTCCTTCAGACACGTCTCGTCTGCCCTCCGTCTAACAAGCATCAACACCTGTTTACCAGCAGATGACGCTCATCATCAGGCGTTTGTCACTACATTAATTAAATACGCAAAGTTTATGTTTACGCTTATTAAGTTATTTCTTCCTGTGGAAATTAATTAATTTTTGTCGATAAATAACAAGTTTGTATTGGATTGAAAGCAATATTCATTAAAGTTTTATAGATGATTGAAAAGATCGTTTGCTTCCAGTTTTGCCGAAGTAAACTGAAATAAAATTTTACTTTTATTCTTGTGAAAGTGCTAGACTTATGAAACACTTTTTTAACACTTTTAACACTTTTTAACTATTTGCTTTACAGATTGAAGCAATGTAAGTAAATGCAATACAGTTGCATCTGAGAAAGACTAATTTCAATACATTGTAAGCTTTATCAGTTTTACAAACCTACTGAAGTTATCCTTTTTAAAATAAAGATGACATTTGGTGAAACTTGAAACTGTCTAGACAGAACTGTCTGATATTTTAAAATACGCTTATGTAGTTTATACCTTTAAAAAAGTCAGAAGTAACATCTTGTTTAAGTGAAAATGCAATCAAGAAATCAGCATATGTTTAATTTTCTAAAATCACCATTTTGAAACAGAAGTTTTCATTTCCTTTGGATATGCAATACTTCTTCAAAAAAAAAGTGATTCACCTAATGCAGAAGCATTTCTAGCCAAAAGGGGAAAAAATCCTTTTTAATTATGTTGATAACGTGCTGTTATATATATTGCAGTTTAAATGTTTAATTTCATGAGGAATTCGTCTGTTGCATGCTCAAAAACATTTCATGCGACATAATTCCATTTATTCTTAAAAATTTGGAAGATTTTTTCCTTGAAATCAAAGCATTTATGTATTAAAAATGGGATACAAGAATAAAAATATATATATATAGCTCTGAAAAAGTTACCAACTTTGTAATTTATTAAACACCATATCTGCTTTTATTATTATTTCTCAAGCATTTTTGGACTTTTTGCGAAGATTTTCTAAAAATTATAAAAATAAAGTGCACTTTTTATAATTAAGTAAATTGTTCGACTGAATACGATTTAATAATATTCAAATTATTCAATTAATAAATTACAGTTGCCATTTAATAAAAATAAAAATACATTTTTGTTTAACTTGACTTTTTTATGTTTATAAATATGGTAGATCAGTTTGAAATTAGAATAGCGAATTTCATATTATTATTATAATTAATTGAAAATATTTCTTTCTTTTTATTCATTTATTAATTCGAGTATCTTATTTTGGAAATGTCAGTAGAAAATATGGAATTACTATGTTAGAAAATGATGCTTAAATTTTCATGTATGCATAATATATAAAGATATGTAATTATAATTAAACCAGCCCTTTTTCGTGACCAACTAATTAAATAAAAATAATGTTTGTGTTTAATTTCGATTAAATAATTTGATATTCATAATTTCCTAAAGAAAATATATTTAAACGTCAAATTGTGGTAGATGTTAAAACGTTGTTATTTTAACATATTTAGATTTGTTCAGCTAATTATGTATATGCTACAACCAAAGCCCGAAGTTCGACCAATTCGCGTTTGGGCCAAGAAGTTTGGTCAAAGTCCGAAGTACTTGCAATTAATATTTTACTTTGGCTGGCCATTTCGCGAAGTGGTTGGGAATCCAAAGCCCGATGAGATAATAGTAGATTAACCGGTAGGCTGCACATTAAACAGAATACTTAAAAACAAGTAAAATGTACTCATTCTTGAGTACTTCATGTTGTTATAATAGCTCCGAGTATAATAGACTTAAATTTGAGAAATGTATTTACTCACTTTTTTAATACGTACAGGGATTCGAATATGAGTATGCGTTTTTCCAAATCTGCAGAAATTATGCAATTCTAAATATGCAAAAAGCAATCTCGACTGACATGGTTGGACCCAGAGGCATTCGAACACAGACCGTTCGATCTGCAGCCCAAGGCGCTGCCAACTAGGCTAACTAGCTCAAAAGCGGTGTATTCCAAAAAATGTTTTAAGGGTGATCGTCAGTGTTTTTCTGCCCCATATACCTAATGCTAAATTTTCCAGATTACATTCTCTTCCGAAATATCAATTCATAAAATACGAACTTCTTTACAAGGGAAAAAAACAATATTAAGAGTAAATTAAAATAAATATAATGTCATTTATGTATAAAATATAAATAAGGACATGTTGTAGGTGAAATTCGACAGCTGGTGCCAACAAAGAAATGTCTTTAAATAATATTAACAAGAAAACTATTTTTCCTTCATATTTATTTTAATTAGCCCTTATATTTGCTATTTGCCTTTGCAAAAAATTTCATATTTTTAAGCGATATTTCGAGAGACATTGTGATCTGGGATCTTTAATATTAGGTCTATGGAGCAGAAAAAGACTGAGGATCACCCCTAAAGGTAGTTGACAAATTGAGTACTCAATATGCTTTTGTATTCATGCACGATACGCAACACATTTGCTCAAGATATAATTCGTCAGTTTGAAGGGCTCAAATCTAATCTTCTTCATGTTATCACGTTGTTACAGCATATACGTTCACTGAATGCTTTCTATTATGGCTTTAATATGAGAACAGAATAACACGAAACCGTATTTTTATATATCAAAAACTTATTTTTAATTTTTAACTGAGAGGTGTCACTTATATTTGAACTCGTTTCTGAAACAATTGTATTAAAAAAAAAACAGTACACAGAAGTACTCATTTTTAAATACTTCATTTTTAACAGTGTGTAAAACAATCTGCTCTTGATTTCTTTCTTCCTACTTTGACCAATCGTCCCAAGCCACTTCGCGAATTGGCCGGCCAAAGCCCGAAATCAAGAAAAGATCAGACATTGACCGGTAAGTTACGGCCAAAACGCTAATATGCCGATTTCGGGCTTTGGCCGTAACATATATAATCATTCCTTACTGAATCAGGTTCTTCTATATAGTGTGATTCAAAACATAGTTATCTGGATATACCGATTTTTAATGATCGAGCAACAAGATATCACTTTCTGATTCCGAATGTAAACTGAGCAAATAATAAGCAGACTTTAAAAAGGCTTAATATACAGTTTTCAACATGGAAGAAAATCACATGGTTAAATATTTGATGTAACAATGGGAATAGTTTTAATTTTATTGCGTCAATGAAACTCATTATTGAAAATTGTGCAAAAAGTATTTTTAAAAGATTTTCAAAATTTAAATAAAATTTGCTTAATAATTTAATCGTTATTATTAAAAAATCATTTTTAAAAATTTAAAACGTTGTAGAAATAGTTTTTATGTTATAATATTTTTGGAAGTTATCTCAGATAAAAGCCGAAAAATCACTTAATTCGTAAATAATTAAAATTCTAATTAAAAATTTAAATCATTATTCTAAACTTTACACTTCCTCCTTCCTAAGTTAATTTGCGTAAAATTTAATTATGCAAATTGAACCCGTTCTAGGCCAAACGGCTTAAATTTAAAAGGAGAACCGACACAAATACTCCTTTATTTTTAGTCGAGGTAAGCATTTGCTTCATTTTTCTGTATAAAATGATTAATTATTTTATATTATTTATATAACGAGAGATTTTTTGGAAGGAATTCTTATTATAAACTAGGTTTAATAATATTACTATACCTGAAAAACTAGATTAAATCTACTCAAGATAGTTGGAATAAAAGTTTCCTTGTTCGAAACTACAAAGAACTAACCAATGGTCATGAAAGTTAAATCTCAGCACCGCAATATACTGAGAAATTAATGACTCTAGAAAAAGAAAAACTCCCCCCCCCCCAAAAAAAAATCCTGGTAAAAATGACCATTCCCCATCTTTTTTTATAATTGAACACTTTCGTTTTATTGACTTGTTCTATAAAGATGTTTATAAAGATGGAATTTCATAATCGTTTTTTCCTCTTTACCTGCAAATGCCTTCAATTATTTGTTTCAATTTTTCAGAATTTAATTAGAAATTAATCAATTGACTTATTTAAATTTTGATTTTATACTAGCAGTAATCCTATTCCTGAATTTGAAAAAAAATTAATTTCAAAATTGTATGATATTTATGATAATTTATTATAAATTTATAAATACGAAATAGAAACTACTTTAAAATATATCTTTAAGTCATATATATAAAAGTATGTAATTTAAAAACTTGTTTCTATTGAATTTATGTAAATGAGCTTCTTTCCTGTTTGTGATAGAAAATTTTAGACCATTATTCACTCCATGACATCCACCCATTCGAAAATTCTGTACAGTTATGTGTTCTTTATGGCGACATGATTTTTTAATATTTTCTGAATTGATTTAGTAGTTAAGCGATTGAAGTAAATTTTGATTCCATATGAAAGTGCCATCTACTAGAGAACTCGAGAAAGAATGAATATCTGTAATGAAATATTGGACAGTAGTAAGTTGAATTTGATAAACTAAAAAAAATTAGGGAACCATGTTTCTATCTTATTAGCATTTTGGCATTATAACAATAGTCAGCGTCTATTACGCTCTTATACTACTCATGATTAGTAAATCAAAAGCAATATAGCCACGTTGTACTATGTTTACAAAAGGATTTTTTCATATCTTTCCCTTTTATTAATTTTAGGAACTATAGAATTTATATATTTATTGATTTTACGGAATAATCATCTTCTCAATTTCATAACAATAATATCACACACCATTATTTTTTATGGAACATAAAATAAGAATTCTATAATCACGTTGCATATTTTTCTTCGGCAGTCTTTATAACTCGTTTGGAATTTTCTTCTGTGCTTCTTAACTTCGTCAAATTGCTCCTAAATAATTAAAAATTTAGTTATAATATATCATATAATACCAATCTATAAAATTTGCATCCAAGTTAATTGATATTTTTGTCATGAATGAAAAGATATCGACAAATCTTGCTGAGTTAAAAAGAAAAAATATCCTTGAAATAAAATATTGAAAGTATTTTTTTTTTCAGAAAAATTTCTGATTAAAGCTTTATTCCCGCCCACATTACACAGTGACAAAGTAGTGGTGAAGATTTTTCAATTATTCTTCATTTCGAAAAAAACTAGGATTTTCTTTCTTTCAGATGTGGATTAATATTATCTCTTTATAGATTACAGATTTTCTGATCTTTAATTTCAGTGAGAAAATTGTTAAATGGAATAATATTTCAGACGCTAGATATTATATGATATTTTAATCTTATTTTTATCTTCAATTTTCAATAGCTGTAACTTTATCTTCTACAACTTTCAATAAATTGTTTTTTTTTACTTATTAATATGGAATAATGGAAGTTAATTAATGGGTGCAAAAAGTTTTTAAGATGTTAATTTCCATCAACCTTAAAAAGAAAAAAAAAGTCATATCGGCTAGCCAGAATTCGAGAGTAGATTTTTACTCCGCCATTCCCTCTTCCAATTTCAGAAGAGTGGAAATTTTGAGAATGAAAAACATTAGAAGAGAATATAATTGACGAGAGTTTTCCGAACAAGGTGTAACAAATTGAGATTAAAAAAGAATCGTTCTCAAAAAGTAAAAAAACACTTTACAGTCCTTGCCTTCTAAGTTATTTCAGCTAAAGAAAAAATATCAGTACAATAATCATTCGGTAATGATGAAACGGCAATTCGAGCGCTTTGAATTAATTATCTTTCTGTCATCTACAGTAAGGAAGTTTTGGGGATTAATACAATTCCTATGAAAATAGTATGTTGATTCTTTGAATCCATCGATTCATTCTACTATTTTCAATAGTTTTTAAGCGGTAACTAATTTTCAATAATGAGCCTATTAATGATTATCAAAAATAACCAAGGCGGATACTGTTATCGGTTATTTTATTCAGTAAGTAAGGGATATTAATAATGGAAGAATCAATGAAAAATATTTATAAAGATGGAGTTAAAATCGTAAATATTTATTTACGATAAAACTATCAATCTTTATTCGTTTATACTGTTATGTTTTAAAACACCATTGTTTACCTATGGATTTTATATATCCGTCAGAAGTATTTTATGACACGTTGTCGGTTTTATGAATCGATTTACTGAGAATTAATCTAATAGAAATAATAATAAGTAATAAATTTAATTATAATAAACATAATCTTTCTGTCGTCTGCATCTTTATTTTAAATTAAAACGCGGAAAACTGTTATTATTGAAGAATTTTTAACCCTCGCAGCATTTCGAAAAATGACAGACTAGCACAAACAATTTTTAAATCAGTAAAAGATTAATTTTTTATAAATAATTAATAATTTTTAAAGAATGATACAAATTTAAAAGCACATATTTAAATTTAAATCAATTTTAAGTCATGAGAAACCTTAAAAACCTTCAAGCCAAAAGATGTAACATTAATAAAACAAAATAAATAAATAAATATTATTCTTTATTTTAAGTTCAGCCTATTAAATAAATCTTAAGCATTGAGAAGCTGTTTACTTTATCAATATTGCACAACCGTAACTGAATTCGTAGTGAAATCTTCACTAAAACCTTTCTCATATTTAACTAAATTCGTGAATAAAATTTGAGGAAAATATATTCAGCGGTTCTTATTTCTAAAGAGAACAAAACTCTTTGCATTTCAGTTTTATTTGTATTCATTATTTTTTGTCTAAAATTTTAACGAAGCTTATTTTTAGCAGCAAAAGAATAAAAAGCATATCTGGTTTTTATTTAAATCTCAGCAGATTATTTGATATTAAATTTTGTTTGGGAACAAAAATCTCAAATTACAACCTTATTTGATATCTTTACTCTTTCTTCGATATAAAGAGAAAATACTGAAATCATTCAAAAATTCGAGCTCGTGATTTTGACAAAACTTCGCATTTCAAAACCTCTTCACAGAAAACTCATTTTTTGTATTATGTATGTTTGTCTGTGAAACATGATAATTCAAAGGCGCTTTAAACAAGAGGGATGAAATTCAATGCATGATCTGTACATCAAGTATGTAGGTTTCCATCAAATTTTGTGCGAAAACAATTTAGATTAAGTTTTTATTATTTTTTTTTTGTCCGTCTCTCGAATTCCAGTAAACACACTATCCAAAAAACATAAAGAGCTACATAAACAAAACTTGATAAATATCTTAGTATAGATTATTCGTATCAAATTTGAATCCAATCCCTCAAAGATTCATCATCTATCGGTCAATACATTTGCATGCATATCAATGGGATTACTGAAAAACACATCTTAGGAAAATGAAATCTGGGATTTGATCCTGTTATTAAAAGTTGTATTTTTGCGTCAAACGGAGGAAAAAAAAACGCTCAAATTGCATATTCGTTTTTTTTTTTTTTTTTTAACTATGTCGTGAAGCACAAAACGCTTATATGCGGCTCTCTGAAATTCAAAAATCTGAACAGGCATAACCTTTACTACCTGTCTCAAAGTCCACAATTTTATGTGAAATGAAGGGGAATACCTTTATCAAAGAGTAGGCGAAAAAAATTCAGAAAACACATCTGATGTTGGTTTGGATCTACATTGATTATTTAATGTCTAATACAAACCATAAAACTATTAATTATCAAATGTTTATGTAAATATTTAACTCAATTTTTGAGTGAATTGCAAATGAGTCAAGAATTAGCTCCGATGTTAGTTTAAATTAATTATTGCATAATCAATAAAATTGAACCAGAAAATGAATTAAAATTAAAATAATCAATAGAGTATAGTAAGTTAGGTTCTAATGAAATTATTCAAATGCAAATGAAATTCTATTGCAAATATTAAAATTTATTAAAAAAGAAGGTTATTATTATAGCTCTTATAATTAAAGCTCTGATACAAAAATAATAGTTAATTAAATAATAATTTAGTTTAAAAAAAATTTGTGTTTTATTTAAAAAAGTATTTTTAAAAAAATTTTAATAGATATCAGCACTATTTAATTTTTTAACCTGTGTTCAATAGGTTTTAATTTTCCTTTCACAGTGCATTTACTTTTCATGGGTTAGAGTTTAGCTTAGCTTAGTTATATTAACGTCCCGTTTTTAAAACAACTCTAGAGCTATTTTGGGCCGGATTCGTAATTTTGAACCGCTATCAGATGACGAGGACGACACCTGACCTGGCAATCTCCTCTCCAAACTTTCACACTTCATCATCATGGGCTAGAGAACACCTGATAAATGGAAAATTGAAAAAAATATGCATTCAGAAATAGGCAGTATGAAAACTACCAAATGAGAAGGCAGGATATTTATATTATTTTTATTAATTTTTTCTGATTATTTGTGACATATCAAAGAATCCAGATTTTGATTTTATACTAATTAATTCGAAATCATTAAATTCTAAATATAAATGTATGCCAAGATATTTTTGAGAATAAATTAATGTGAATTGTAGAATGGCACAAATTACACCAAGGCTTTTGAATTTTGATACTTTATAAATATTATTTGTTAACATTTTTTTTAAAAAAAAGTGAAATAGGAATTTTTATTGAAAATCATATTTATGTTTTAAAAAAAGGAAATGCTTCTTCCGATAAGTTTCATTATTCTTCTCCTTTTAGTTTTCATTATTCTTGTGTATACATTTATTGCTTTGTCCTACTTTTTAGAAGAATTAGGCATTTCAAAGAAAGCATAGTTCCCCTTTATTTTTAAAAGTCATTTACACTTTTCATATTTCTCGTTTATGTTGCACTATTACATTTTATAGCATAATTCGGAACTATCGATTTTAATATCTGTCCCAGAAAAATGAGATATTTTTTTTTCATTTCTTCGAATATCTTGGAAATATTAGTTATTGCATAAAAAATTAAAGAAATTGAAATAAAATTTTAAAAAAAATGTTAACATATGAAACAGAATTAAAATCAATGAATCAAAATTTCAAAATATTTTTCGTATCTTTTTAAAGTTATAAATCAGTTTTCTCCACTAGTGAAAATCGGGATTTTTTTTATAAAAAAAAGAATTCCAATTTTTCATCACTTTCTTATAAGAACGATCCATTATATTATTGGTGCAGTATAGCAAATACAGGTATTGTGCCTTCATTAGCCTATATTATTCTTCTTATCAGAAAGAGCATATGCAATCCCTATTGTCCGGTCGACTAGTCGCAAAATTTTCATACCGTGTTAAATGAATTCAATTTGCATCTAATGAGCACAAAATTCACAAATTAAACGGAAATTAGAACACCCCTCGGATAGATCATGGTATCAGTTTTGTTTATAATCACATAGCATTTTTTATTTCATTTCTTGATGTTTAGGTAGAAATAAAAAAAAATGTTGTATTCTAACTGCATAGAATTATTAATGCAATATTGTGCTGAATACTTTCAAAGATTAATATTATCTGATATCAGTGTTTGTGTGATTCAACTGTTGAGGAGTTTAAAGTAAATATTTGATTTCAAACTTTCACGCCTGATTATGACGGGTTTTGCATCATTTTTTTTATTTGAGATTTTCAGTATTTAGTTTTAAAAAAATCTAATCGAGAAAAGAGCAAATGTCCGCGTATTTGAGATAAGCCTTTTTTAGAAAACAGGACATACAAGAACAGCTTGCATTTTTATTTCTATTTTCAGTCAAAACTCTTGTAAGATAGGATTAACCAGAATTTCAGATAAAGGTCATTTTAGATGAAATTTAGATTTCAGATGACAAGCATTTTAAAATGCCATGGAAAGGTAAAAGTGTTGTTTTTTTTTTCAGAACAGAATTAATTCAGAATTTGTGTGTGTGTGTGTGTGTGTGTTACGAAACTGCTCTTTTTCTCACATGTCCATTAATAAAACAATATATTTTAAATCTTCTTTTTAAAATTATCTTATTTTTCCCTCTTTCTTCTATGCCATCTTTTAGAAATAAATTCAGAAATAAAAATAGCTTAACAGAATCCTTATGGTTTCCAATGCAAAAATTCCCCAAAATCTGAAAATAAAATTTTTGTGATGCTCGCTGTGCTATTACGGAAAATAAAAAAGAAAGAAAGAAAGGAAGAAAGTAAAACCGTTCGGTGGATACACAATAAAAAAGTCCAGCAGGCACAGTAAGGGATAAAAGACATGTTATTCGACAAAAAAGCAGAATATTCGATGCGTATACAAAACAGCATTTGTGATAATCAACAGTACACAAACCGCATATTTTTCTAATAATCAACTGTAACAGCACAAGGGGTTCTGGGAGAATTCTCAGGGTATCAACATTCCAAAGAAAGATTTTGCTCATCTATTCACTAAAAATCAATTTAACTACTCATGAATCTTGATCCATCGATTGATTCACTGATTCCTCTCATCTTTGGAGCTCTGCTTCTGTAGTTTCGACGAGAAAGAACCAATTGTTTCAGAAAAAAAAAGAAGAAAAAAAAAAAAGGAAGAACCCAAGTTTTAATGAAGCTATTACCAAGATTCTTAGAAACTCGGGATCTTTATTTTCTGTCGCCAAATGGTTGCTAGGATGGTCGCTAAGGACGGAGATTATTGACTTCGCATCCATTCAGTAGCCATTATAATATCTGTGAAATTATCTTCCTTATTAAGAGACTTACTGCATAGGGAAGCAATATTAGAAATTTGTAACAATATTTTCTCTTCGTATAGAAATAAGTTTTTAAATCTAAAACAATTTAAAAGAAAGATTTATACTATTATTATTTCACTCTAGTAGCCCACATTATTGTTGAATATTGACTAATACAATATAAGAAAGCACAATGTTGTACAATAGGCTGTGCTATCTGTATATTATTGAATGTATGAAAAAAAATTTCCGAAATTCTTAAAATTGGAAGAAAAAAAAATCCACATTCGCACTGTCATAAGATATTAAAATGTATTTCATTTCATAGTTCCAAAACATGATTACTTATCATCAGTATGTGAACACTATAAATCAAAAATTAAAATTAGAAAAATAAAAATCTGCTATTACAACTTAAATTTTAGATTTTTATCAAGTTTTGGATGAAATTCATCTCCTGGATGTCTACCAATTCATTCATGTGAATATGAACGCAATAATTGAAAATCACAATGAGCTGAATAAATGAAATTTGGAATGTGATTTTATTTCCTTAGATGGGTCTTAAATTTTAAATCAACTTTGTTAAAGGACTGACTGTTTGTCGGTAAGTTTCTTCGTATGTATTTGGATATAAAAAGTCATAAGTGCAAAATTTTCATCTCATAAAATGGGGAGAATTTCACTTCCTACAGAATTGTATATACACTGGTGTGCAAAACTTAAGCAACAATGCAAATTTTAAGAATTTCATTGTCCATGAAATTGCAGAAAAGGAGTTCTTGTGATCAGTACAATGAACACGTAATTCAAGAGAAAGGTCATGCGTATGCAAATATCAGGAACAAAACGTCACAGGCGACGTGAGCGTACGCAAAACACGTGCGGAAGGCGCGCGCAGCTCAACACTACAATAAAAGGAAGGACGGAGACGCAGTTAAAGACATTCGCTGCAAGTGCACGTGAGTTAATTCGTGAAATATGGCTAGCAGAAATCACCTGGACGATTTCACACGTGGAAGAATGATCGGAAAGTGGAAGGAGTGGCGTAGTGTGATCAGTGTAGCTGAAGAGTTCGTAATCAACAAAAGTGTCGTTTCGCGCGCTTGGAAAGCCTTCCAAACCACAGGTACAGCTGTGAGAAAGGTTGGTGGTGGCCGCCCCAGGAAAACAACTGCAGTGGATGACCGACATATCGTCCTGCAGGCGAAAAGAACCCGAAACCAGTCAGCAAGCACCATTGCTCAGCAACTGTGTGCAGCAACGGGGCGACAAGTGTCGCGTTTTACTGTGTCCAGACGCCTTCACAAAGGTGACCTATTCGCCCGCCGTCCTGAACGCTGCATCCCTTTGACAGTTTCCCACCGGGGCACCGTTTAGAGTGGTGCAGGGAGCACAAAAACTGGACACCTCATCAATGGAGTCGTGTCCTCTTTACAGATGAGAGTCGTTTTAGAGCCACAATCGATTCCCAACGCCAGTTGATTTGGAGAGAGGTCGGGACACGGTTTCATCACAGTAACATCACGGAAAGAGACCGTTTCGGTGGTTCTGGAGTTGTCGTCTGGGGAGGCATTATGATGAACGGGCAGACTGAGCTCCACGTTTTCGACAGAGGTTCTGTAACTGGAGATCGCTATTGTCAGGAGGTGATCCTTCCCCATGTGCGTCTGTTCCGAGGTGCCATTGGATCAGACTTCGTTTTTATGGATAACAATGCACGGCCACACAGGACTCATGCTGTTGAGGTGCTCCTGGAAAGTGAAGATATCACTCGAATGGATTGGTCGGCGTGCTCCCCTGATTTAAATCCGATAGAACATGTGTGGGATGCTTTGGGGAGACGCCTTGCGGCACGCTTACATCCTCCTGGGAACACCCGACAACTTAAACAGATGCTGATTGAAGAATGGGCACTCTTACCTCAAGAACTGTTGGACAATCTGGTGCTGAGTATGGGGAGACGGTGCGAAGCAACTATTGCAGTAAGGGGAGGGCATATCCCATACTAAGGAACATCTGCTTGCTGTTCTTCCTCTTGGACAGACAATCATGTGTAACGATACTATGAGTTCAATAAAGCCTTTTTTTGTTTGATTCCTTACTATATGCATTGTATTCATTTCTGCGCAACTATGCTTTCGTCATTCTTTCAGAACAAAATGCTGTATCTCATTTCTGAATTTCATGTCTCTCAAATGATTTCTCGTGAAATTATGGCAAAAAACATACCTGTTGCTTAAGTTTTGCACACCAGTGTAAATCTGAAGAGCTGATATCTCACAAATTAACTTGTGAATATCATTAATAAGATATTTTATTTTTAAAAAATGTATGCAGTTTTTGCCTTTTTCTCAAGTATCTTTTTTTTTTTTTTTTTTTCAGAAATCGTTACGCATAGAACCATTTATTTTTATTATCGTTTGAAATCTTATTCTACTCTATTTAAAAACATTAAGCGTTTCTTACACCTATTTCATTTATTTTTGCACATTAGTATAATTTGGATAGGCTATTTATAATGAGAAAAATATACCTTTTAGATTTTAAGTTGCATGACCTTCAATTATTTTAAAATTCTTATTATACGAGTATTAAAATGAAATAATCTCATTGTTAATATAGAAACTATATTCACATACTATGCTATTTTGCAATTATTTTAGTCAGCACTCTTTTATCTGAGCGTATCAGTTTTGGGTTACGAACTTGAAGGTTATCTCATCACAACATACATTCGATTTGCTATCACAAAGCAAATAAGAAACAGATATTTTTCAGCTGATTTATAATTAAAGCAGATTATTTTTTTTTCTAACATTTTTCCCCCTCTTTCTTTATATATATAGAGCACCTTATTCGAATTTACTTTTAAAAGAATCCTAATTTTTTGCAATTAAAATTATGATGATTTTCATTGCCAGGAACATCAACGAATCTTCACTTTTCAGACTTCCCTATGCTTAGTCTGAAAAATGTATTTGTCGAATTTAGGTTTGTTTGCCTGTCTGTGACTAGTGACATAAGTAAGGTGGGGCAGGATGGACAAATGCCTTGGGAGTTATAATCAGGAGGCACAAAATTATGGAATAAATTAATTATGGAATTCATACAGTCAGGTAATCACTAAATTTTGGCAGTGAATAATTAATTTGGTATATAATTATTTGGTAATATTTGGCAGTGAATCGAGTAACTTTTCTACATAAGTTCATTGAACTCCATAGCAGAATTATGTTTTATTAATGGAATAAATTAATCGTATTAAAAATAAAAGTACATTTATTATATTTCCCACATCTAAAATAAAACTTTTTAAAGACAAAAATCACGAAATTTCTCAAATTCAAATCAGTTAAGTTTTATCCCCTAACTTCTTTTTTGACATCCATAATCAAATCATGAACGTTTGAAAATATGTTTCAATTTCTAAGCAAATATAGATGTATCGCTATAATATAAACAAATTATGTTTGATAAAATAAAATTACCCTGAAATCGGGCTTAGTATAAATAAATTCAAAAAATCATACTTTTATTCAACGAACACATACAAGTATTTTGAAATAGCTAACAGATTGTTTAAAATTGCTATAAACTAAACTGAAACAGAAGAACGGAAATAAATTCCACTAATAATGAAAGTGCTTAGGTGCAGAAATTATTTTCCGATCATGAATGACAGCATGGTTTATTTATCTGGTACTTTTAGTAATTTTTTATTCTGGAATGAACATATTTTGTTATAAATTCGCCTTATAGAAGAACGAAGGGAAAATCTTGACTGTTTTTTTTTTTTTTGTTCCACATTGTAGCGTTGCGCTGGAAAGCAAATTATTCGCTGAATTACAACTCTGTTTTACAGATATAAAACAACTGATTAGTTCAGTTTGAGAAATTCATGCAGTCAGGTAATCACTGAATTTTGGCAGTGAATAATTAATTTGGTATATAATTATTTGGTAATAAGTATTTGGCAGTGAATCGAGTAATTTTTCTACATAAGTTCATTGAACTCCATAGCAGAATTATGTTTTATTAAAACTCAAAAAATATTTTCATGTAAAATTTCAGTACCAAATTTTTAGTTTTATTTTTCAAAAAAATGTAGAATTTTAATCTGTGTTTATTTAATTTAAAAGTAATATTTCTAAATTTTTAAAAAATAATTTTAACTTAGCTTTTAGGTTTATTATTATAATTTTTATTACGCAGCATAAAAGCAAAGGTTATAACCAGTATTGATTGCGGTATGGATTTTTTGAGCTATTTTAAAATTGAATTCGATTGGAAAATTGTTTCTGAATTCTTTATGTTTATTATTTTAGTAATCCTTGCTTATCCCAGTTAAATCTTCAATTCAATATTAAAATAAAAATAATTTAAGATAATCAGTTCAAATTTTATAATAACAACTTGCTTATTTAATATTTGATTTTATTCCTCCGATTCATATAAAAAGGTTTGAGTCAGAAATTTGAACAGTTATTTGTGCGAAAATTTTGAATTGTGCTGATATTCTTGGGATGCCGTCTGATAGAATGACATATTATGTAGATTTATATTTATCAGCCATTATATTTTAAAATATAATTTCAAATGCTTTTGCCCATTTTAACTATATTTTTTGCTAATAATTACTTTCATAATTGCTTTCATTATTTTAATTTATTTTTATTTAATTATTAGAAATAAATTAATTAATCTTTTGAATAATTTAGATGTATTTAACGGCTATTTGACTATATTATTCATAAATGCTTTTTAATAATTATTTAGATTTATAAACTAACTTTCATAATGTTTTTGAGGAGTAGAAGAGAGGAGAATATGAATATTGCAATTTTTTAAAATGAGGATAGAGGTGCTGTTTAGGTATTTGCTTTGAGTGCCATTTTGTATAGGCACGCCACTGTCTGTGAGCATGATAATTCAAAAACTTTTTGTGCTAGAGAGATGGAATGTTTTTTGTGTGATCGTTAAATAAATTTTGTATCATCAAAATTTCGACGAAATAAGAATGTCTGAATACAAATTTCAGAACAAAATCGGCACAAAATTATAATATTCAAAGCGTAGACCTATTTAATTAAATTTTGTACCAAGTTCGTACAGAGTTTGACCGTCAATCGATCTGCGCATTCGCATGTTTATAAATAATGCTATAATTCAAAAATTAAATGATATACAGAAAATTTGGTTTATTATTTTATAAGTAAATTTGTTACTCTGCATCAGCTTTTGCTTTCAG
>JAPMOR010062977.1:685881-777347 GCA_026543865.1 Argiope aurantia | reverse complement strand
TGTGTGTGTGTGTGTGTGTGTGTGTGTGTGTGTGTGTGTGTGTGTGTTTAAATTGAAACTCGAAGTAGATAATAGCTTACAAAATTGAATTTGGGTATCTCAACTCCAGAAAACAGCGTTTTTCTTTTCTTTCTGAATAAAAACAATTGCAAGAAAAAAGAGAAAAAATTGTAAAAGAAAACTTGCGAATAATAGCTTGTGGATGGTGAATTGAGTAGAATAGAACCTGGGACCTTGTAGTTCGCAGCCGAGTAACAAGACAAAAGCAATTACGCGTGTCCCGTAGCTGTTAGCTAGCTTATAAACTTTCACCACAGACTCTCCCTCCAGTGAGTCTGAGGTGAGACGAACGATATGCGCTGCCGTTGAGTGGTGATGTATATTGATGAGTGTTGAGTGAGTAGTGATGTGTGTGGCTGTTGAGTCTAATGCTCCTTACCCCTTTTGATTTAACTTGCGAGGAACGTGTTGGCGAGGGAAGTACATTTTTGTCTCGCCAAGCTACGGGTAGAGGGTTTGTTGATTTTGCGTTGTTTGCATTTGTTTTGTTGCGGGTAGATGGCGCCACAACCGGGTCACCATCGTACGGGGTCACCAATGTGGGTGGGGGAGTATTGTGGCGCTTACTTCGTAAGCCAGATAACAGCCTCTGGACAGCGGCGATCACTTTTGTCTAGTGGTTATGTTACGCGGCTGCAGAGCCTAGCGTCGCAGGTTCGATCTTGTGGGAAATCAGTTGCCACAATTTATTTATAATTCTGTTTTTAGTGTTGCATGAGCGTTATTTCTCATAAAAATATTTTTCCCTTGTCCCATATAACTTTTTTATTTATTTAAAGAATC
This sequence comes from Argiope aurantia, assembly GCA_026543865.1. NCBI lineage: Eukaryota > Metazoa > Arthropoda > Arachnida > Araneae > Araneidae > Argiope > Argiope aurantia. The sequence goes on along the minus strand of JAPMOR010062977.1, from coordinate 776,504 downwards.
ATATGCTTAATAAACTTAATAAATGCTTAAAGCTTAATAATTAATGCTTAGTTAATTAATTAAAGATTAATAATTTATGCTTAAAGCTTAATAATTAAATAAGCATTTATTCTCTCATATTAAATGTTGATTCAACCTTTGACGATATACTTATTCGAATGAATATAAACTAAATCAGAACCGGAAGACGTTAGTAGCTGTTTGTACTAACCGCTATTCGATTTAGTCGCCTATTGGAATAGGCCTATAATATCCCAATCCTTCGTTAAATTGTAATTGTAATCGTATGAAAAACGCGCCAACACATGTTTCCGAACGTAGTTTGAAAATGTAAACATTGGTTGTGTGTAAATGATGGAAGTCCTTTTAACTAAAACAGAAAATACAGTACACAGCTAGCAAACGTTATTCTAAATTTTCATGACAAAATTTTCATATTTTCTACGAATAAATATTTATTAAAAATGGATTATCCCGCTAGGTAATGTTTTTAAAAAATTGTTTTCTTTTCATGTAATATTTGGCTCTGATTAAATATCCTTTTGTATTTGTTGCACAGAAATCTTTTTTCATGTTTAATAGTCGTTTATCAGAGCGATGCAATTTATATTAATATGTCAAATTATTTTTATTGAGGAATAATTACGAAGGTCGTTTTATTCTAGAGGAAAATATTAATTGATAAAATTGTATTTTGTGTAGTTATAACTTTTCAATCTGTAATATATTATTTTCAAAAATGTCTACAAACTTAGGTCATTTGTTACATTTACAGTCATTTGTTGCATTTACATTTCTCTGTAAATGTAAATAATTATAAATCACAAATAATTTGATCTATTTAGAAATGAAGTTCAGGGAATGTTGAATTTATTTAGTTAAGAGCTTTTTAAATTTTTTTTATTTATATTTCGTTTGGATTGTAGAAAGTTTTTAGGAATATCAAATGTATCTAAGGATAGTTTTGAATCATTGGAAAAAGTGATGTGTAATATTTAGCATGATATTTATACCAAATAGTTTCAAAAATGAAACTATTTTATTTTATTTATAATGCATATGTGATGAAAACATCCATCTCTGAAAACCATTGATAATAAAGAAAAAAAAGTTGAAAATGTACCTGGTAGAATTTATCAGAAAAAAAAAATCATTCTCTTTATAATTGTCTCTAAAGTGTTTAATTGTCTCACAATGAGTTAATATTAAAAATTAGAAATGTGCGATAAGTATAAAGAAGATGAGGTGGAAGAAGGTTTCTTTACCTTGAGTTTTGTACTGATTCATTGATTGATTGGATTCTGAAAATTACTAATAATTATTAAACTGAAAAAAGAAACAGCTGAAAATTATTCACTAGTTATTAGTAGAAAAGGAATTGCACTTTTCATAATTGCTGACTGTTTATTTTTTTATTTCTTTTGATTTTATTTAAAATAGAAAAGGAATTAAGGCATATCTATACACAGTTAAAATGAAGTCATATCTCCTTATATTTCTAATTAAAAGAAACATTGGTAAATTGGATTTTCGAAAAACTAGAGCTTAAGTAGCATGTTATACAACATTTTCATTCAAACTCTTTATAACCAGTGTTCTTTTGTTTTTTAAACCATTTTTAATCCTATGAACCCTGACCGCCCCATTCGGCATGAGACTGACTTAGATGTTTTTGGGCGATTAAATGAGCTTAAGGGGTGAAATATATTTCCTCGATGAGCACTCATTTAAATACATCAAATAGCCCCGAAGCGCTTGAGTCAGGTCCCTGTTGAATGGGGCAATATCGGGTGGTTAGGGCTCAAAGGGTTAAAACTATTCTGGTTTATTTAGGTTATCTGAGATTTTTTTTTTTTTTTTTCCTTTTTTCCAGTCAGCATATGTCTAAAGATCATGATGATTTTTCTGACAAAAAATTTCGACAAACTCTTAATATAACAATTATCAATAATTTTTTGGATTTAAAAGGTATGTGCCAAAAATTTTCTACTATTTACTGAATTTATAAGACTTATATTCTTCAAGTGGATTTAAAAAATATAATTTTCTCTCTCTCTCTCTCTCTATATATATATATATATCTCTTTCTCTCTCTCTCTCTCTCTCTATATATATATATATTATTCAGCCATATAGCTTTTTTTTTTTTTTATCTATGAACTAATAAAGATGCTTTTGATTCTTTTGAGTTAAACGTTATTGAATTGAAAAAAAAAGAAACTAAATTTAAAAAAAAAAAAAAAAACCCTAGATTGAAGTTTATAATACAAATGGGATTTTCAATGTTGATTTGTTTGATTAACATCTCATTTTGTAGTGGCATGAGCGGTATTTTGGAAAGATGAAAGTTAAATGGTGAAGGAAATACCTGAGCCAGTATTCTATCTTGCAACATTTTATACCATTCAACCTACTTCAGAATGTTCAACTCTCACTTGTTACATTTCCTTAAAACAATTAGAAAAAAATAATAATAAAACCTGCTTATTTATTTATAACTTAAGTAATCTTTGACACAGAATTTTTTTATACTTAAATTATTTTATGTCTTTTAGCATCTACTTCAGCTTCGTATCATGCTACTTTATCTGCTTTTTTCCATCATATGAGAAATTCTTTTAAAGAAATTCCTCACATCTTTGTTGCATCACCAATTCATCATGATGCAGATGAAAGTAGGCAAGAAAAAGGCGATGTTTGTTTATCTACAGGTTTGTAAAGTTATATTTATCTAGTGAATTATTAATAGAAATAATTCATTTCATCAACATATGACATCTATATGAAATTATTATTTTAAGTATTGAGGGGAAGAAATGGAGAATCAATTTTAATTTTTGTATCACTATAGTAATTTATTCTCATTTGCCAATTTGATTTTTGCAGTGTATTACATATCCTAGCTTTGAAGTGAATGTATTTTTTTTCCATGTTTTTAAAGAATAAGTTCTTAACTTCCTTCCTATGTAATAATTCAAAAATGGTATTGATTAAGTAAGAAAATCATATTTTGTAGCTTTTGCAATTATTGTATTAATTACTGGTTCTAAATAAATATTGCATATGTAGAATAAGTGTTTATCTATAAAAGTGTTTTATCATGGTATAAGCCTCATGTATATTAAATGACATAAAAGATTATGCTTTTAACTCTATTCTTGTATACAAAGAATAGAGAAATTATTGTAATTGTCAAACAATTTAATTTTGAGATTTTGAAGAATCTCCACATTTTAGACCACCACCCTGAATTCAAAAAGCCCATTTTTGGAAAATGTCTGACTATCTGTCTTTGACTAAGGTAACTCAAAAGTCCCTCGAGCTAGGCAGATGAAGTTTGGTATATGATCTTTTCACCAAATTTATAGATTTATCTGATATTTTGAATAAAATTTATTCAAAGTAAGTGTGTCTGTATGGCTGTTTGAATATAAGTTAATATGATAACTACAAAACAAAGAGAGATGCATGGATAAAATGCAGTACACATGTATAATAGGAAAGTGTAGATCACATTTTCTGTCAAATCCAACAACAGATTAGCTGTTTGTTAGTCTGTACTTTCAGAAACATGTGAACATGATAGCTAAAAATTTCAATGATTTAAGTATATCAAATTTAGTATGGAATTTTGTGACTAAAATGTAATTCTGTTAAATTTTGGTTCAACCAATTGGGAAAAATGCGTTAAAACATAAATTGAGTTTTTGAATATTATGCCAAGAATTAATTGCCAGAACTCTTGCCAGGGACACAAGATAGATTCGGCAAAAATAATAAATTCATGCCAAAGTTTAAAATGTCATAACTATTATATGCCAAATATATGCAAGGCATTCTCTGAGATGACACTTTTATTTGAGAATATGCGAGAAATTTTCAGGGAGATCACTCCAGCTGGTTTAGAATACAAAAATAAATAATATAACCAATATATGTCTATAATTATTCTATTTCGAGGGCCACATTTATATTGAATTATGTGTCCATTTAATGAAAGAATAGGATTTTTTATTATGTTAAATATTTTTTTTTTTTGCTAATATTTTTGAAAATAAAAACATTATGCTTATGGACCCATATATATTTTGATTATAGTAGCAAATACCGCAAAATTCTAAAGGGCTCAATTTATTTGTTATCTACTATCTTTAATTTATAATGTGTTAATATTGAGTTTTTTTTTTATAGCTTTTACTGAATGGTTAATGATGTGGTTACTTCATGTTCTGAATGATCCATCTGTGGCTTCAGTGCATAAAGAATGCAGAGACCTATTTTTTTACCTCTTGCAGTTAATTAAATTTAATAATACATTTAATTTCCGGCACTGTGTTATGCGCCTCATCAATTTGCTCTCGGGTTTGTATTTTTTTCTTTTCTATGATACATTAAATACATTGGTTCATATATTCAAATACCTTATTAAATTCAGACATTTTTGTAATTCTTTTTAAAAAATCCATTACTTTATATTATTTGTATATCGCTAATTGAATTTCAATTTCTCATTTGCATCTTTCTATGTATATTTTTAAAATTTATTCTTTTTAAAAATTATATGCATGGTATTGTTCAATGTCATAATATCCTTGTTGGTTCTCACATTTTATTTTTTTAAACATTAAACAACTTTCTGTGACAAACATAAACTAGACAAAGAATTACAAAAAATTAATCACACTGGCTTTCACATTCAAAGATGGAAATTTTTTTAAATTGATATAAATGATACAAGAGTGCACCATGTGCTCAACTGCATAAATATGTTTTATTTGATTGAATATTGAATTAACATTTGCTGTTTGTAAAGTTGGCAATATTCTTTTTCTTGTCCGAAATAATAATTATACCATGGTGATACTCCTGTACTTTTGGAGGAGGTGTGGAATATGCATAACCAAACTCTGATGAATTAACTGACCTCAGACCGATGAATATATTTGGTGAAGGGGGAAAAGGTAAGAAGCAGATTGTGAGATTGTGGAGAAATAATAGGGTTTAATGAATGCTATTATATTGAATTTGATCAATTATTTCTTTCCATCTCATTCTTAATATATTTTTGAATTTGGTGCTATGAAAGATGAAAATGCATTCTGAATGATTGATTTGAAAATGCAATGATCTGAAGTTTCAACTGAACCGTCTAGTTTATTAAAATAGATTCATCTGATATCATGCGATTCATATGTCACAATTGCCAACTTGTCAAAGCCAGGCTATACTCTTAACTTTTATTATTTTTATTCTGAATATTAAATATAATTATTTTATAATTTGAAGAGGAGTAAAACTATACTTTAAAAAAATTTCAGCCTGTTTTTCTATGAATACACTAGGTATGACTTCTGTAATAATTATATATCATATATTAATATTAATAATCTTATTTTCATATTTTTTTTATATAGAACTAAATGATATGTTTGACAGATTTGTTGATGGAAATGCTGAAACTATCATTATTGAAAATTACTTTTATTCTGATGAAAAACTTAAATCTGAGGTAAGATAAGTGTTTATTTGACTTTAAGTGAAAATTAATTTTTCTATGACTAATTTGAAAAACTAAAATTTAAAAACATTGGATTCCCTTTGTCAATTTTTTTAGTCAAATGATAATCATATATTTGTTTTGTTTATTCTTGTTCAAAACCAACAAAATATCTTGATTATTTTTTATGTACATAACATGTTAAAAGTTTTAAATGGTATTTTGTTGAAATTTTGCTTTATCTACCTTTGTTTAATAGAGGCAATACATTTTTGGCTTAGAGATTTTTGTCAGTCTTGGAAAATTTATACACAAAAAATAAATTTAGCTAATAAAGTATAAATTATTTCTGAACATGTGATTAGTAAGTTACGAGGGTTGCCTTTTAAGTTTTTACAAAAAGATGAAAGAAAAAATAATTTTTTGGGAACAAACTGTTTTATTGCTTTTCAAAATATTCTCCTTTAAGATTTTTACACTTTTCCATCTGTTGAAATCGATTCTTGAAACTATTTTTCCACTCTGAAGTTGATATCTCAGAAACATGGTTTTCGGAGGCATCAATAGCTTCTCGAGGTGATGAAAATCGCTGCCCATGCATTTTTTGTTTGATATAAGGGAGGCAACAAATCAGGAGAATATGGGCAATGATACATAAATTCGATATTTTTGTCCTTCAAATAATCAATTGTTTCATGTGCAGAGTGGGAGCTGCAGTTGTCAGGATGAAGAATGATGCAGCAATTTTTGTTTTTTCCTGATTTTGTTGATGGCTTGTGGAAAACAAATTTCTGTATATTATTTAGCTTTAACAATTTTTTTATCCTCCAAAGGAATGGTTGCGGTATGTCCTGTAAGACCGAAGAAACAAGCAATAATTTTCTTGAAAGTGCTTTGTGAATGAGTTACTTTCATAGGATTCAGTTCATTTTGAAACACCCAAACAGTGGATTGCTGTTTAGTTTACAGCCCATACAAATATATCCAAGTTTTGTCACCTATAATGATGTTGAATACAGATTTTGCTGTTCCCAATTTGAATTTTTTTAGCATTTCCTTACACAAATTTGCACCAGCCTTTTTTTGAGCTTCTGTCAAATTGTGCGAAATCCATCTGGAAAAAATCTTTTTAACAGCTAAATGTTTGTGCAAAATCGAATGTATTGCAGTCTGTGATATGCCAAGGGATTCTTCTATTTCACAATATGTGACATGTTGATCTTCTGCAATCATCTTGAGCACAGCATTGATCTTTGGAATTACTTCTGATTTTGATCGTCCTTAAAAAGATTCATCACTGACGAATGCACGACCACAACAAAATTCTGCAAATCAATTGTAAACAGTCTTTTCTGCTGAGGCTTCATTACCAAAAGTTTCATGAAGCGATTCTATGCATTCCTGTTGAGTGAGGCCTTTCTTAAAATCATAAAAAACATCTAACAGAAAGCTTTATAGTTATTTCCAATTTTTTCACTCACTGTAAACAAAATACACAGATAATTTCTAAGATGCCACTGATTCCAAGATAAAAAAAACAAACATGAATTTTACAAATATCTTGAAGACAAATTTCAGTAGTGTTTTCTATTGGTTGTTTGTAAAAACTTAAAAGGCAACCCTCAAATTCTAATAATTTTATTTAGTTAATGTAAAAAAAAATGAATTTTTATATTATTTTTACATACAGATCTTGAAAAATTCAGCAGGTGTCAATAATATAGCTAGAACTGTGTGTATTAAGGTACTACAGAACAGAACATTTGATCTAGAGCTACTAAATTGAAGTATTGTTGTAACCCTTTTTTTCTGTATCATCTCGCATTTCTTTTAATTATATATATATAATCTAAATAGATATATATAATATTATTGTTTCTTATATTTTAATGGCGGTTAAAATTTCAGGCTTGCTATAAAACTGAAATAAAATGATTTTATCTTGCTTGAAAAATGTGTTTTATAATTAACTAGTTCATAAAATTCACTAGTTTTTACTGTTTCATTGAGTTGTTTATCACATGATTTTCTTCCATTTTGGAAGTGAAGGAAAAAACGATTCTGATTATTATCTGTACAATTTGATTGAAAAATCGGAAAATGATGTCCCGTATAAAAAAAACGGGCGCTGGAGTGTAATAATATGCCTTTAAGGCCTATGACAATTTGATGCTTAAAACTTTTTTGTTAAAGGAATCATGAGCATGAAGTTATGTAAAAAAGTTTTTATTGAAATTAAATATTACACAATATTTCCAATGAACTAGTTGGTCGATGAAGATGGCCTTTGTTTAAAAGAAGTAATTAACAGCTAAGTTTTTAAGATTACTATTTAAAATCTAATTGAATTAATGATTTATCTAAACTAAATTATTATTTAATTATTTTTTCTTATTAAATCTTTATTTTCAGTGTGCTCAAGAACTAGATCTCGTAACTATTTCAGTCTCTTTTTCTACTCCACTTGAATGTGAAGCCTTGCAGGAAAAAATAACGTAAGCATAGAAATAATTCAATAATTGTATGTGTAATAAATTTATTTATAAATTTTAATTTCCTACAAATTTAGGCATTTTAATGATACTGTTGCCTGCTCAGAAATTTGTAAGTGATCTGGCATGTATTTAAATAAAATGATCAGTTCAAATTCCCTGCAGATATTGACAGATTTAGTCAGATTAATGCCCTATTTTAAAGTTACATGAGGATAATTTTGAAACAGAGCTGATAATTTGGAATATATTGCAATTTTAGTTTGTCAATTACAGTTTGAGTTGGAACACCATTCTCCTTACTTCTTGGTGTGTTTGGGATTATATTTTGATATACAAGGGTAGATTTAACTTGTTCCAGGCTTACATATGTGGTGGATCTTTAAAAAAAAAACTCAAATAATGATATTTATATCCTGCAATCAAGGTCTTATAACTGGACTTGTGAAGCTTCAAATATCAGTAGGAAAGATTATGTGTTAGCAATGTAATAGAATCTCTCCATGCAGTGTTATAAGTCCCATTACAAACTTGGCTAGCCATGTAATCTTATAATAAAGCATTCTTTCACAAGTTGAACAACGGGTTCCAAACATAAATTGATATGGTTTCATTTGATATATATTATATGAATATAAAATAATTCCATAGTGTTTAAGATTTAAAAAAATTATTATTAAAATTTAAAATAAGCAATGTTTTAAGTATCACAAAGTTTCTGATAAACACAAAATATTTTTAATATTTTTTTCTTCTTCTTTTATCTTAGAAAGCAGATTAGAATTCTAATATTTTCATGCAATCTATTAACTTCAAAATGTATTTAAATTTTCTAAATTCCCAAATCGGTATCAGTTATTCACATTATTTCATACTTGTGAAACTTTTGTTCATACTATATTGAGATCTTCTTGATAAAAGTAATATCTAAATATAAAAGTTGCAAAAGAAAATTGTTTAAATAAATAAAGGCATTTAGAAAGAATTAGTATGAGATTAATTATTTATAATTAATCTAATATTTATGTTTTTGTGTTCATTAATTTTTAAGAGATATTATTCAGATTTCTTTTTCATAAATTCAAAAGCTCTACAAATACTTATGTTGATAAATTATTAGGCAGATCTGAAATCTGAAATAATAACCTAAACTTACTTGTATGATTATTGCTGCTTTTTTTTAAATTCTCTAATATTTACTTACCTTGTATCATATACCATTAAATTCTTCTATTTGTTTGCTTTAAAATTTACTTTATACAATCTTTTTTTTTTTTAATTTTGTATTTAAAAAAAAGGTATTTGTGGTTAGTAAAATTTCTAATTATTAAGAAGTTTTTCCATAGTTCTCTTTTAGAAATGTTGACCATAGATATTATCCAGTTTCTACCAGATCAGTGCAATAACTTATGCAAAATATTTTGCATTCAAATAGAGTTAGGAGATTTAAATATGAAAAAGGTGAGTAGTTATTTAGTTATGTTTGTATATGTGAAAGGTATTAAATGTTACTTTTTGTAAATTGTTTGCCTTTATTCATCACATGTATTACATATATAGTACTTTTATGTTAATAAATGATATTGCATGTGCATTAGTTAAAAAAATGTATGCATCTTTTGATTGGCTCTGTGTTTAGTAAAATAATTTCACTTCTCTGTTTTAATTATTACTCATATGAAACAGCTAATTTTACAAGAAATACATTTATTTCTTAAATTGTTTCATCTTCTGTACAATTATAATATATCATTGCATTAATGATTTTTTTTTATCTCTACACTTTAGGAATCTGTGAAAGGAATTGCATCTTTAGTTAGAGAACATGGTCTCATGTTTTCAATAAGCAACATTGATTATCTCTTCAGCTGTATTCAGGCTATTACACTGTTTTGCAGTTCATTTGAGGAACCTATTTCTGAGTAATTAAATTTCTTCATATTAAGACAACATCTTAATGCTTGAAATTCTAAGAAAATAATATCTGAACTATATTATTTAGCAAATTGCAAATGTGAAATATATTTATAATATATAATGACAAGGATAATCAGACCTAGAATTTTTTTTTTTTTTTAACCTAACACATACACACACACACACACACGCTCAAAAAACAAAAACAAAAAACGGATTAGTGAATTTTAGAAAATCAAGTGAAATCAAGGAAATTTATTCTAAAATTGGAATTTTGGAATAAATTGGAATTGGAACTAAATGGATATGATAATTCACTAATCTTTTTCTATCAGGAGAATAAAATGTTGTTGACATCTAAAAAAAAAAAAAAAAACATTTACTGACAGTTAGAAATGGAGGCCAGATATTAGGATGCTTATACATAAAACTTTAAAGATTCAAAGTTCCAGCTATGTAAGTTTGTTAGAACCATATTTGAAAAGTTTTTTCAATTTTGAAGCATAGTTATCATGCATCTAGTTTATGATGGATATACTAATTTGATCATAATTTGTTTTACATTTATATTTTGTGTTTTTATTGATATATTGTTTAACAAAATTTACTCCTTTGCTGTAATTTTTCAATAAATGTATGATCTTATAATTTGTTAATTCATTACTTTTAGATTAATTTGTGGTTGAGGCTTGGTTTAACTTTCATACTTAGGACATTAGAGATATTTCTTATTTGCATTTTTTCCCCTTTCAGAACTTTAAAATGATCACCATAATAAGTTTTGTTTTTGTGGAAAAGATAGCATAAAAAAGGCCCAATTCCTATTATTGTTATGATTTTCAGCTTTATTGGCCTTCCTTTATTTAAAAAAAAAAATTAAAAAAGTGGAAGAAGAAGAGAAAACTATTCTTTTTTCTTCAAGCATCATGCCATTTGTTACAAAAGTGAAAATATAAATTTTGTGTAATTGATATTCCACTATTTTAAATTAGATGTAAAATATTATCCTAGTATTACAATCTACAACTAATTTATTGTAAATAAATAAATATTATGTCAGAATTAATTTATTTTTTCATTCCTCAGATGTTGATTTATGAAGTATCTGACATCATTGTTAATATTTTCTTTGAGCCTTTTCTTTTCTTTTTAATTTTATGTATGTTTTTCCTGCTTTGAGTCTTGAGAAACCAAACGAATATGGAATTATTATTAAATTACAGGGTCTTCAAAGTATTGAGAGATGCTATCGTTAATATTTTCTTTGAGTAATTTTTTTATGTATCCTAAAAATTTCCTCAATTCTAAACAAAATGCTTCTGAACTTAAAAATAATATTAAATGTATTAACTTAATTTAATGCATTTAGATTTAATTAAATTTGTCAAATTATGAATACATAGTTATCCTATATTTTTTTCAAAATACTCATACATGTGAAATTTTTCTTATGCCTTTTGATGTATATGAAATCAAATATTATGAAAGTTTACAAAATTCATTTATGCCTTTTCCCTCCCCCCCCCAATTTATACTCCTAAATCATTTTTCTTTTGATGCAGTAAAAAAAAATTGGTGATAAAGACCATTTTTCTCTTTGATATAAATGGGTTAAATATTTTGCCAGTGTTTAGATGATTTTTTTTTCTTACTATGGTTTTTAAGTTAATTAATTGTTAATGCAAATTTTGGTGTTACTGATCAACTTCTTTCATTTTGATACAATACCCTTTTTAGTTTAAAAGTGCATTCCATTATTGTTGTACATATTTTTGCCTTTGTCATTTTTTTTCTATTAGCAGAATTATTGTTTAATTTTGATTTGAGTGTTGGTATATATTATAAATAAGGGAGATCATGCTAGAAGGGAATATATTATTTAATTCTTAATTCCTTTGCCAATGTGCATGTGATTTTATGCTGCATCTTTTAAGAATAAAATTTTGACAGTGTTCTGAAATATGATTGACAGACTAAAAGCCTGTCTGGATAGGCTAACATCTTCTAGTATTATATATATTGATTAGGCTGTCTGCAAAAAATAGGTAAGCATTGACAAAAATGAAACTTATCTGAAATCTAATAAGTAAAAAATGAGCTTTTCTTGTTTATTGCTCATTTTGTATTCATTTTAATTAAAGGGGGGAATTATTTTTCATGTATTATTAAAGAATGTGCAATAAAAAATCATTCTGAAGATTTAAGGTGAGAGATTTTTTTTTTTTTTGATAAAACCTGGAAATATCATTGAAAATGAAAAAAAAGTCAAACAGCAGGAAGGATGACTGCCCTCCTGGTCAAAATAATAAATTCTCATTTTAATCTAAGTTTGAAATATCTCAAGAATATTGCTGATTGATAAAATTAATACACTTTTATAATTCCATTAATTTATTCATGTGTACATTATTTTATTGACCAATTACATTTTTAAAATTGTTTATTTCTGTACAGAAGTTTTTAATTTAGTATGTATGTCTTTTAATGATATTTCCAGGTTTTATTCTTAATTTTTTTTTCTGCTTTAATTGAGAAATATGATAGAGGAATGTTTAATTTGAATTTTTTATAAACTATTTTATTATATTACTTTTTCTTGTAGCAACTTTTTACTGTAATCTGTTCGCATTCATTTTATATTTTGATCATTCCATACTGATGGCATTTAACTCCCTCTCCCTAAAAAAGAATTTTTAATTTGAAAAAAAATTTAAATACTTTAATGATATTATAATAAGCTATACTATATCAAATTAATATACTAATTCTTCAACATAAAACATTATGTGGTAGAATTTGCTCTTCTTATAAAGATTTTCTTAGATGCTGGTGAATTTTTCTTAATTATTGTCACCCCTTCACCCCCCTCTTCATTTCTTTATTATATATATTTTTTATAGGATATCATTCCCTTAAGTAAAGCATTAGAGTGATTTTCTTCTCCTTCTGTTTTGACTTTGTCTTTTGAGTAGACAACCAAATTATATTTTATTTCTGTCACAAGCTTCCATTATTCTGTGTAAAAATGGCTAATTTATTATGAAATTTTAGCTATGTTGAACTATTTAATAGAACTGCAAAGTCATTTTAAGCATAAAAAGAAAATTATTGCCTGAGTGATACTTTTTCATAGTTCAGAAATGGCTGATGAAGGATATGTTTTTAAAAATGTTCAATTTTCTTTGAATGAATTGTGATTTTTTTAAGGATGTTTAGATCATTACAAGATGCCATAGGTGTATTCTTGAGGATAGTGATTGAGAAGGTAGATAAACCTGAAAGCAAGTTTACTTTAACTACTTCAACTCTTGGAAAAATGCTTCAAGTTTTATCTGAGGTATGATATTTTAACTAATCTGTTAGTAAGAATTTAAAAACTGTTTTTTTTTTTTCCTTTATGGATACATGGTTTATATACTTGTAATCTTCGGTACTACTATTTTTTTTTTCTGTGTACCATTGGATTCCGTTCAAAGACATTCAATTTAATAGTATTCTTAACATAGAACTTATTTATTAGAAATTTATAAGCTATTTTACTCTGTTTACTCCAGTTTAACTATGAACTGCTTAAAAAGAATATTTTGAATTAATTGCATTTGTATATACTTGCTTGTTAATTTACTTAATGTATAAATCTGTAGGGTTTTTGTGTATGTGCATGTGTGCATGCATTATATATATATATTCATTTATTTTTTCTAGGCTGTAACTAGATCCTATTTTTTGGATTCTACTCAGCATTTTCAGTCTTCTGTTGTAAATGGAATAATTTTCTTTTTGCAACATGGGAGGGAGAATGGTTATTTATTTCCCATAGTTTTACATCAACAGTTATCAGAGTTTGTTTATACTACTCTCAGTTCAAGAGCATCAAAGGTAATGAAATGTTTTAGTTGGTATTCAGCATATCGTCATATGTTTTATTTTCATCTATTCCATATGCTATGATTTATTCAACTTTAGCTTAAAAATTGCAATAGATTTTTTTTTTCTGAAAAAAATATAATTTATCCAAATAAAATTATCTGAACTTTAATTCTAAAATCCTTTTAGAATTATTTTACACTTGTGATTTTGAATCACTGAATGCAAAAGTTATTGTCATAAATTTTTAACTTCAGCATGTTTTAAAGTCTTAATTTTAAATTTATCACACTTAGTAATTAGTATCAAATCTAATTTTTACACATCTTTGTTCTGAAAAAAATTCTTATTAAATATTTTATTGTCCGTATTTATTACACTTTGAAAATTTATTTTAAATTAATCTATTTTTTAAATTTAATGTGTATAGTTTCTTTTTTCATTCTGTACGTATTTTGATTGCTTTCATTATTTTTACCAGTTTTTGTTACATTTGGCTGTTCATTTAATCAAAACAGAAGTAGAAAGTTGTTATTTTGGAACAAATCAAAACAACAACAAATTTGGAGGTGGACAAGAAAAGTAAGTTTTACCTATGCTTTACTTTTCAATAACTTTTTTTCTATTTTTAACAAAATGTGCATTAAATTTTTAATTACCTTTGCAGTATTTATTTGTGATCTTCAATTTTTTTTTCTTTATATATCTGCTCTTACATTTTATATTAACATTTTATGGCACATCACATGATTTGCTTAAATAATAATTTTATTTCTTTGTAAATTTAATTGTGCATGTGCAATACTAAAAACAATGAATCAATGCATAGCTTTGTTCAAATTTAATGTTTTGCTGTTTAATATTTGCTTTTACCTGAACCAATTATTTTTCATATTGTCAGCATATATTTTTATAGAGTTTGATTTTAATTCAATTAATTTAGAAATCATATTTAAAAATTGATGAAAAATTTTAGAAACTCTTGTTTAACCAAAGCTGTAGATAATTTATTTTATACTATTAAAATTTATATTTTAAATCTTTGAGGAAAATGAGAAAAATCAGATACTCTGTCATACTAAATAAATGAGAAAAATCAGATACTCTGTCATACTAAATTGTTTTCCTAAATGAGTAACAGAAAGAAAACTGTTAAAAAAATCAAAATTGCCTTATTTCTACAGTTAATATTTCATTCTTCCTTTCCTTGATGATAGCAAAAGATTATCAATACTATGAAACCAAGTTATTTGTTGTTTTGTGCAAAGTCAGCCAGTTAAAAACATTCAATAAGTGAAATACCATGTATATGTATATTTATTGTATTCACAAATGCTTATATTCCTAAATCAAGTAACTGCTTATTATTCTTTAAATAATTAAAATGAATCTAAAAATTGCATTTAGTTGATGTCATCCATTAATTCAAGAGAGATTTCAGGAGATTATTAATACTTTAATGTTTAGGTAAAAATAAAAATAATGTGTAATTTTTGCCATTATTTGAGAATTGATATTGGCCTACTATTAAATACATCTTCAAGCATAATGCTGATGTGTTGATAATAATGTAAAGAGTTCCAGTGAAAAAAAAATGAAAATATTCCATTTTCTTGAGATTGTCCATGTTTGAGTTTTCTTTTGAACAGTTTGAAATAACAATAAAATATACTATAAGCTTATTGGCAGTGCATTCCAGTTTAACTGGATGCAGTAAATTATATAATTAAAACTTGTATCTGAAGCTTTTAATTAAATAAGTATTATACCATCAGCCATTTAATTAATGTTTAATGCTGTTTTAGACACTTTTGGACAAATGTAATCTTATTGCACTACTGGACAAGACAACAACAACAGCATTTAATTAATGATTTACTGTATTGTATTGACAATGTAAGGTATTTTAGAAAGTTATACTGTCTATCGAGAAGCTCAATTGTGGTTGAAATAAATTTTACATTAAAATTTGTAAATTTAAAAAACATTTATCGTGCAATTCTAATAATTTTATTATATCTACTTAATATTTGAAATATTTTAATTCTACATTTATACTTTATTTTATATAAAAAAAGTATAGAAAACAGAGATTTGGATTTTATTCTGTGTAGATATGAATCATTTTACTTATTTTGTAAAAGTATAAATGCTTATTATTGTTAAAAAAAATAAAGAATATTTCCCTTTAAAATATTTAATTTTTTTCTTTGTTTATGTTCCTACAGACAAGTTTTACACCTATTGTATTGTTTTTTTTAAATATTTTTTAAATTCTTACTGGCATTGTAATATATATATTATTTGTAACATTTATTAATTATAATTTTTTATTTCTTTTATAGACTGATTTCTTTTGAAAATATGAGAGATATCTCTAATACTTGGTTGCAGTTTTACAAGCATCTTATTTATATACTTAATGCTGAAACTTCTAGCAAAGTATACTTCAACAAGACTTTTTACTGTTTTTTTTTATATGCATATAAGATTCCATTTTTATGTGAATAATTTCCTCACATCCATCTTTTTTTTTTCTTTTTTCTTTTTTTTTTCTTCCCTTGCTTAGAATGTATTTTTTTTAAAATATAATAATAATTAAATTGATTTTATTTTTAAAAAAATATTATGTTTATGGTCTGTCTGAAGTTGACATCTTAAGTTATAGGATAACATATGTAGGTATTTAGACTGGAATCTGTGTAAGTAGATAAAAACATAGATTAGCAGAAAACCATAGTTATAGAGTTGATGTTGAAAATTACTCAAGTTAAACTAGTAAATTATAACTGTCAACTAAGTACATTTTGAAAATGATGAAAATAGAAATAATAAAAATAAGAGATCTGCTTAATTTTAGTGTTGTGAATTATTTGAACTGTATGGCTAAGCCATATAAAATGAATTTTATAATATGTAAAATTATATTTTTTTCTATTCATTTTGTTAAAATTAAACTCAACTGAAATTTTTTAAAAATATGCATTAGATAATCAACAAAGTGTATTATAAAAGTTGAAGTATAATATATATAGAAAATACTTGTTACCTGTGCCTTGAAATCATTTTTTTTTTTCATTTAGCACTTAATCTTCACTATATTTAAATCTCATTTTAGATTCATTTTTTTAACAAATGTTATGCATCATTGACAAGTTCCATGACTATTGATATATTAGATTAAAAAAAAAAAAGGGTACTTTTCTCATTATTTCATTTTACTTTTCCACTGCCCTACTTCAGTTATAATATTATAATTTACTGTTTTTGTAATAAGTATCAAAAAAATTGAAATAAATAAAAAGGTGTGTGTTTGAATGCTTTATTTTAAGAAAAACTTTTATGATAAATGTTTTTGCTTTTAACTACTACTTTGTAATTTTTTTCTTTGTTAGGGGAAGAATACTTTATTATTAATTCATTATAATGCAATATTTAGGCAATTGATGTAGACGTGGTTTGTTGCTGTGCAGAAATTCTTCTCCGTAGTTACTCTGAACTTCATTGTATTGAAAAATTTGAGTATGTTCAAATGCTTATTATTATTGCAACATGCTTTACACTTATCTTATTTTTATTTGTTTTACTTTTTTAATTAGTGAAAAAAAATTATTTTTACATATGTATGAAACATTTTATAATTATTCTTTTGCATTAGACTATTTTAAGCAAAAAAAAAAAAAAAGCATATTTATTAATATAAAATATTACTAAATTGGTTAAGTCCCCCACCCTCCCATATTCTAACAATTTTAATATAAAAGTAATATACATATATTACTTTGGTCATGGCTGAATTATACCTTCTAGGAACCTTTAAGTAATACAAATCTCAGGGTCCCCTATGACATCAAAACTATCAAAACGTAATATTTTTTAAAATCTATTTTAATTTTACCTTTAAATAAATAAATATTAGTTACTAGTTTTGATACTCAAATATATTGAATGTAGTTTGTGGTAACACTCTGAGTCCCAAACAAAGTTATGTCTACATCTGAATGATCAGTACATCCAAAAATAATGTAATTCTGTAATTAATATATAATAATCAATTCTATAATATCTAATCATGCATTCTTTTTTATTAAAAATAATACTGAATTAAAAATTTAAATATTTTTTTCTATATGAAGATAGTTGCTTCAAAAATTTGATTAATTATACCTGCTACTTAAAATTATATTAGTTGATGCTTATGACAGTATTTGACATTCTTTTAAATATCTTTAAACTTGAGATCCAATAGGAAGTTTTGAAAACTAGCCAAGTTCATTTATTTATCTTTGTCCATTTAGTAACATTTTATCTCTCTCTCTATGTATATATAACTTTTTTTTTAAAGATTTCAAGAATTTACTCTTTCTGGTTCCCAATCACATATTGCAAGAAGACGTTTTCCTCCCCTGATTATTGATTCATTCAATGCTCATGCCAAGTATCTTATAGTAAACAATTTTTCATCCACTTATGAAAAAGTAATTAAATTTTACAAGCAAGTTCTTCTTCTACAAGGTACATCAAAGTATATTGCAAAAAATATTAATAATTTGTTATGCATAAATTTTCCATTTATTTTATAAAACATTTGTGTTTCAGATATTTTACATTTAACTGATGAGCATTATGGCATAATATGCAATATTTTGTCCATTCCTTGGATTTTAGAAGAAGTGAGTAGAAAGCCTAATTAATTTATCTATTATTTGTTTGTTTAATTTTACTCTATTCTAAATGAATTTTCTTAAATATCTTATTGCATGATCACTTATATTGATTTTTGTTGCTTTATTGTTATGTTATTAACTCATGAGATAAACTACAAATAATGAACATTTTAGCTATTAAAACCATTTCATTCGGCTATGAATTCTGTAAAGGTGTTAAACTCTCATTTAAATCTTTTTTATTAAAAAAAAATAATTGTAACAAAAAGGACAATAGTTGATATGTTAAAGGATGATTTGTAATCAATCATATTCATAAATTATAGTGAAAGCTTTATGAATTAAGTTGGAAAAGCACAAAATAAATTGCTATAAAAATAATAAAATGAATAATGAATGTAAATACAATATTCATTGAAATGAGAGAAATGTTCTTTGGTTCAGAAGAATAATGCATGTCTTATCTAACTAACAATATTTTATGGTGTGTTTCCTCCCCCTCCTTAATGTTAAAAGGCTGTATGCTTTCTTTGTGCTGCAAGTCACTGAGTACAACATTTGAGCATGCTATGTAGTAAATTTTCCAGTTGTTCTTGCTGTAGGCACCTCTTAAATTAATGCTACTAGAATTCTGGAATATACTATGGCAAAGATGACATGTGTAGCCTGTTCTTCAACATTTTCCATACTTTCTGAACTGGTTCAGACTGGAGAAAACATCAACCACTTCAAATGGATGAGAGCTTTTCTGCAAAGTATTAGTCTACAATGATTGCATTGAGTCAACATGCATTGCTATCTACCAAGACAAAAAAAAAAGCTGTTATATATCTGAATATATTAGATATATATTAATATATATTATCTGAATGATATTAGAGAATGATTTCCCAATAAAACTGATCTATATTGAACATTGGAATCTATTCAAGAACCTAAGATAATACCACCTAATCAGTAGTCAAATACCACTGTAATAATGATATTCATTAGCATTTCAGTAGCATTCAGTATCATTTTCTTAGTTGTAATGCTTTATTGATGTTCTCTATATGAATATGCAATGTCTAACAAATTTTAGGAAAAACTTATATTTATCAGAAAATAATCTGCTGTACACTTTCATTTTATCTTTTAAATATATTTATACCTTATTAACAGTCCTGATAGTGAGCTACCATAATTGGGAGATATCTTATGGGCATATAGAACACATTCTCAGATTAATCTGTGCATGGTTTGTCTTGAAGCTGTGTAGCAATATATATTATGAGTTATTGGAACAGGTTTATTACACTGCTTTACCTGCTTCTTTTAACAATGAATATTCGATATCAGTCATTTTGCTCTTTATAACAGGAAGTTATCTATACTGAAACATCTTCTGATTACTTGTCTGAAACTAAATATGACAATCTGTGCGATTTCCAATTCTGTAATACTTCCATCTACATTCAGCTAGTTGACCAATCTACAATGTATAATAAAATCCACATGGGTCTTCTGAGACATAACTTTTCATCAATGTTTATATCTGATTTACTTGCTAGTTTCTAACTTTGCTACGTCAGCAATTCCTTTTTTCTACTTCACTAATTGTTTTGATCTTTGTGAGATGCTTTCTTTACAATATAGTGATGTTTTTCAACTTAAAACAAAGATTTTTTTTTATTCTGCACATATATGTAGTTGTGTTTTCGTTCTGAAATTTTTGCTGTACTTCATTCCCTCTCCTGAGGTCTCCAGACATCTTTAATTTATAGTCATGAGTGTATATAGACAAATGTATAATTTAATTATATTATAATTTATTTATAATTATTTGAAGGAAGATGTTCAAGATTTATCAGATCAGTTTTTATCTGTACACATCATTAAGAAACTGGATATCACCATACATAATTCTATTGCTGCCCATTGTTTACAAAGTCTGGTGTTGATACCTTCAAGAATTTCTCTAAGTTGGAGAAGTCATATTCTTTCTATGTGTTTGGTAAGTGATATATTTATTATTAAAAAAAGACAAAATACCTTGTTACCTTTCTTCAACTTTCAATAAATTTATTCATATCAGAATACCTACTGACATTTTACAGTAAGCCTACAGTATTGAAATTATTGGAAAAAGTTTTGGAAAATATTTTTTTAAAAATCATTGTTTTTTGTCAGTAATGTAAAATGAAAATAAGGAGAGATATATATCATCAAATTAGTTTTCTTTTATCATGTATTACGTGTTTATTATTTTAGGAAATTTATTACAGTGGTCTAGTCCCCCCCCCCCTACTTTTTTTTACCCTCTTTCTTTTTTTATAATCCAAATTTAAAATTTTTATAATATTTTTTTATTTAAAAATTATATAAATAAATATTACTGAAAATAAATTTTACAAATATTATTAAAAATATTTTGTATTTCCCCCTATGTTATATTCAATTGTGATATGGATGAAATAAGTGTGCATCGTTTGATTAATGAAGAATATTCTTTGTGCAATGATTTTTTATTTTATTTTTTAGTCTTGCAACAGGGACTTGTCACTGACAGCTGTTAAAATGCTCCCAGTCTTTTTGTATTCATCTCTTAATCCCCTAAAATTCTTATTTGAATTAAATCCGTAAGTTTAAAAAAAAAACTTTATTACAATTTTTATGCTACCATAAAAAATTTTAAATTCTCTTTCTTGTACTTTTGTTTCCAACTCATTTTCAGTCTTAAAACATTCATCAATTTTGAAAATGATGTAATTTTAATTATATTAAAATCGTAACTATGTTGTATGTAAGCTTCATATCAGTTTAAATCTTAATTAATCTATAATTACAAATGAACGCTTCAATATCTACCAAAATAAAATTAAATAAAGATATATTGTTTTGTTACTGTGCTTTTAGGTCTTAATAATAATATTGGATTTGTTTCAGTAAATTTGTTTTTGATCTTTCTTAAGATTGTGACTTATACTTTCTATCTGATTGATGAATGTTATAGCTATTGTTGTAATAAAAATCAATGAAAAAATTCTCGTAAGCAATGCATTATTTTTTGATGATATCATCAATAATTATATTCATTGCTTCATAAATCTTTTTAAAAACCTATGCTTAAAAAATATAGCATTTTAATGTACTATTATGATACAGCAAGCGTTCATGATATCATTCTTATATATCTTGGTAAATTATACATTACATTTCAAAACAAAAGTTATGTGCTAATAAAAAAACAAATTGCTATTATGACAAAAAATCTTATGTCAACTTCTTCCACAAAAATGAATTGAAAGCAGATTGAGAAGAATGAAATTTAAATATGTGAATTATTAAGCTTCTGTTGTGAAAATTCAGGTATTTTGTCAGAATATATTATAATTTTTTATCGATAAATGATTTAATGTGAATTATTATCCTGAGTTACTTTATTTAGGTAAAAGCTTAATTTCTTTTTTCTTAAAATTGAATTAATTGTGTTTATTTAATCAGATCAAATAATAAATCAATTTCTAAGAATTTCAAATATATTTTTAATAGTATGACTATGTATACTTCTTTAATTTTTATATTACATCATAATCTCCTAAATTTTACCCAAATTCAATTTCTTGTAATGTTGATGAAATCTTGTGTAATGCATTTCACAAACATTACTCATTTCCATGGATTTCAGCATTTTTTGGAGTTAAATTTTATCATTTTTGAATTCAGTTATTTTTCTATAATGTTGAGATTGGTTATTTCTTCTATAATCAGTATAATGATTCTATAATATTTAAAGCCCTTTTTTAAGTAAATTTATTTATTTTACTGTTCATTGTTTATTTAATCAAATTTATTTTACTTCTTGATTTTATGTTTAATGCAATTCTATATTTTATAAAGTTCAGTGCCCCCCCTTCTTTATTTTGCTCCTAGCCTGTGCTTATCTGATTTTCAGTTTGTAAATAAATATCAAATTATTATTTGTTTTTTGAGTATTTCTTTATTTTCAGTTGTTTGCTACAGTTAAATAATATTGATGTTCTAAGAGAACTGTGTAAATATTTTGGAACTGTTTGTTGCATTTCTTCTGGTTGCTGTTCCTTGTACAGGTAAATATTCATAATTCTTTTTACATATGCCTGTTTGCAAAAATTGAGCTTTAATAAGTATTGCAAAATAATAATAATAAATCTATAAAGCTTCAAATTTTGCTTTTTTGAACTGGATTAATTAGGATCTCTTTCAGCTAAAAAATTTTAAATGCTAAATTTTAAAAATATCAACAGAATGTTTTTTTTTTTTTGTAGGCAACTTGAATGTGATTATGATTCAGATGTGGTGCTGCAAGTTAAATGTGCAGTTTGTGATAAATGTAAGTCAATTTCTTATTTCATTTTCTGATTGACATTATTGTAACCATTCTCGTATTTTGAGAAATCAGTGATAAGATTTTTTAGTATATTACTTATAATTTTAAGTTGAGAGTACAATATCTTCATATCTTTTTTTTTTTTTTTTTCATTATTTTTTTTTTTTTTTTTTTTTTTTTGCTATTAGGAGAAAATTAGGAGTAATTTAATTATTAAGAGAAAATTATGCAACCAGTTGTTAAAATATATAAATGACAATATTCTTTTTCTGTTAAGCTAAGTGCAGTGGTAATGTGGTAAATGAACACGCACTTTACACTTATAACACTAACATTATACCAATTACAACACACTTAACATTTCATGTTATAATTTATTTATTTGAAAATCATATTTAGAAACTTGTAATATTAAACTAAGAATTTATTCTTCAATTCATAATTTTTTGTGCAATAAAAGTACAATCATTCATCTCCCTTTCCCATTATTTATTTTAAATATTCATGAAGTTTTGTTTTGAAAGTTTGTCAACAGTTTTATTGTTTTCTATTGCACATATTTTTTTTTTTTTTTTGAAGATTGGGGGAAATTATTATTTTGGAATTGAAATCTTATAATGTATTTTTAAAAAATTCTCCTATATGATTTAACATTACTTGAACTTTCATTTAATGTAAAGACTTTCCTTGTCTATAATCTTCATTATTCATAATATTGGTAAAAGGATAACAATAAGAAATTGCATTTACTTCTCAATTATTTCAACGTAAAATTATCATGATAGAATCAATAAATTTTGATTTATTAATTAGATGTGCCCTTGCTTTATAATTAACATTATACCAATTGCAAAACAAAATATTAAATTTTTTAAAGAGTATAAAATTGTTTATTCAGTTTCTTATTATAGATCTATAACTAAATCATACTGATGTACATAAAATATTTATTTACTTATTACTTCTAGTACAAGACTCTTGTGATAAAAATAAACCTTTGCCATCTCCAGTTGTTGAAAGTCTTGCAGATTTAATGATCCACTTTCTTAGTCATCCATCTGAGCTTATACGCAGAGGTAATATTTTTTTCTATATCTTTTATTCATTTATACTTTTGCATGACATTTCTAGAAGTTTATTATTATTTTTTCCTTTTCTGTAATTTTAAAAGTAATATATGTATTTAATATTTAATTTTTTTTTTCAGAATCTATGCAAGCAGTTTTACCTTATTTTACACATTTTGAAGTGAAGGAAAATGTATTATCTGCTACAATGCATTGTTTGGTTGATATAGATCCAGTTGTGAGGACAAAATTTAGGTAGCTTATTATTATTATTTTATAATTAGTGAGAATTATAATTAACATAATATTAGTTTGAAGTAAAATGCTATATAATAACAACCATCACAAATATTCTTTCTTCGTTTTTCTTTTTAGACAGTACATCATTATTTTTTCATTTCTGTGTATAAGTCTTAATATGCCAAAATATTGCATAAAGATGGAGACAACAATTCTTCAAAGGCCACAGTGAAGCCCACATATAGTAGTATACCCCAGCACTGATTTTAGTGCATATCAGAAATATGCTGCATTTTATTTTTCTTATCATAATGAAGAAAAATAAACATACATTTTGAATGCCTTCTTTTAATTCAATTAAAACCAAAATCTGATATAACTATAATTTTGATTACCACATCAAATAACAAATTTCATTTATTTGTTATTGTATTTTTGATTTGTTACACTCATGTGCAGCCAAATATGCAAATTAATAGATAATGTATTCTTTGAAGATGTAGTCCAAAATTAGATACAGATCTACAATTTTGAGAATAAAAAACAAATGATGAAAATGAAATTTTAAAAAACCAAGCAATAGTGCTATTAAAACCACATATCAAATTTTATCTATCTAGCCTTTTGATTTTTTTTATTATTATTTTCATATACACAGGGATAAGCAGACATATTTCTTCTAAAATTCTATATAATTACATAACTTTTGTATAAATATTGCATATTAAATTTCAGCTTCCCAGCTTGATGCATTTTGTTATTATATTGACAGACAGATATAATTCTAAAAATACTAATTGCTTTTGGAGAATAGCTTTTTTGCCATTGATTTGTTCATTGATTTTTTTAGATTTTTAAGTCTTTAATATTAAAGGTTTTGATGATGTGTTTGAATTTCATCAAAACATTAAAAACATAGTTACTGATGGTAAATTACAATTAAAAAGTTTATTGAAATGAAGAAAAAAAATTGTAGAGACATGAAATATCATTAACCTTTTGTGGATCCAGTATCATTGATCATAAATTTTTTAATTTAGTTTTCCTAAAATTGATTGATGTAGTGCTGTATTCCCCCCCCCCCTCATTTATTCAAATTTATTTATTTCATTCTAAATTAACTTGGACCTCCTACCAGAACTCTAATAAAATCAATGAGCCAAAAAGTGTTTAAAGATAATTTTTTGTGTTTTAAGAATAATATGAATGAACATTTTAATGAATGAATAACATTTTAACGAAATAATAATTTTGGAAAATATGATAATCGATTTCCATAATTAAGTCATATTATCATCTGGCGACATTAAGCTTATTTTCATGCTAGATTAACTTTCTGTTTTGACACCTATTTATTGATTTCTTTTGCATCTTGTTTCCTCTTACTAAACAGAATTTTCAGTGACACCACAAGCCCTCTTCATAGCATTTCTAATAATATTTAGCAGCTTCATTAGTTACTGAAGCACTGCATTAAATACAGCTGTATGCAAAAATGTTTAAAGAAGCAATCTGAAAAATGTTCATGTAGCAGTTTGTTTGCATTTGACTGTTGCTATTCTTCAGTAAGTAATAAAGGCAGTTACTGCCCTATGTACGTTATTGATGTTTTTTTATTTTTGATATGAGGATTTTTCAAAATCATGTTGAAGATTTAATATAATTGTAATAATATATATATGTATGTAATCAATAATTAATAATATATAATTGTATATTTGTATATTAATAATATATGAAAATAGTGCAATCATCAAATTATTTTTTTAACAATACTTTTTCAAAAAAAGGAAAAAGTATTTCTATATATTTTAATGCTGTATTTTAATTATTGTTTTTGTAATTTTTTCTAATATAATGAAATAAAAATTGTATTTATGAATGCTACCATATATCAAATAATGAGAAAAATGAAATTTTTATGTATAAACACATATTTTTTTTTCTGGATGTGTAAAAAAAATTATAAAGTAGATGGTATATTTAACAAAAAAATAAAATACTTTTGTGAGTTTATTTTTTTTGTATGTTTTAATTTATCTATATTATTTTGAATTTTTAATATAAATTTGTCTTCTATTTTATTCAGAAATAATTATTTCCCCTATGATCCCATAACCATGTTAGTATAACCTTTTTTTAATAATATTTTTAAACTAATTGTAAGTTTATGAAATGGTTATTATTATATTCTTGTAATTGCCTGTGAAGTCAAGGGAGGGGAGAGAAGCTCAAATTGAATGTTTAATATGATATGCATGTTATAATTTGTGAGGAGATTGTTAAATATTATGTTTGTTTTTTGTATTATTAGTACACAACAAAAAGTTCTTTATATATTCCATTTGTACCACATTCACTTGAATAAATATATGTTTATTCATTTTAATGGGGAAAATGTAATGCTATTTTTATCTTTTTTCAAAATTTTTAACAATAGATTTAAACATTTTAAATTCTTTTTTCAGTGAATTAGTTGGTTTGGCTTTAAAACCACTTTTTAGCTTTCAAAGGGATCATAAATGGAGGCAGAGAATCGAGGAATTGCTTATGATGAAACTACAAGCTGCACTTCTTGCTTCAAAGCAAAGTGGAAATGTTCATTTTCAAAAGTCTATAATTTATAGTATTGGTGAGATTGGAAAAAGTTCTGATGGGGGTTTGCTTCTCATCAATATTATCAGTCTTTTGGAAAATTATATGACATCCATCCCATCAGTGAAAGTTGTTGCATTTTCTAAAGTAAATATTTTCAAGTATATTAGAAATATATAAATATACTAAGAATTTTTTTAAGAATATTTTTTTAGAAAAACCTGCTTTTTGAATATTAAAAAAAAAAGGTTTAAAAAATTATTAAAAGAAGTAGGTTTTAAAAAATGAATTTTTTTAAGAGTTAGAATGAGTTCAAAAATTTATAATTTATTATTGGAAATTATTAAAATTTATTTTTTAATAATTTCTTTAATTCATTTCTTTGCTTAATTTCTTTACAGTTGAAAGAGATTGCAGATTCTAAACAATTAAAGATGCAAGATTTATTAAAATCATACAAAGGTGCTATATGTAAAGTAAGTGTACACACTTTAATAATATGTGTTTGAATATATGTTTAGATAAAACTTTACTCAGTTATAATGAAAGTTTAAAACCTCTGTATTTTAGTATTTAATTTATTCATTTGCAATTTCTCTTTATTAATATTGAGGACCCAATTGCAATACATATTCATTAAATATGCAGAAAGCAATAAAAGTGGTTGTTTATTAGAATTTTTTTAAGTGCTTCTAAAATTCTCATATAAAAATGGAAAATATGTTGTATAATTAGTTTTTTGTTTGTTTGTTAAAAGAATTTTATCTGAGAAAAACTTTCTATTTAAAAAAAAGTTTTACATTTATAGTATATAACATTTTAATTTTCAAATCTTTTTTCTCTGTATTTCATATACTATACAAAATTATGTATTCTTAATTGGATTATTTTGAATTTCTTAAAATTTTGGATCATAAATTCTACAAATTGTAAAAATTCACTTCTATTTTTAAAAACTGGTATGGAACGAATTAAAAGTTATTATGCGGAGTTCAAAGTTTTTTCTATAAGAATTAATGTTTTTGAAGCCATTATAATATTTTTAAAGCAAATTTTTACCTTTAAAGATTTTTAAGAACTGAAATTACATTTGTAACTAAAATCAGTACTCAAAAGAGTATTAAAATTATTTAAAATTCTTATTTTTAGACATTAAATAGTTATTAATTTGTTTACTAGATTTTAATGATGAGATAATTGTGAAATCATGTTCTAAAATTTCAATTTTAAAATGAAATTGTATATATAATTTAATTAATTGTATAATTAATGTACTTTATATATATTGCCAGTTGTAATTTTTCTCTTTATTCTTTTTATTTAGTTCCTTGCTGAATTCTTGTTTGCAAGAAATCCAGATGATGCCAACCAAACTTTATTTATTCTTGAAGAAATTAGAACTGTATTTGGATACAATGACTTGAAATCTTTCATACATGTAATATTTTTTTATTTATTTAATCTTTAGTGTGTTCATTTATATGCATCTTTAATTTACAGCTGTTTAATCTATTGTTCATAATGTTTTTGTTTTTCCTAGCAAAATCAACATAGTATTCTACCCTACCTCATTGCAAGAGAGACACAATGCTCTTCTGTATTCATAGAAACTCTTGCAACTGTATTGCATATAGATAAAAGAGAAATTCTTATTAATAACTTTCCTTATATTTTCTCACATTTTGTTTGTCATTGTGATAAATCAGATCTGGAAAAGGCCCTTATATTTATTCAGGTAAATGAAATATTTTTGTTGGTAATCATTTACCGTTCTTTTTCACTATCAAATGTTTAAATCATAAAATGATAATGAATTCAAATAACATATAATCAACAAGGAATTGTGATTATTTTCTGTAAAATATAAAATGTCACATTTCAATATTAATTTTTTTAAAGGACCACATTGTGTATTTTTATCTAATAAGATTTTTAAAAGATGAAAAATGTTTTTTTTTAAGTTCAAAATGTCAATTATTCCTAGTAATAACTAGTATCAAATTTAATTAAGTAAATCATTCGTATTTGTTTTAAATTATGGATTCTTTTCAATTCAGAAAATTCTACTTCAGAACATTAATTCAGGTTTAAATTTCTATCTCTCCTTATATTAAAAAAATGCTAAATTTGCAGCAAACATATAATCTGAAGGTCTAGTTTTTGAGGCCATTTTTATGTTTTATTGAAAAAATGAAATTTAACCAAATATACCCTCCATGAATCAAAACTAAGAGTTCTATGTCTGAGGAAGTTTTTTTAAGTTGAAGTCTTGTCAAATAACATTTCTTTTTAAAATAATTTTTAATGTGAAAGAATTTTCTCATTTTTAATTACAATTTTGAAGATCACCCTAAAAAAACTTGTTGTTGAAGTATTCAGCTGTAGCAGTGCTATACAAATTTTACTTGTATAAGTTAATCAATTAAATATTGAATGTGCATATTTTTTTCTTTGAAATTTCTTTATGTATAAAATATGAATCTATTTAGCAGTTGTGAACAATTTTGTTTTGTCTGGAAATGGATTTTTCAAATGTTGAGTGTTTTTAATAAAATCTTATTTAATTGAAATTAAATTTCAACTAATATTTTGAGAGCTTTTATTTATACCATTTTTAAATATTTAACTAGTTATTCATTTTATTGTCTATTTTTTAATATATGTATATATTGATTTAAATGTAACATATTATTTAAAACTTTATACACAATTAACTTTCTTTTTAAATCTCTAAGAAAACCTTTTTTAAAAAAGATAAAACCTTTTTATCATGTTCCTGTTTTTACAATTTGCATTGTCTGACTTTTGAAAGACTGCAATTCAAAGATATAATAAAATATAAGATCAAGATAAGATTTGTTTAGATATGAATATCATTGTATCAACCTTTTTAGACTGGTTAATACCGTTTTGGAAATAAGAAATTAAAATTATAAATTATATTAAAGAGTATTAAAATTTATTTTTCAAAATAATATTTATCTGGATTGTTACTTTTTATTTATTTATTTTAATTTATTTATTATTTATTTATTTATTTATTTATTTTAATTTATTAACCTTCATTGAGATTACTTTTCAGAGAGAAACAGATTTAGAGCTTGGAAGTCTTTTGCGTTGTAATTATCAGCCTGTTCATAATGAACTACTTCTACATCTCAGTACCCACTATCAACAAGTTTTTAGTGGCTTGGCTATTCTTGCTCTCAAGAGTGGGAACCTGGAAGGAAACAATTCAATCATAACACACTCTGAAGAAATGGTATGATTCATTTATTAAAAACTTATTATTCAGCTAATATACTTACAAATATCTTTAAAAGTTAATTAAATTTGGAAAGAAATTTATGACAACTAAATTAATAGTATTGGAAGTATAATATTTTGAATTTTAAGATGGTGTAAAATTCATTTTTATGCCATAATATATTTGGTAGTCAAAGAATATCAAAATTTGAGCTTAATTTTTAATTATTTAAAATTTTAAAAAAGTAATCAATCCAGTTCCATTTTCTGTGCACATTTTGTTAATTCCAGGTGTAATAATGTTTCTTTTTGAACACTGATACACATGCATTCTCTTTTGTTTTTAGTAAAGATATGTATGATTTTTGAGAGGAATTTTATTGAAGGGGTCTTTTTAAATATTATTTATTATCCATTGTGGGGGAAGGAAAAAATCTGAGGCTAAACGTTTAATTTCACATATAATTACAAAGAACGTTATTACAAAGCAAAATTTTAAAAAACTCTTTTCTTAGTGTAAAAACCAAATAGCATCTTATTAGAACATGATAAGTAAATGAAAGCTTTTTTTATTCTATTAACAGATTATTTGATTTCTTATGTATTTAATTTTATTATAGTGTATGTAAGTTAAAAAATTTTCTTAGTTATTACTTTCTAATAGAATTTTAAAAGTGCTTTATCTTCATATTCTTTTAGGCCAGTTATCTGCAACCAAAATTATTAGGATTCCTAGTATTTTTCGATGCTCAAATGTTGAAAAGTTCTTTAGACGATAAAAAATTGGTAATGATTGCTTTTGAAATAATTATTTTCACATTTTTTTTGGTATATTATTAAAAGTTTTCTCTTTTAAGTACTTATTTTCTATTTTCTTTTGTACTTAAAGTTAATAATTTTAAAAATATATATTTTAAAGAATTTTCTTATAATATTCTTAATTATCGTTTTTAAATGAAATCTTATCTAAAATTATAATAATTTAAAATAATTCAGAGATTGATAACAATTCAGCAATTTTATTCTATATCCCATTGATAATAATGCAAAGCATAAAAGAAATCTACACTAAAAAAATAGACATAGATGCCTTTTCCTTTGTGCAAAAATCCTTCCTATGGTATTTTCCATTATTCATTCTAGACTTTGTTGATTCTTAAGATATTAAATAATTCTAATTTGACCCTTAATAATCCTACTTTTATTTTGAAGAATATGTTCCCTTTTATTTTACCTATACTATTTGCCATTTTATCTCTCTTCAAAGTATCCTTTTATTTTATTAGTATTAATTTATTTTATACTGAACTTTAAAAAAATATTTCACATGTTTCAGACATTCAGAAAACTCTTTTTGTCTGATTTAATACTCTTTAATATAATTTATAATTTTAAAAACATTTATATTTTGTAAGATGATGTCAATGTTAAATATTCATTGATCATATTATAATAGCAAGTGATTAATAGTTTTTCTTTGTAATTATTTAAAATTACCTGTTTTATCTTATAATTCAATCAATCCATATTAAACCATTTAGCTTATAATGCATACTTTATAATCTTAAGTGATTAATTTTTTTCTTGTAAGTGTTTAAAATTATTTGTTTTGTCTTATAATACAATCACTTCCCATTAAATAGATTTATGATTTTAAATAGATATATTTGGCAGTTAAATTTGAGGAATGTTATTTCATATGAACTATTATATTTATTATTTTCTATGTTTGCTTAAATCTATTACTTTTAGTGATAAATATACTGTAATATCATTTACATGTTTTCAATTATTCCATTACCTTTTTCTTATAAATTACAAAAGAAAAAGACTGAAAAAAAAATGTAGTAAAATCAATCATATCTTTCTGCAATTTTTTTTTGTATTATATGTATAAATTTCAATTAAATTTAAAATTTTAGGCATTGGAAAGTCTCATTGCAATTATGAAATTAATGGGATCCCGTGCAATTACTGCTGTACGTTTTAAACTTATGGCAACTTTGAGGCTTACTTTACGATTTAAAGATGGAGATTTCCCAAAAATATGTTGCAAAGCATGGAATACATTTGTAAGCAGGTAAATAATTACTCAAGTTGACATAATTTTAGTAACAAACATTTTATTAAATGGAATAATTATGAATTTTCTTTATTAGATTGTACTCTTTTATGCTCTTAAATAAATCTTCTGGATGTGATTATTTTAAATAAAAAAGAGATATTTTTTTATTAGAAAATGCAAATAAAACATTTTTTATTTCGAAATTTTTGAAAATCATCTGTTTTTTTCAATAAAATAATTCTTTAGCTGTTTGGATTTTTTCTTTATTTATATTTATCTAAAGAACATCATTTTTTTAAATCCTCCATAGCATCGAAATAACATCTTTGGGACCTCTTTTAAATCAAATCATTGTGGCACTTTTACCTTTATTGGAAATTGAACCTGATGCTGTTTCTGAAATTTTCCATTATCTGATAATTGAAAAAAGGTATGGAATTCACTTTAAAAAAAAAAGATTTATTTTCATTTGTCTTATGCATTTGCATTTTTTTTACTTATTTATTACAATTTTTTGTAATTAATCATCTTTGGCATATCAACTGCTTTGCTTGAAATATTTGTTGTGATTAATTTCAATTAAAAATCTTTTTGCATAATTATTCCTTAAAATGTATTTTTAAGCATCAAATGGTAATAAATATTAGAGCTATGTATATTTGCTTCCCTTATTATAAATATGAATCTTTCTAATAGTACCAAGTCACATGACATCAGAGTTCCATTAAAAATGCCGCTATCTAAGTAACTAGTCATCTAATTTCACAATACTAGAACTTCATTTTCCGATTCCTTATGTAAATCATGTAGATAATATGAATGATTTTTCTTTAGCTTTAAAAAAATTGGTGAAATAATCATGCATTTAAATATTTAAAGAAATAATCACTCTTTAGAATTCTATTGCAGATAATTGAATAATTGTGTAAACAAATAGACGTTTAGAAAAAACTACAGCAATTAAATTTGTATCATGGAAAAGACAATCATTTGAATTTTAAAATGGTGTAAAGATCACTCTTGAGTAATAATATTTTTGGAAGTTATGGTTGAAAAATATAAAACCTTTACAATAGAAACCATCTTACTTAACCTTTTGTTTTGGGGCAAATTATTATTATTATTTTGCGATTGCTTACAACAATTATAATTGTTTTACTCGTAATGAGTGGAGATTTTCTTCTCCCAGTAAACATTCCAGCTGTATTCGAATTGCCCTATGAAATTCTTCCCTATTATATTGTACCCAATAGGGTCAAGTCATTTTGACCAGCAGATGTTGAGATCAGTTTTAATAAATTCTGCCAACCATGTTGTGGCCTTACTTTTTAAATCTTATAATTATTTACATTTTAAAAATTTGCGGATAAAATGTTTTTATTATTATGATTCAATTACCGATTACATATAAAACTAAGTATATTTTTGAAAATATGACATAGTAATGAATAATTCAAATTCCCAGCAAAGAATTAAATTGTCAACATCCATTCTGTTCTGTGCATTAACAATATAATGAGAATTATTAATATTTATTTCTATTATAAAACTTTTGAACTACATTAAGTAAAAATATATTTCATTTTGTATGCAGTATATTAATATTCAAACATTCAGTTATGCTTTTAATATAGGGAATAAAACAACAGAATAACCTGTGTAATACACAAGAAAGAAGTGAATATTTTGAAATAGACAACATATGTTACTGAAAACTTAAAATATTATAAATAAATCACTACCTTATTTCTAAGTTAATTGATTTTTTAGAAATATAAAAATAAAATGAAATTCACATTGCAATGTCCAAGCTTTGAAATAGCCAAATTCATAATTTCAACAGTTCTTTAGAATGTTATTGAATTTGAATTACATTTCACTTTCCAAAATAATTGCAATGCAGGTTTTTATTTGTATTATTTATATAAAAATTTATAAATTTGGTGAATGTTTGCTTAATATCTCAAATACTGTACAGCAGAAAATGGGATTCATTCAGTGTCATAATATTTAATTTAATATTGTCTCCTACAAAATAAATGAATTACAATTTTAAGGGGTGAAATGAAATAAAATTGTTGTACAAAGCTGCAATACAAAGACAAAACTATAGAAGAACAACATGCTTACTATGGAGTGCAGAGATAACCTATTAACATGATGGCTTGTTGAAATCGAAGTCATTTTCATTAAATGTATTTGAAAGAAAAGGAAGACATTGTTGAGGTTTTCTGATTCAGGGCACACATTCGGAAATTTTGGCTCCTCAAAGAATGTCACTTAGGTGCATATTTCTGACCTGCAAAGTGTATTTTGTACTTTGGTTGCTCTAAGTCAATCTATCTGTCAAGAACACTGATAGACAGATGCACATTCTTCTTTATTACTTAGAGAGATTACCGTAATTTCTTTCTTTCAACAGGGCATATCTCAACGAATTCTTCCATGATTTATATTTTGTCCCTGACACCCCTGAACTTCAACAGATTAATGTTGTTTTAAAAGATTATAGTGAAAGTCCTGACAGGTATTTAATTTTTTTTTTTTAATTAATACCACCATAAGATTAACTTGATAAAAGATTAACTGTTTTGATTAATTATTTCTATGCTGAGTTATATTATATCTTTTTCTGATTTTTTAAAAAATAGATTGCATTTTTTGCGTATTTCCTATCAGTTTTTAATATTATTATTTAAGATTGCATTTTTGTAAAATTATTATTTTATTAAAATTAATTCTTATTGTATATGAATAAATACTTTATTTTTCCTGTTTGTAATATAATATAGCATTAATAGTAATAAATATAATATAGCATTATTTTTTATATACATGTTATATAACTGTTATATTTTTTTTAATTTACCTTTACCAACTCCTTTAAAAAAATCTTTTGTAAAAGCTTAAATAATCTATCTTTTTAGTCTGACAGATTTTTGCTCTTTGTTGTGTCATTCACTGAAGGGTATTAGTCATGAGAATTTAGAAGTAAGACTGCATGCTTTAGAAAAGTTAAAGCAGGTTCTTCATTCCAATCAGGTAAAATCTGCTTTCATTTTTAAAAACACTATCCATTCTAAACATATTCTTATTTCTAAATTTATACAGTTAAACTATCTCTTTGAATAACAATTCTTCAAAGCTGTTTTGAATAAACATTCTTAGTAGCTGTTTCTATATCTTTATATTCTACACTGGTGTGCAAAACTTAAGCAACAATGCAAATTTTAAGCAGATAGCCATGAAATTGCAGAAAAAGAGTTCTTGCGATCAGTACAATGAACACGTAATTCAAGAGAAAGGTCATGCATATGCATCAGGAACAAAACGTCACAGGCGACGTGAGAGTATGCAAAACACATGCGGAAGGCGCACACAGCTCAACACTACAATAAAAGGAAGGATGGAGACGCAGTTAAAGACATTCGCTGCAAGTGCACGTGAGTTAATTCGTGAAATATGGCTAGCAGAAATCACCTGGACGATTTCACACGTGGAAGAATGATCGGAAAGTGGAAAGAGTGGCGTAGTGTGACCAGTGTAGCTGAAGAGTTCGTAATCAACAAAAGTGTCGTTTCGCGTGCTTGGAAAGCCTTCCAAACCACAGGTACAGCTGTGAGAAAGGTTGGTGGTGGCCGCCCCAGGAAAACAACTGCAGTGGATGACCGACATATCGTCCTGCAGGCGAAAAGAACCCGAAACCAGTCAGCAAGCACCATTGCTCAGCAACTGTGTGCATCAACAGGGCGACGTGTCGCGTTTTACTGTGTCCAGACATCTTCACAAAGGTGGTCTATTCGCCCGCCGTCCTGAACGCTGCATCCCTTTGACAGTTTCCCACCGGTGGTACCGTTTAGAGTGGTGCAGGGAGCACAAAAACTGGACATCTCATCAATGGAGTCGTGTCCTCTTTACAGATAAGAGTCTTTTTAGTGCCACAAGCGATTCCCAGCGCCAGTTTATTTGGAGAGAGGTCGGGACACGGTTTCATCCCAGTAACATCACGGAAACAGACCGTTTTGGTGGTCCTGGAGTTGTCGTCTGGGGAGGCATTATGATGAACAGGCGGACTGAGCTCCACGTTTTCGATAGAGGTTCTGTAACTGGAGATTGCTATTGTCAGGAGGTGATTCTTCCCCATGTGCGTCTGTTCCGAGGTGCCATTGGATCAGACTTCGTTTTTATGGATGACAATGCACGACCACACAGGACTCATGCTGTTGAGGAGCTCCTGGAAAGTGAAGATATCACTCGAATGGATTGGCCGGTGTGCTCCCCTGATTTAAATCTGATATAACATGTGTGGGATGCTTTTGGGAGACGCCTTGCGGTACGATTACATCCTCCTGGGAACACCCGACAACTTAAACAGATGCTGATTGAGGAATGGGCACTCTTACCTCAAGAACTGTTGGACAATCTGGTGCTGAGTATGGGGAGACGGTGCAAAGCAACCATTGCAGTAAGGGAAGGGCATATCCCATACTAAGGAACATATGCTTGCTGTTCTTCCTCTTGGACAGACAATCATGTGTAACAATACTATGAGTTCAATAAAGCCTTTTTTTTTTGTTTGTTTGATTCTATACTGTATGCATTGTATTCATTCCTGCGCAACTATGCTTTCGTCATTCTTTCAGAACAAAATGCTGTATCTCATTTCTGAATTTCATGTCTCTCAGATGATTTCTCGTGAAGTTATGGCAAAAAACATACGTGTTGCTTAAGTTTTGCACACCAGTGTATTTTTCATACCTGTATTCTACAGATTTGAATGTATTTATCAACATCAAATTTTGTTGCCTTATTAACAGACAATTTATCTTTAAAATGAATTTCTCTCAAAAAATCTTAAATGAATTTATTAATTTAGTTGGAGCATAGAAATAATTAAAGAGTTCTGTATTCAATTCACGGAACAGTTCTGAGTTTTAAAGAAATGTTTTTTATAATTTCTATATTGTACCAAATTTGGTATATCTTTCCTAAAATTGATTATTGATTTTATCATTTTTTAAAGATGATATAGTAATTAAAAAAGTGTTATTAAACATAATAGCAGCATTGATTTATAGAATTTAAGCACAAAAATTGATCTGTAACTTTTAAATGTTTTAGCTCTGTTACTAGAACACATTAATTGTTTTACACATGATATTAAACATTTAACATATATTTTCTAATATACAGACCTATGTTTTGTTTTGATTCATTTATTACATTAAAATTGAAACCATGATTAATGAATATTTTAAATGATGTCTACTCTAACAGTTTAATTTTTTTCGCCCCCTTTAAATAGAAAGCTATCCATGATCATTTGCATGGAAGGGAAAGTGTAGATAATTTGTTGTCACACCTTGTAGCTGCAGTAAGTGTATCCTAATTATATTTATTTACTTCTTTTTTTAAGCAACTATATATTTATATATATTTTGTTTTGTCTAGTAAATAAAAAGTAATCAAAATTTTATTTTAGTTAATTGGTGGCTGCCGAGAATCAGATGTGAGGGTAAGAACAGCCTTAGGGCATTGTTTAGGTGAACTAGGTGCAATTGATCCTGGAAGGTATGTGTTTTAATTCTCATTTTTTTTAATTGTCTATTTTGAAATTCCATGTACTATTAATTATGACTTAAAACTATATTAAAAATTAATTAGTTGGATCGAACTATTTTAAGATTAGTTTAAAAAATAAATTAGTATTAAATAAATATTTTTTAATTGATTATCTTGCTTAGTAATAGAAAATATTACTTTTGGCATATTATGGATTTTACAACTTATTTAGGCCATATGTAAGACTTAAGCTTTCTTAAATTTATAGCCAATTTATGAAATATTGAGGGGAAAAAATCATATTTTCTATTTTGCAGTTTTCTTTTCTTACTGCATCAGACATTAAAAAAATGATGATTTTAAAATTATTTTATCCTGTCATTCTATTATTGAATCTTTCATTTTTATAACTTATAATTAAAGAGGCTATTTTAAATTCAAATATTTGGGAATCTAAAAAAATGGATTTAACAATGTAATATTACAAATTCCTTTTATAATATTAAAGTTTTGCATTGTGTATTTTCAATCAACCATATTTATTTTTTAGGCTTGATATGAAAAGTGCCCGATCAAGAGAAACATTAGCTAACTTTTATAGTAGCATTGATGAGGAAGATTTTGCATATGCATTGATACAGGAATTAGTACATTCTTTTCTTGCTGCTGAACAAAGTGGAATTCAGGTAATTATATATTTGAAAAATAATGTAATTGGTTTTTAAATTTAAAAAATGATAATTTTTAAAGTTTTTAATTGTAGTCTTTGTTTTATAAATATCATTGGAAAATAATTTATTTTAAATTCAATATTGTTAAAAATATTAGTATATGTATTAGTTTGTATGAATTGAGTGGCTTATTGAGTTTTATTGAAATAGTTTTCATGTTCCTATAGGATTGCTCTGCATGTGCTATTCAAGAAGTATTGAGGTTTTATAAATGTTCAAATGAATCTGGATCAAGTGGAAATCATTTGTGGAAACGGTTTCCTCCTGATATACAAGAAATTCTTATCGTTTTATTTCATTCGCAGTAAGAATTAGTTTGTTATTTTATATTTTTCGTAACTTGGGAAAGATAACTTCTATATAACTACAAAAAAAAAAATTAATTATATTTTCCATTCATTTATATTAATGTTTTTATTTACTTGCTAGTTTATCGTTTTATTTAAATTTCATAATTTTAAAAAGGAATAATTAATTTTTATTTCTTATTTAGAATGTTATCGCTTTTCTCTATATGATATTTTTATTTATTTATTTTTTTAGATATAAACCATTGCAAAAATCCAGAAAGAAATTTCCTGTGCCAATTTATCAAAGCAAAATGGGTGGCACATTCAGAGATTGGACCAAAAACTGGTTTTATAGTCTGCTGCAAAAGGTATATTTTAATTAATTTTTATTATTACATTTCTGGTACAAGAAATTTACTCATTTTAATATTTTGTTGTACTAATTATTTTTGTTGTTTCAGGTTAAGAAGGAGAACCCTTTCAAACTGTTTCATGCCTGCTCTGTCATTATAAAATATGATCTCAATTCTACTTTATTCCTACTTCCTCATCTTGTTGTATATGCTCTTTTAGACTGCACAGAAATCGAAAAAAATGAAGTGAGTTGTTTGTTTGATTTATTGATATAAATTATAATATTCTGTTTACAGATTTTAACAATTTCAAAAAAGAAAATTTTTAACAATTAAGAAATTTATTTCTTTACAATATTATTTAATGTTATATATAACAGTAATCATTGTAATAAACTCAGGCTGTATGATGTACAAAATGCAATTATCTCTTTTTTTTTTTTTTCTTCTATAATCAATCAAATGGAATGTAAATAAATATGCTTGGTCAACATGAATTGACTTTCCTATTGGTCAAGGGCATTCTTCAACTTCTTTAGCATATGATTTTAATCACTGCTTTTTAAAAAAAAAAGCAGTGTTCTTTGTTTGAGTTTTGTATAGAAATTGTATCATCAGTTCACAGACTTTCTTATAAAATTCTTTTAATCAGATAGGATGCTATGAAACTATTGATTATATATGAACAGATTTGGTATGAAGTCAAGATGTGCATTTTAGTTTTCTTTGTAGATAAAATAAGATTTTAAAAAACGTTTTATTAACTTTTAACCAAAACATTCCTGGATATTAACATTGAAATTCCTTCCCTAATTTGTTTTCAATAAAAAAGATGCTAATTTTTTTTAAAATACAAATATATTATTTTGCATTTCTTTCATATAAAATATGTAGTAGCAGAGTTGGGGGAGGGAACTTATTTGATTCTGAAATAACTGTATCATCAGATTTTCATATTAATATGGGCTTTTTTTCTCTTTAGATATGTGCAGAAATATTAACAGTCTTAAGGCATAGTGAGCAATTGTCTGCCATGAATGATTTGTGTCAGTTAAGTTCTCAAATTGTATTCTCAGTTGTTGATCATTTAACCATATGGATTCATCATTATCAAAATGAAATATCTTCAAAAACCAGTGGACGTTCACTTGGTAATCAAAACTTTTAGTTGTTCATCATTAAAGTATTAGATTATATTCAGATATATTATTCTTTATTTTTATTTATATTATTTGGACAGGTCCAAGGTTGTCTCAAGATAAAAATTTCCAATCAGTTAATGCCTGTTTGACAAACATTCCCCAAATTCTTTTGGCGAAATCTGCTTTTGCTTGTCAAGCATATGCACGAGCCTTGTTGCATTTAGAAAAATATTTAAAGGAATTTCCTGACAAGCTAGAAAATCATATTGGTTTCATTCAGGTATTTATTTTTAAGTGTTTCTTTATATATGTTTTATTTAGTTGTGTTTGCATTTAAACCTTTTATAATATCTTTTAATTCTATATGAATAAATGTCTATATACTTAAACTACATGGCAGATATTAAGAGTTTTTTTTCCCCCACTAAATGCTTTCTTTATATATTCTTAATTAGTTAATATGCCCAGCATTGTTCAAAATGAAAATACTTTTGTATCTGCTATAAAATGTTTTTATACACAAAATCCTCCTAAGCCTGAAACTTTAAAAAAATAAATTAAAAAAAAATATCAGTTGAATCAAACCATTTTTAAAAATTGATAAAAGCTATTTGTCTTCATAAGGTATTAATAATTTCAAAGGAATTATTTTAAATTTAATTGTTTCAAATGGCAACTTGAAGGCAGATTAAAATGGTTTAAAATATAATATTTTTATTCAATGAAACTAGAAACATTAAGGATAAAATCATTTTTTTATTTGGGAAAATAATTTTTTAATTTATTAAACATTAATTATCTAATTAACTGTCATAGAATTCACTTTCTTGCATCTACTTAGTTTAAATTTCTGTAATGTATTTTCTTTCCAAATCTTTATCAATAACTGATTTAGTATATGAAAATAGTAATGTTTGTTATACTTTTTTCATAATACGTTATGTTAACATTACAAATATTATATGTTTTATATTTGTAATGTTATAAGCATTTCAAATCTTATTTGCAAATTCTTGAGAATAAGGGAATTTTTTTGTGACAATTAATCAAATATTTAAGTAAATATTTTATTAGTAAAATGGAAAAAAACATTGGTTAATGTTTATTTAAACAATACCGGACCTAATGAATATAAAATATTATAATATTGAAGGCCTTCTGTTTTATAATACTTTATTCTATTTGTCAAAATCTTCTGTCTATAACTTTTTAAATTAGAATGCATTATCAATTACACCATATGATTTTTAAACGCTGCTGCGGTTAATTTTTTCCAAAAGTTTTTGATAAAAAATGATTTAAAATTTGATTAATTATTGTAAGTTTGAACTCAGAGGCAAATAAATAAAATTTAGAATATTCATAGTATTTTCATGAGATATGAATGTTAACACTAAAGATAAAATTATCTTCTTTATGGACATATATAGTTTTTAATGAATAAAAAAAATAGTTGTTAATTAATTCATGTGAAATTTTTTGTAAAATCTACCTTATATTTCATGATAATAGTGAGTGAAATTTGAAGAAAATTTATTTAGAATTTAGATTTCTGTAGCATCCAAACTATTTGGTGTTACAATTTTATTTATATAGAATTTCTAATTATTTTATTGAATTTAGCTTTGTAATTTAAATTTTTAAATATTTATGATGCAAGACTTTATGTTCAGTGAAAAGTGTGTAAGGCAATAAATGTAGTTGGGAACAGTAACTGCAGTAGGCACTGGTAAAGTCTGAATGAGATAAAAAATGCTCCTAGGGCCTTTTAGAGGAAATGATAAACATTTTCTCGCATCTATCTGTAAAATTTTCTATCTATAAAATTTTTTAATATTTTAGTCGCAACTATATTCAAACAAATTGAAATCTAAGAGACATTCCTTAAATCAAGTGTTTGCAAGTTAATTTACAAAATAATATATTTATTGGACCAATAGAATGTAATAGTTA
Organism: Argiope aurantia; assembly: GCA_026543865.1. Lineage (NCBI taxonomy): Eukaryota > Metazoa > Arthropoda > Arachnida > Araneae > Araneidae > Argiope > Argiope aurantia. The sequence goes on along the minus strand of JAPMOR010062977.1, from coordinate 734,472 downwards.
TGAGTAAGATTCAGTTTCCATTTTTGAAATTTCTCCTAAGAGACAGAACAATCTCAATTTCAATGACAATGAGGAACATAAATTATAGTAATTAAAACCTGTATTTCTCTTGCATTTGAAATAATTTATTATGTAATAAAAAGATTAAATCTTGGAGCTATTTAATATTTCATTCTGCCAAAAATGAAATTCCTGTCCAGTAATTAAATTCATTATAATATCATTGCCATTGCTTCCTCCAATCTTTCTGTCATGTGACTTTACTACTATTAAAATAATGGTTAAAAAAAGGCTTTCTTTGAAATTTAAAATCTTAAAAAAGCAGAATTTTTATATTAAATTTTGGAAATATTCAATGTTGTAAAAAAGCTCCTTATTTTTACACTTCGTAAATAAGATGTAATAAGATAATTTTTTTATTCCCAAGTCATTTCTAAATGCTGCTATGTTTTTTGTTAAAAAATTTGATGTAAAAATTATTTAATTAGACACTTACTATTCTGTTAGAGTATGGCATTATTTTCTCATCAATTTCATGGCTATTTTGCTGAATTTCATGATGGTCTCCATCTAGGAATATATTAGCTCTTATCTTTTTAAGGTGGTTTCAAACAAAATTTCCATGTTAGCTAAATATGGTCAGTTAGCACAAGAGGAAATTTACATTTGCTATCCCAACCATGTCAAATGTTATTTGTTGCTGCACATATAAAAGTCAAATACAACTCTTTTACTGATTCATCTTGAAATCTCCCAATCAGTTTTGCCTTTGAACTTAAAATTTGATAGAAATCTATGTATTGGAGGAAGGATGCTTATTAAAAAAGGAATTCTGAAAATCTTTTCTTTCAAAGGATGCTTTTCCGTAAGTGAAGCCCCAGAGAAAACTTATTATATTTTAGCTATAATCACCTGATATTTAATTTTTGCGATGATTGGGTTACCTAATGAAATGATATAATATTCTAGAGCAAGTAGTATTCTAAAATATGTATCTTAAGATTCAGTTCAAAAGATGGTATTTCCCAGTATTGGTTAGTTCTAACCATTTACGAAAATCAGGAGAAGGATTAAAATGTTATTGGCATGAAACTGAAATCAGAGTACTTGTCTTTGGGCTGTAAATTTCTGTTCTGTGTTCAGTTTAGACCATTTTATTGATTTCTAACCAAAAGGGAAAACAATAAATGTATCTCAAAGATTTTAAAATTTGCATTGAACATTAAAAAATTAGATTAAAAATAATCAATTACTTTGCATGCTTAAAGTTTGAAAATTATAAAGATTTAAAAACTTTTTAAATTCTATTTTATGTGTGTTTTTTTAAATTCTAAACTCAAACTTTATAATTATAGTGATAAAATATCGGCATTTTTTGATATTGATAATTTTTTCCTGAAATAATGAACAGGATTGGTAATTGATTAATTGTGATAATTTTATATAATTTACATAGATGATTTTTTCAGAAAATGGTACATATCTCCTCCCACCATTGTCTTCAGCAATTCATTTTTAATTGATATTAATCAAAACTGTTAAATTTTTGGTTTATATGAATCTTAAATCTTTTTAACATGTATATATCTATATCTATCTATATAATATGGATGGATTTTAATTAATACTTCTTAAATCAAATTTTCAGAAATACCCTTGCATTAATTATTACTTAGAAATAATATTTACATTATTAATTATGATAAGACTTTCATAAACAGAAATTATAACCATTTTTATAATTTGTCATACTTTATTAAAATATTTGGATTAAAATATAAAAACTTGTTTCTAGGGAAAAAAGATTTCAACAATCAATTAATTTGAATTTATTAATATCTATGTGCAATATTTGAGATTTAAAAATCAATATTAATAAAGTAAATGTGCAAATTATATTAAAAGCTTCAGGAAATATTCTTAATTCATGATAAAATATTAATTTATTTTTTAAATGCATTATCTAATTTTGATTCAGTTTTGCTACAAACATGCATGTTTTTGTTGATTTTGCTGCATTTCTAAATCAGTGTCAACATTTTCAAAAATGTTGAAAAGCATTACAGATTTTTAATTTTAAAAAATTTTATTTAATTTTATAATATTAATTTACATTATCATTTACTTAATTTTAAAAGTTGAATGAATTAAAAAATTTTACTTTACAATAAAACAGGGCAAATATAAAAATCAGAATTTAAAAAATAACTTTTAAATATATTTTGATAACAACTATACATTATTATATTAGTGAAACATTCTATGCTTAGAAAATCTGTGTCTACATATGCACAGGTGCACAAAAATATTTTATAATATATTTATTTTATTGTAAGAGCTTAAAAGTGCTTAATTTTTTTCAAAAATTCTTCATTATGCACCTTGTCATAATTCTTATTCATTTTAAAGTGCATTTCTAATGCTTAGATATTGATGTTATATGTTTCATAAAATGCAATCATTTCTGTTTTTTATAAAGATTTATTTCTCTACTTTCCCATGCAAAATTGGGGATATGTGATCATAAATAACACCAAATTGAAAGTATTAAATAGTTGTATCAGATAGTCTATAAAATAAATAAAATCTATTTTTACTGAAAACTGTTAAAATATTGCACTTAAAGACAGTTGGAAACAGATTGTAAAATAAATTCTGAGGCAATAAGCAGTAGTTTCTTATCTTTACAATTTAAAAATTGTGTGCATGTGCAAATTTTAAAAATGTTGTGAAGATAGGAAATATTTCGTATTTTTATTAAATAAGAAATAATAAAAATATTTTTTCAGAAAATATATGCATCATTAGATGATGCTGATGGTGTTGCTGGAGTAGCTGCTATAAGAAAAGAAGAACCCACTTTAAAAGATCTTATTTTAGAAAATGAAGCTAACGGTAAAATTTCAAATGTTTATATTTTGCAGAAAATTTATAAATGTGCATGTAGTAAGTGTAGAAGAAATATTTTTCTAAACATTTTTTAAAAATTATGTTTAGGGGATATGCAAGCTGCTTTTGCTTGTTATGAAAAAGCTATCAAGCTCTATCCTAATGAAGTTAGCTATTATGGAGGGCTTCTGAAATGTTTTCTAGCCATGGATCAACCTACTACTGCTGTTTCTTATGCTAATGGAATACTTACTGAGAGGCAAGCAAAATTACTTTGTTCTTCTTATGAGTTTTTTATGCTAATGGAATAACATGCATGTGAAATTGTTTTGTAAAGTGTTTTTGACAGGTATTTAATAATTTAATTATTTATAAATAATATATGTAATTAATGATAAATGATGCAATACTAATTAACATTATTTTTGAAAACTATGCAGGTTTTCTTATTTATAAATTTATATATGCTGTATTTAAAAAAAATACATTTGATTTACTGTTAAACTTTGAATGCAAAATTAACATTTTATATGTTGAAGATTGCATAAAACCAATTCCAGAGAATGTGAGGAAAATTTAAGATTTGTTGCACAAATAAAAATCTTTCTTCCTTCAGCCATAGATGAATTGCCATTTATAAAAACTGGATTTTTTTTTAATTGAGAGAGGAATTCTTAATGTATGTGTGTATATATATATATATATATATATATATATTCTTGTTTCGTTTAATTTGTTTAGGCCTGAGTGGAAAGACAATTTGAATCCATTTAGAATTGAAGCTGCTTGGCAATTATCAAATTGGGAAAGTCTTGAATCTTACCTGGAAGAAGTAATTTATTTTATTTAATTTCATAGCTTTAATTTTTTAATAGTCTTATAAATGTGCATACTCTTATTATTTAAATGGTAAAAGCTATTTTTAAATGATAACAAATAAAAAAATTTGAAATAGAAATCTAATATTTATATTTAGATTCATTTAGTAAAGTATGTATATTTGTCAAAAATATGAAATAGCTTTTTTGCATTAGTAAAAATATTAGAATCTTTTTAATGTTAAAAACATTGTCATAAAACATGCTATACATTTCTGTATTTATTGAAGTTTTGTCATTTTTTTCTAGATATTTTATTTCTCTTGAAATTTTTATAAAATTATTTTTGAATTTGTTGAAAAGTGTTCTTTGCAGGTTTATTTTCTTTTAACCCTAATGTTAAAGAGAACTTTTTTGATATAATTTTATCAACATTCTTGTAATATTACTCGCACATTTGTTTTAAATCGGAAAAAGAATTAAAATCATGGATGTAGCCTTTTGAAATTTGTGGCATATCATCTGTTTTAATGCATGCCTGAATTAAATAAAGCAAAGACTTATACTTGGTTGTAATTTTTAGAACCAAGCCAGATTGAAATATTGAATTACTGTTAGCCAAATTATTTTATTGTATTACTCATTTATTGCTATTTATTTTTATATTTTTTATGTTTTTAAATTAGATATAATTTTGCATCTTTTAAAATAAATTAAATTGCACAAATATCTTCTGATATGTGTTTACAAATGAAATGTTTAAGTAAAATATTGAGTTTGAGTTATTTTTTTTTTCTTATTCAATTGGAAACACAATCTTTCACTGTCTTTTCTAATTTAATGCATTGGAAAACTGTATGACATTGGAGACAATCTCTTCACATTCCATGGCTATACTAAAGTTCCCTTCAATGCTTAATTCTTGCCATTTTAAGTTTTCCAAAAAGTGTCTGTTTTATGTCTCTGTGTTTTCTTGTTCAAAATGATGATGCCCTTTGAAGTAGATTTCTCAGTTTTAAAATTCCCAATTTAGTGGAAGGAAAAGCTAAATGTATTTTTTACTTTGCCGAAAACTCATTAATTGAAAATACAATTTATGACATTTTGTTCATAGGTCTACTGAAGTTACATATAAGTTTCTATTACATTCAAGACAAAAAGTTCCTGTTGTTCAAATTTGAAGCAAAATCTATTAGCTACAATACCATCCAAAGTTGAAATTACTCATTCACAAATTGCTTTAGAAGGGGGGGGGAGGTGGATGCAATTCATGAAAAAATCCATTGTACAATTACATAACTTTACATAATTCCATAATTCAAACTTGAATTGGCAGTGCAGCATATATTCACTATCTATCACTCCAAATGGAAAATCCTCAATGCTGCCCAATCAATGCTACTCATATAGCCTCATTATTTTATTTACATACTTTGTAATAACATTTGCATATTCAAATAATTTTGAAGTAATAATAATACATTTCTTGATTTGTTATTTGGAGGAGAAAAAAACTTGTAATTACATTGTACTATATAAAAACATACTCTTATTTATTTATGATAAAAGGAAGGTTTGAAAAATTCTTTATATTTCTATTTTATATTTAATTAGGAGGAAAATAAAGAAGACTGGACTGTAGGTGTTGGAAACATTCTGTATTTGGCAAATAAAAAGGTTACTATGCTTCATTTTAAAAGAGTATTAAAAATAACAATAAATATAACTTTTATTAATGTTGTTTATATATGTTATTTTTAATATTTAATTGAATTTAATGGTTAATTTTAAAATTAGGATGTGGAAAACTTTGAAAAATATGTTAACATTATCCGTAGCCGGCAAATGGCTCCTCTATCAGCTGCTTCTATGGAGAGAGGAGCTTACTTAAGAGGCTATGAATATTTAATAAGGTAACTTTATTTATTTATTGCTGTGAATGTAGAATTACCATATTTTTCAATTATGGTAATTATCAAAGCTTAAAAGATTGAAAATTTAATTTATATTTGTGTATAGCTTTCATTTCTCTTTATTGAAATTGTTTATTTTGTATAAATAGTTGTAGCATTTAATTAAAATCAGATATTAATGCTTAAATAGATGTTATTTAATTTGGGAAAAAGATGAATTCTTCTAATTGAATTAATGGAAATGTTTTGGATTGTAAGTGTAACTGTAGTTTTTTGAATAATTATTCTATTATAAGATGAAAAACAATTTTTATTCCAATGATATATGTCCTATTTTTTATAGCATCTATTAAATTCCATTTTCTACGAGCAGTGTAGTAAGAAATTTTAATAAAAAAAAGAAAGAAAAGAGAGATTGTATTTGCATTACAATACTTCATGATGTTTTATTATGAAGAAAATTAAGAAGGAAGTAAATACTTTTATTATGATTGCTTAAAGACCACATCAACAGCTAACTGATGTTTAGTTTTGATCCAAGAATTTTCTGAGTTTATAATAAATCATTATGCGTAACACTCATTACAGCAGTATTTTAAGTATCATATCAGTAACCTTGATCAACCCGATTTTTATTTGAATAACTTTTTATACCAATAATAAAAGAGAAATATTAAGCGTAAAACTTGTCGAAAATTCAGCATACATCCATTCTATTTTATAAGAATAGTAAATATATTTTCATTAAGATTTGGATCTGTCTATTTTGTGATAGTAAATTCGCTTAACTTCATTTTTTAATTAATTGTAATGTGGGACTATTTTCCATGGATGTAATTGTGCAAATTCTTGTATACAAAGTGAATAACCCTTTAGTTTTCTATTCGTTACCTGTTATTTGCAATCCTTGTTAAACATGTTTGGAAACTTGATTCCAAGTATATCAATTAAATGTATAAATACATTTAATGAATGTATTAAAATTAACAATGTTTTTCTCTTTAATGGATTTTTCATTTAATTACTATACAGCTGGTTTTTTCATCTGGAAATATAGCTTAAAGTTAATTTATTTAATTGATCATGTCTTCAGTACTTGGGTATGTATTGTAAATAAATAAATGAAAACTAAGTTGTAATGAGAAATTTTCATATTTATTTGTAAAACTGCTGTATGGTAAACTTGCTGAATGGGTTTACAATATAATTTAAAATATATTCTTGAATATATATCTTTACACAATAAATTCATAGGAAGTTTTGTGTATTAATTTTCTCTTCTCTATATATTTTTGAAAAATACCAATTAGGAATTGCAAATCTAGAAATTGGATGTTTTAAAGACCTTATTTATTGTTGGATGAAGTAATGCCATTGAGTACTAATGACTGTTTTAATATTTCAAATTTACTGTTAAAAATTGTATAAAGTTTTCTGTACTTTGTTGTTCAATAATCCTCCGAACTGCTATCCATTATAAACAGAGCAGTACAATAAAAAATTAAGTTTAAGGGGGGGGGGGGGGGGGAAATGGAGCCTCAAAAAAAAAAATTGTAATGTTTGCAAAATAGCTATATCTAAAAATGTGCACATTAGATTTAGTTCCTTATTTCATGATAGTGCCTCAATAAATTACTTTTTTTAATATGTTACAGAAATAGGAAATTTATTAAAAAAATATTCTAATAAAATAACATCGTAATTGTTGTTTTTTTCACCCCAATTAGAATGCACATGCTTACAGATTTGCAAGAAGCTGTGCAGTCGATATTCAACTTAAATTTATCTGACAGAAGTCCTTCCAAAACTGTGTCTCTTTTCAATGAAATACTTCCTACCTTATCACTAAGAAGAAATCTTCTTCAGGTAAAAATAATTATACGTTTTTTAAATATATATATTAAAAAATCAGCAATGATTTTTGTTTACATATATAACAATTTTTTGGTTAATGTTGAAATTTTATAAATTTTATTTTCTGAACTTGCTTTTAAATATTTCTGAAAAAATGAACAAAAACATTGTCATTTTTGAGAAATTCAATTTTACTTTCACTTTTGTAGAATTCAGTTTTATTCCAGTGGTTTTATACTAAAGTAAAGAAGTTTCCTCTTTTCAATGAATGAAATGGTAATATGAATATTAAGGATGAAATTACTTTGTGCTGAACTTGTGATTTCATTTAACGTTAAATATAACTTTTATGTTTTATATAACGTTTGTAAGCTTTCTTTTCCATGCACAATATTATTAATTAAAATTAACTTGTTTAAACAGTATTTTTTGCTTTATTTTTTATGTTTCAATTTTTATTTAACAGAATTGAATTTAGAAATTGAAATTAGAAATTATGTCATACTTAACTCTTTTAATGTATGTTTATTTTGCATCTATTTCTAGTCATCATCAAGATATCAAGAACCTATTCATAATCTTCACAGAGTTCTTTTAAAAATTGGAAAGGAAAAGATGCCTGAATTTTCATCTAAGTTTGATCAAGAAATTACAAAATGTTGGTTGCAGAGTGCTAGACTTGCCAGAAAGTAATTGTATTAATTTTTGATTTATTTATTTTACTTGTCTCTCTGTTTTTATTTTCTTAATTCTCAGTTATTAAGAATGGAATTGAAACTTACTTTAATTATGTGATGTTTCTCATTATATCTATTACCTTTCTGTATGTATGTATATATATGCATACTGAACATTTTGCTCCTACTATTTTAAATTCCTTTTTTTTCTCTCCTTTTGATAATTATTTCAAGAATAACATAAATTTATACATTTTGTTTCCTATTTTTTCCATTTTATGAATTTTTTCAGACAATTTATCAACTTCAATATATTAATTTTGAATTTGTGTTTAAATAGGAATGGCTTCTATCAGAGAGCTTATAGTTGTTTGTTGGAAGCTGGAACTAAGAATTCTGCAGATTTCTTCATGGAAAAAACAAAATGGCTTTGGAATAAAGTAAAAAGAAAAAAAAAACATATTTTTTCCATAATTATTTTTAAATAAAGAATTCTTGTATGTTAAGGGTTTTCTTCCTGCTCCCATTTTAATAGTTATACTTTAATAATGTATGAAATTTAAGTATTATTTCATACATTTATTATTTTGAGACAAAATAATATTTAAATGAGAGTAATCTAAACCTTACTAATCTTTTTTGTTTAAAAAAATTATCTAAAAAAATTTAATTAAAACAGGCCATAATATTGTCAGTCTTATGCAATAATCCTGGAATACTTTAGGTGTTAGCTTTAGAAGGCTGCAAATAAAATGCTCTGGATTACTAAATACGATAGGTAGTGAGGGAGGAAATTTATACTTTCTATGCATTCCATATCAAATCTTATTTGTCTCTGTATATCTGATGTATTTTTTTAAAAATCTGATACAAGAAAAATTTATACATTTTTTTTTATTCTATACTTCTACATTACTAACGACATTTTCAGAAATGATATATCCATTTAAATAAAATGGTAATTTGTACTAAAAATACTGAAAAAGATTACAGATTTTTATTGTTAATCTTATAAAAGTTGATGTAATTTTTTTGGTATTGATAGTTTAATCATTTTGATGTTATTGTCAAAGCCAAAAAGACATAATTGTTTTATAATAGAAAACATTGTGCAAATACAAAAATATTAAATTTTAACAATGCATTTTTATAAAACAAAATCCTATGCATAGAAGATACGCGAGTTTACATATGCAAGTGCTTTATTTTTGAGGTAATTTCTTACTACTCACTCTGAATGTGCATAAAAATATTTTTATAAATTTGTTAAAATTAGTGGGAAAGATTGGATGATAGCTAAATTAGTACCATTGAAAAGAAATTAAAAAATAAATTAATTGTGACATATTGAGCAATTTTAATATAACCTTAACACTGTGTGTGAGAAAAATAAAGAGGGAATGTTATATTCAAATTTTGATCTGCTCTTTAGATCATCAACAGTCACTTATATCATTATTAGTATTAGAGATTATACTATAATTTTCTGTTGGTGTAATAAATAGCTTGGTTTTATTTTATACAAAAATTTACATATATATTTAAAAATATAAGGTTTATTTATTTTTATTGATTACTATGTTTTTTTCTTTTTAATTTTAAAAATAAAGTTGAATATGTTGATTGCTTATATTAAAGTTGTTTTTTGTTCATTAGGGTGAGAAAGAACAAGCCATATATTGTCTTCAAAAGGGAATCAGTGAACATTTTCCATCAATGCAGACTAAAAGAGCTTCATTGTTAAATTTATCCACAGATGATCAACTAATATGTGCTAAAGTAAGTAATTATTATTTGTTTATTGCTTATTATTTCTTCCCAATAATGTATAAATGCTCTTGTGCCATTATTTCTAATCACTATTTTGTATCTACTATTACTCATCTGGGGATATCAAATTTATTGCTATAATTAGCTGTCATTCATTCTATGGATTGTAGACTAGGCAATAGGATAATTGGCTTAGTGTTATTAGGCTGCTGGCAAGTCGATTAATGATATTATTAGAATAAAGTTACCAAATAAATAAATATTTAAAAAATGCAAATTTTGTGAATAACAAATTATTATGACAACAGTGTGTGTTTACATGAACTTATAAAAATCATTAATGAATAATTAAAGTATTATTAACTTATTCTCTGTCAATATGAAATGTCATATTGTATGTTTATACAAAAATGACCATCTACAAGATGTTTCAGCTAGTACTTTTAGGGATTTTCTACAAAATAAAGTTTTAGAATCCAATTCAAAAACACTTCCAAATTCTTAGGGTGTTTTAAACTCTAATTTCAATTTAATTAATTTCCAAGATTTTATTTTAATTTAACCCATAGTAACTTCATTCTAAAATATTCTCTTATTTCCTGATCACATTCCACTTTTTCTATTTAATTAATTCAAGGGAAACTTTGTAAAATGCTTAGGTCAGCAATTCGCACGCTCTGCATGAAGGGATAAAAAAAAGTCCAGTAAGCACATTCTTTTTAAAAGATCCCTATGTTTCCCTTACTTGTGATTGACATGCATCAGAAATCTCTATCAGAATCTTAATAATATATTAACATTATGAAAAAATATTTTCCTTATCAATATTTCATGTTATATAAGATGAGTGATAATTTATTTCTCTCTCTACCTCACTTCTTGTCTAATCTGTTGCTGTGAGCAGACATGCCTTGTCCACGCATTCTTGTAAATAAATCATGTCTGCCTCCCAGGAGAAAATAAAACAAATATGAAAATGTAAAGTCTCTTCACTGCTTGTTGCACCTGCATTCTGCTTCAAATAAAATAATGCTTACATTATCTATACTTATAATAAAGCTCAATGTGTGTGTGTGTGTGTGTGTGTGTATGTGTGTTGGCGCTCTACAGGCCAGACCATTCAACCTACAGCTACCAAATTTGCAACGTGTATACCTTGGAGGCCGGGAATGTGCACCTGGGGGTTATTTTTTTGAATTTTTAATTAGAATTTCATTTATTTAAAAATTAAGCGACATTTTGGCGTGTTTCTGCTATAACTTCCGAAAATATTACCGCACAAAAAAGATTTTTACATGAAGTTAAAGATAAAAAATTTATTTTTTAAATGATACCAATGTTTTAACATTAAAATTAAAATTTCATTTTTAATGAATTTTTAAATAGATATTTTAACTATATTTTTCAACAATTTTTTCCGTACAAAATAAAATTTAAGCTGCACGAGCACGTTTCACATTCATGGGAAAAAATTAGCTTTTTTCTAAGTGTTGCCATCACATTGATTAAAGCTCCAATTAAAAATAAATTAAATCTTTTTGGAAATGAAATCTGCAAAAATATAATTTTCGGTACGTGTCTGTAGGTAATGAAACAAATATGAAATATTTTTTCTAAAAAATAAATTCAAGAAAAATTATTTTATGGTCTTTTACACTATATTATTAATCCAATTAATCAGTTTTATTTTAAGGTAAGTTTTGTTTAATATGAACAGGATATCCATTCAATTCAGGGTCACACAGCTAATTTGTAAAACTTTAGTAAGACACAGATCTGCTAAAATGGTCTAAATGGAAAATGATTATATTTTATTTAACTTGATTTAATAAATGCTCTAATAAATAACTAATTTTTGATTTTACATAAAGCTTCTGCTGTGGAAATCACGATTAACGAAATGTTCTTGAAACACTAATATTTTATATAAAAAGTTAATTTCCAATCAACTAAATCAATCCCTTAAACTGACTGATTTATGAAAATTTGAATATCACTATTCAATAAAAAAAAAAGGTTAATTTTAGATTTTCCATCGATCGTTTCAAAGAAAATACGCCAATCAGCACGCAGGTTTCTCAAGATTAATTGAGCCTAAGATTATGAAAATGGTGAGTTTTTCTAAATTTTTAACATTCAAAACTTCATAAATAAGTCTTAGTTGATCGTGGAAAATAGAAACATTCATTCATTCATTTATTTAAAATTTGGTGTGTTTAGAATATTTCTCAGAATATGATATCTTACTGCATTAAATTTAGACTTCAGGATTTTTGAAATTTATTTATAGGTCGGAACAAAATATTATTATGGATTTCATTTCAATTCTTTTGAAAGCAAAACTAAAAACTGAATTTTATGCTGAATCTGAGAAATTTGTTGAATTATTGTTTGAGATATTACATAAATTATGAAAAATATCTTGTAGTTCACGTAAGACTTAAATACCGAGCGATTCTGTTTGCAATACTCATATTCAATAATAATAATAAATAACAATAAAGATGATAAATAAAATAAAACGCTTGGTTTTATTAAAAAATATCTTAATATTAATTGCAATTTCATCATTTACATTTTAAATTAAAGTTGAAGTTTCGCCGGAAATGACAACCATATAGCGAAATATATATAGTAAATTGAACGAAACGATCTAAACAGTATAAGTTTGGTATGACTATCAAAATTTGAATATTAAAAATGTTTTGTTTGAGAATCTATTAAAAGAGAAGTTACTTAAAATATTTGATTGAAAATTGTAGCGAGCGGTAATACTGGCGAACCGACTGGTCGCCAAAGGCGGCTAGTATGTATATAAAAATGGAGGAATATCAATTATTCCAATTATGAACAATTTTTTTATTATTTCTATTTGAAGCTCATTTTATTATAATCAATCATTATAATAAAAGGCATTTATGAGTAATTAAGAAAATCTTTAAGTAACAATGATGGTTAATTTTTCAAAAATTTTATTATTTTTCCATAATATAATATGAAGAAACATATATATATATATATGTGTGTGTGCGTGTGCGTGTGTTTAAAAAATTAATCAAAAATACAAACATTATGAAATTTTAATTAAAAAAATTATTTCTGAATCAAACTAAAAAAACTAACAAAGATGCAAATGTATTCAGAGAGCACTATTGCTGCTACTACTAAAACACAGATAAACTTAACCAAATTAGTAAAAATATTAAGTTAAGCAAAAAGAATTTTTAAAAAATGATGAATCTGGCCTTAAGACTTTTTTAAGAGTCACCCTTAGGCAGGGATTCAAACAAGGGATTTTTTCTGTGAAAGGTCTGACTTTCGTCCAAAAATATTGACTCTTCATGACCCAAAAATTCCATGAAATTGAGGCCTTAGAGATAAACTAGCTTCACGGAAATAAAACAATAAAGTATAACTTACAAATCCAAGTAAAATTACAATGACCTAACACAAACTACAAAGGATCACTCACAAAGCAAAAACATCATTAAAACAAAAAGGAAAGAACATTCTAGTAGCAGGTAAAACTCCAGACTACTCTACAAAAAAGGCACCACACCAAACTACATTGAAGCCTGCCGCATCCATAGCTGTGCCTGCAGTATCACTCCCCATAAAGTGCTTCATCATTCTAAATAATAATTGGAGGACCTTGGTGCCATCTATTGAGTTAGTTAACATGTACTAGAAAGCCTATTTTTAGTTGTGGAAAAAAGTTAGAATAAAGATAAACCCTCTCTTTTTAAAACTTCTATATTGCAAAAGTTTTGGGGAAATTCATTAGTAATTAAGTTTTTAATGAGATTATTTGTTGCTTCAATATAAGAAATTTTGTTCTTACAAATTTTTTTAAATCCTGTTAAATTGTGAGAAAATTAAATTTTTGAAAATTTTAGAGTTTAAATTAGAATGGTAATTAATAAGTTTAATTATTTTAAAATTGGAATTCACCCCTTTTATCATAAATATTTACTAATGGTTTAAATTTCAATTTTTAAATCTAGATAGATAGCTTTAAGTTGATTTTCATTTGTGTCAGTTAGAACTAAATATTTTGGATAACAATTAGTAACAATATTAGTATTATCTAAGTTTAACAAAAGTAATTCATCAATATATCTCCAACTGTTTATTAAATTGCGTTTAATTAATTTTTTTTTCATAATAATGTAGGAAAGCTGTTCCCATTTGATTGCCCTTTATATATGTGTGTGTGCGTTTATAAAACTACTGCAGTGAAAAAAAAAATGAAGCTAAAATGAATCATTAATATATTGAGTAACATTTAATAATGCGAATTTAACATTTTTTGAAATGTGAAACTAAATTGATTAGTTAAGAAAAGAGAGAATTTGTAATGTATACTTCCAAGAACTGCAAAATTATCAAATTCACTATTGCTTTTTGCAACCAGTTGGTTTGCTTGTTATGTAACCAGTAAAATTGATTATGCAGTTTATTTAATTATTGGTAAATGAAAGCATTGCATTAAATATTAAAGATGAAAAATTTATTAGAGAATATTAAAAAAAACAATGTACAAAGATTTATTTGTATCTGAATTAATTTTGAGGCATAAACGGGCAGGAAAATAAATTAAATATATTTTATGAAGTTATATATAATTCTAATTTAAATCACGTCAAATAGAGATCATTTAGTTAATTATATAGTACATATCTCGACTTAGTTATAAACCATATATGACTGTGGTGCTTTTATAGTAGTGAAAAATAAATAAATAAATATATTTATGTTTTTAACAGTTTTGGTAACTTAAAATAATTTGTACCTACATAAAATGCTCCATGTGAGAAATCATGTTAGATTTAAAAATAATCTATTCTCTATAAACATATATATATTTGAGAGTAATAATATGCACTTCTGAGCATTTTTAAAAAATTTAAATTAATTAAAAATTAAGTTAGATAATGATGTTTCATTGCCATAACTTCCAAAAATATTCCTGCATAAAAAATTGTTTGAATTGTTTTAAGTATAAAAATTATCTTTTCAATGATGCCAATTTCGATTTGCCTGTAAAATTCTCTAGTATAAATTTTATTAACTTTTTTAAGTATATTTTACAATAATAATTTCATTGTTGTAAATGGAGCTCTGTTTTTATTGATTCATCAAATATTTGATTGTGTGATTTTCTACCATTTTTGAAAGCAAAAGAATGATTCTGTTTAATATCTATGCAATATACAAAACAAATAAAGTGAATTTACAGTACTACAAAATTTAGAGAATAGATGCATTGAACTTTTATGCTTTTAATAACAATATAATATCATGGTCTCTTTTAGAAAAGTTTATGTACACGATAAATAGAAAATATGTAAGATAACCAAAATAATATGACTTTAATATCTGGCATTTATTTTCAAATGGTAATGATTACATTTGAATCAGAGCCCCAAATTTTCCACATCCACATCAACCATCAAATATGAATCTACCACAACTTTTCTGTGAAATGCAACATTTTTTTTTTTTTAAATTTTATTCTGTTAAAGAGTTTTGTAAAAAAAACTCTCATTGTTTAACTTTCATGTCCATTTTATTCATTCTGTAGTTAGCAAAAAATAATAATAATAATAATTCATGTTATTTGTATGAAGAGAGACAGCATTCGGCAGTCTTATAATAATTGCTGTATACTGATAAATAGTATCTAATTTTAAAAAAAAAATGTTATTAATCTGTTGTATATTTTGTTGAAAAAATATTAGTTACTATCAATACAGAATTTTGAATCTACTTCATTGATTTCATTTTAAAGCTTCATTTGTGAAATATATACATTAAACCTGCTTCTCTCCCTTATTTTCTCATGGGATGAATATTTTTTCTGTAGGCTAAATTATTATTAGCAATTTATAGTGAAGAATCATCTATTGTCGATAGTGGCAGCTTGATTGAAATGTATAAAGAAGTAGTAAACTTACAACCTGATTGGGAAGCAAGCCATTTCCATTTGGCTAAATATTATGATAAAATGCTTAATACTACAGAAAATCCTGATGCTAAAGCGTAAGTACAAATGCAAGTAAAGTAGATTATTGTTTATTTGTTTCTATTAAATTTGTAGCAATTTATCTAATGTTTTGAATTTTATTTTTAGGGAAATAATGATTAAAGTTGTGAAGAATTTTGGGACTTCATTAAAACATGGCTGCAAAAATGTTTACCATTCTTTGCCTAGGCTTTTAGACATATGGTTTGATTTAGGAACTCTTCAAGGAGTTGATGACAGTAGCAGTTCAAGTAAAAAGTTAACTAGTTCTTGGAAATCAACAGCAGCATCTTTGGAAAGAATTAGCAATATGGTAAATTTTCTAGATATTATGATCAGTAGAATTGTTTAAAAAAGTAAGTTCTGTTATACAACTAAGAGAACATAAAGTATAATTGAAGAAAACATTATATTGTTTTCCTTTATTGCATTGGGGTACATGCTTTGGACTATATTTTTTATCCGTGTATCAAAGAATAATAATTACAGCAAATCAGATTGCTTTATAACATTGTGGGGCTGAAATTCCTTTGTGTATGCTTAAAGAGAATGTTCTAAGGTTATAAAATATTTGAAAATCAAAGGAACCAAGCTGAACTGGTGATTTGATTGAAAGAATATTTTGCATCCAAGGTCTGTATCAAGTCTCTGTGTTACAGCAGTTGTATGAGAAAGTTCCAAGCAAATCAATTTTTGTAAACATCATCATGGGCTACTATGAAATATCTAAATTTGTCTTCTGCAAAATTGATTGGTTTGATTAAGAAGTCTAGTTATCTCTGGTTTATAGATAATTCAAATTAATTTATTCTAAAGTTCATTCGTACAATTGCAATCCGATTATGGTATATATTGTAAATGGAATTTCTTTTCTATATAATGTGCATATTTTTTTTATCAGAAAAAAGTAGTTGTAACTGTATATTTATATATTTTAGGTTCAAGAGTTATATGGGAGTGTCCCTCTTTATTTATTTTTGACTGCATTTCCACAGTTAGTTTCTAGAATCTGCCATTCTCACCCTAGTGTATCTGGACCACTTCAGGTAAGGTTTTATTTTTTTTGCTAGAAATTATAGTAAATCAGATAATAATTCTTTTATTTTATACTTAATACATATATCCACTTGTAACATTTTCTCCTCTCAAAATTATTGTAATTTTTTTTTATTTGTACTATAATAAAGGATTTTAGGAAACAAAATATTTATCTAAAAATTGTGGCTTTTAATTTTACACTCATGTTCTACAAATCTTTCCCTTTCAAATGTAATCTTATCTAATATTAGTTATTTTTATGACCAGTTCATTTGCTTAAATTTTTAGTTGTGTTTAATTTAAATTAAATTAATGTCTATGATTCTCTCAACAAAGAAGGAGTTTTACTGGTGAAATTAAATACCATGGCATCACAGTGTTATAAGAAACTTAGGTATTTGAGTAATCTGTTTCATTTACATGTTATTTTTTACAGTAATGTAACTTTGCTTCCTGTTTTTCATTAGAATATTTCTTTCTTAACTTTCAACAATGAAAAAAAAACTTGCAATAAAATTTTTTTGTTGAAAATTTTGCAAAAATAAATTTTTAAACAATTACAAAATTCAAGAAAAATTTTCAGGGCCATTAAATTGGTATTAAAAAGACAATTTTTTTTTTAAATGCTGCAAAAATCAAATTTATGCTGTAATATTTTTGGAAGTTATGATGGAAAATATATCAAAATTTTGTTTTATTTTAATTAATTCTTTTAAACAATTTTTTAAAAAATCATTTCTAGATGCACATTCTCACCTTTTAAAGTATTTATGCACTGAATTTGGTCGATCTCATAGAGTTCAGATTTACACATACATAAACACTTCCTTTTATAAGTGCAAAAATAAAATTACTCACCAACATATTTTAGCTAATGTACCTGATCTAGATAGCATACATTTTGTAAATGAATTAACTTATTGAAATTCTTATAAAAATAAGATCAACAATCCAATTATAATGATTGCTATCTGAATTAAAACTGTGATATTACAATTACTAATAAAAAGAAGTATACAAGTTTCTCTTAATTTTATTTGTATGACAATAATGGTAAATCTTTAAATATGTAAGTATTTTAATAATTAAATATTAATAATTATTAATTTCAAAAGCCAAAAGCTGGAGAATCAACATTTTAAATAATAATAAAATAAGTTTCATTATTTTGGCACTAAAACTTATTGAGTTATGAAAATGTGAATATTACAAATTTAGACCACTCCATTAACCATCTTGAAAGAATGTCTTTAAAGCTGATTGTCTTAAAATAATGAAGCTGTTAAATGTCATAAAATAATGATATTCAAAGATTTATAACTTAATCAGTTTTAAATGCATAAGATTGAAACTTTTTTTTTTAATTTAAAAGTTGGAGTGAAAATATTTTATTGATTTTTAGGACTGAAGGTCTGTGTAAAATTACTTCTTAATATTTTCCGAAATGCATTTATTGATTGAAACAAAATAAAAGTATTTATGTCATTTAAATTCTTTTAAGAGTAAAAATGAAAACAGAATTTTATGTTAACTCAGAGAAATTTTTATTGAATAATCTTTTGAAATATTATATAAATTATTAAAAATATTTTATAATATACTAAAGGCTTCAATAGCGAATGATTCTATTTTCTGTATTCATATTTCTAAAAAATATGTTCAGCTATAGTAAAAAAGGAAGAAGCCTTTTTGTATTAATTGAAATTTAATCACTTCCATGTCAAATTAAATTTTAAATTTTAATCGAGGTGTCAGATAATTAGGTGAAGTACTGAATGGTTTAGGCCTTTTAAAATAGTACATAAATTTTAATATGACTGTTAAAATTTGAAACTTCAAGTATTTTATAGAACAAGCCATTATGATGAAATTACACAAAATATTTAATTGAGTATTTTAGTGTTTATTAATCTCAATGAATAATCTAGTTTTGAATGTGTAAATAAATGCCAACAACTGCCATTCATAAAACCTAAGCAATTAAACGTAAACATACTTTATCTTTTCTGCTCTCTTTAGAAATTGATCTCTAGGTTGTTAGTTTCATATCCTCAACAGTCAATGTGGATGATGATGGCTGTGTCAAAAGTAAGCTTTAGTTTTTATTTCATTTTATAAATTTTAACAAGCAATCATTCTCAATATTTATTTTCAAGATTGTCTTTTTTTTTTTTTTTCAGTCATCTTATCCAACTAGAAGCAAGAGATGCAAACAAATTTTTCAAGAGGCTATTCTGTTAAATCCTAGTCTTGGCAAATATATTAATGACACAACACGTTTGGCCGACAAATTAATAGATTTAAGCAATAAAAATGTTGGGGAAACTAACAAATTAAGCATTAGTGAAAACTTCTCTAGTCTTTTAAAATTGATTGATGACAGGTGAGTTTCTCCTCCTTTCTTAAAATTCATTTCTTATACAAATTTTTATATCTTAGTCCAATAATTGAAAATTTTATATTTAATACAATTATCTTTCTTATAATGACTTTTTTTTTAATATAATCATTATGAAGCAATAATATGGTGTCTGTTGAAATATGTTGTTAAAGATTATTCATCGTTTAATTATCTTTTTTCTCTTGTTAAATAACATTTTAAAATTTAATATAATCATTTTATTCTCAAAAGTTTTGAAAATAAAAATTTCTCGACAAGTGTGTGAAAAACAAAATTGAATATCAAAAATTATTTATTATATTTCAAGCTTTGAATACAGTTTCACAAAAACAGGTTGTTAATTTTTTTACTGATAATTACATTGAAATCAAAGATTCAGACTGCATGTCTTTTATAATACTTTACTTAAATTCAGCCTTTTGTTCAACTGAAATGTATGATACTTAATATTTTTTATGACTTTTTAGGTATCTTTGAATTGTAATGAATTTTAAAAATATATTTATGCTAACATTATTAAATCACTTTTTCTAATCACTGCTCTTGTAGCCTTAAATCATTTGTAGATAAATTTTAACATTAAATAAAAACATTTGATGCCCGATGTTAAATAAGTTATTAGCTTTATCAATCCAATTAAGATTGTCTTTAAAAAAAATGTTTAAAAAGATTAAAATTTGTTCTATCTTTGGAAAAAATAAATGAATATTTAAATTTAAAAAAGAAGGGAAAAAACTTTTATTTATGTGGATCTCTGCTTGCTTTTTCTTAAAGTAAAAGTCTTGTCTATATTGTGAATAATTGTATTTATGTATATAGTATTCATTCTTTATAATATTTATTTATCTAAATTAATTTAATTGAAAATTTGCATTGAACAATAATTAATTTATCTGCATAAGGCAGAAAAAAAGTTTAATAATTATTATTTGACATGTTGATTTCAAAACTTTTATGTTTTAGAAATTTCAGTCAAATTATGTTGCCACTACAAACTCAAATGATTGTAACACTTCCCAATGGCTATGTATCCAGTTTTGATTATAATGCTTTCCCTTTTACCCCAGTATTCATACAAGGATTTGAAGACACTGTAAGTTTTCATTGTATTTCTATGTTGTATTTTATCTAAGTATGTTTTTTTGTTCCGTCCTTATTTTATTTATTTATTTTGACTTTAATTTGCTTTTGATAGGTTGAAGTTTTTCCCTCCTTGCAGAAACCAAAAAAACTTATTGTAAAAGGTAGTGATGGAAAGTTATATCCAATTATGTGTAAACCAAAGGTAAATTTCTTTTCATTATTGAGACATAAATTTCAGAACATTTAAAATTTCGGAAATGTGATAAAATCTTGTTATGCACCTTAAGTATCAAACCTCAGTTTCCGTGTTGATGCAATAACAACTATTATTCAATTAATTTGACAGAATATAACAACTATTATTCAATTAGACAGAATATTTTTATGGTTTTCTGCCTCTGTAAAGCTGTCTTGCTGAAGAATCACACCTTGCATAATAATTCATGTTGATTGTTAATCTCTTTTAAAATTAACAACAATAGATTACAATGATAATTCTTTTCAAATAATTTTCCTTAATAATTAATAATAGGCTGTAATATTTCATTCCAATATTTTTCTCTAACAATGGATGCTTTTCAAATAATTTTCTGTAACAATTGATTATAGCCTATGATATTTCATTCTGGGTTTGCTTTGAAATTAAATTCCTCTTTTGAGCTCAATTATTATTATTATTATTATTATTTGTATGCATGTAGCATAAAAAAAGCTTCATGAGACCAGTGAAATGCTATTCAGGTGCTCTAAGTTTTTAACTAAAAAATTTGTAGATTCTCTAAGCTAGTGTGATAAAGCTTACTTAATCATTTGTTATGAGTTATACATAATGAAATCTATCTGCTGTTTAGCTATTGGTGATATGTGAATTTGAACCTATTATTTTCCTCAGTGTTTTATCAGAAAGATCTTTATTGATAAAGCCCATTAAACCTTATTGCCAGCAAGGATTCATCCTGCTTCTACAATAAAGCAGTTGGAACTAATAAGTGTGCAATAAAATACTCTGAAATTTTGCATGCGACAATGAGCAATGGACTTCAAAAATAAAGATTTTAAATATATAATATTAAGCAGATTGATCAAAAGCTCTGTATAGTTCAAGAGTTCTGAAATTTGAAGTTAATATTGTTTTTTTTTTGTTTGTTTGTTTTTGTGCTGTTATATATATTTACTGTTTAACTGTACAATTCCTAATCGTCTGCTTAAAATTAGTATATTATATGAACATATTTATGATTAGCTTGAATCATCTTGCAAGTGTCTAATATCAACCAACTGTGAATATTCTTCTTGTGTTGAACAAAATTGTGTTGCAACAACTTGTCATTTTTTATGGCTACAAGTGACTCAGTACCTTAGGCTGCAATGAAGTTAAGCTAGAGAATCAGTTTCCTTGGCTACCTATATCTAATCTGTTCCTCAAGACTAAATTAATTTTTTGAAACATTTTAAATCATGGTTACTATTGAGAATTACCACTAGCATTTGGGTACTGAGCAAATCTCCAAAGAATTTCCCTTGAATATTCCAATATTTCCATGAATCTAATAATCATGGTGATATAGTTTATCATAAATTATTATTTTTCTTAAAAGTTATATCATAAGTTATCATTTTAAAAAATTAATCATGTAAAAAATGAAATGGTGAAGGAAATGGAAGGAGCATTATCATTAAAGCTATTATAAATTTAATGTGCTTTTTTTTTTTTTTACTTAATATTTGTAAACCAAAGGTCTGCAACTTTGATCAACTTGAAATTGTTCTAATACTATATTTTTACAGAAAGTAATTAATATTCATCATAATATTTATTTTCAAAAGGTGAAAAAATAAGTGAAAACTAAATTATATTGTATTTAAAGATTTTCATATACAGTCTAATGAATTTAGGGATGACAGATAGAATATAATATACCTTATACACAGTCACATCATAATATTATGAGCCAACATACAGTTTGATGTAAACATAGTTGTGGCCTATCACAGATAAGACTGGGGAAAAAACTTGTTTATTGGAAGGCATATAAAGATGGTTTCAGGGCACATCTTCGGATAGCAATAATTTTCGTAATGAATAAGTTACAGGATTTAGTGAACATTTAAAAGGGCATGCCCATCACATACAAAGCATGTGGCTGTAGTATTTCTGAATCCACAGGTTTTGTGAAGTGTTCACATAATGCCGAGGTGAATGTATACTGTAAATGGAAAAATCAAGAGGATGTGAAGTATCACCGTTCAAATTGTGGGGTGTCATGGGCCATTAATGACAGGGTGAGTGTCACTTGCGATGCCTGGTTAAGAATGATCGACCCGTTACTGTCGATAAATTGACGTCCGCAGTGCAGAAAGATGTTAAAGACAATTGCTTTAATTGCTTGCTAATTTATGGAATATTGGTCTTCATAGCAGATGTCTGATTTCAGCAACTATATTGTCCCATATTCAGTTTATTACAGTTTAGTACAAACATTAAATCATGGGAGAATGGGAAAAAGTTGTTTTTTCAGGTGAGTCTTGTTTTCTTCTACATCGAATTCTGATGTCTCACAGCATATTCACGTGACATTGCGCAACAATATAAAGGCGCAAGTGTGATAGTCTGGGACATGCTTTAGGTCCATTAATCCCTGTGGAAAGTACCATCAATAGCTCTGTGTATCTGTCTATCGTTACCCATCAGTTATATCTTTACATGTATCCTATGAATGCTGGTGTGTTTCAGTAAGATATGCTACATGCCTTGTGTCCAAAATTGTCCGTGCATAATTTGAGAGGAGAATGAGGGTGAGTTCCCGTTACTACCCTAGCCTACTAATTCCCCAGATCTTAATTCCTGTAAAAATCTGTGAGAACATCTCAATCAAAACATCAGGCAGAAACAAGCCCCACTTTGGAATCTTCAAGATTTACCAGATGCTTTGCTATTATCATGGTCACAGATGTTTGTTACCACCTTCTGAGCATACTTAAATCCATGCCCCATATGTGTAATTACTGTTTTGACTTTAAAAAGAGGCTATACTGGCTATTAGCTAAATGGTTATAATAATGTGGCTTGACTATTTATTATTATATATAAAAAGATATAAAATCTCTTCTGTATAGAAATGTAGAGATGAATTTGTTTTATGTTGAAATAAAAATCTTAAATACTTTTTGTTTTATAAACTCTCAAATATTTTTTTTTACTTATTAAAGGATGATTTAAGGAAGGATTGCAGATTGATGGAATTTAATAACCTTGTGAACAGATATTTGAAGATAGATCCAGAAGCCCGAAGGCGTCAATTGTACATCAGAACTTATGTAAGAACCTATCCTTCAGTTATTTCATCCTGATTTTGTTACTTCTAAGAAGAGAATATATTCATGCTTTTTTAAATGTTTATATTAAAACATTATAATTTAATTATTGATTAAATAAATTTATATATGATCAAAATTATCGGATTCTGGATTGTTCAGTTATACTTGTTAAAAATACACAGCATCCTTATATTTAATTTGTTGCGTTTTTCTTTTAATAGGCTGTGGTACCTCTAAATGAAGAATGTGGTCTAATCGAATGGGTTCCTAATCTTCATGGCTTGCGTCAGATATTATCTAAATTATACCGATTAAAAGGGTTATTTGTAACTGGTCGAGAAATTAGAGCTATGATGCCATCTAAAACAGCTACATTTGAGTAAATATGGTTATATATTAATATTATATACTTATGCATACTTTTTTATATATTAAATTATGTTGTTTTATTCATGTAATTATTTTGATTTCCAGTGAAAAACTTAATATATTTAAAAATAAGTTCCTGCCAAGATTCCCACCAGTTTTCCATGAATGGTTTAAAATAATATTTCCTGATCCCACAGCCTGGTAAGTAATACTATACATTCCATAAAGCTTTCATTTTTGTTATTATTATTAAAATCAAAAAAATTCCCTTGAATATAATTTATTACTTTTTTTCCAATTTCTAGAAAGCAGTGACATACTAGTTAAGATTCTTCATCTATTCTATAATAATTGTTTTAAAAATAATTGATAAAAATACTTTTATATAAATGTTTCCTCTCTATTTAAAATGTACCAAAAAATTAATAAATATATTTTCTAAATGCTTTAAGCTGGAATTTTAATAAAATATTCTAGAGGTTATATAACTCTACTACCTTCTCTTTTGATACAACAGATGGTATTACTTTATTAGCATCCAGATATATTTTCCATGATCCTTCTTGGGGGTCATTATTAGATTGTATTCTAAGTGAGTGTCACATATATTTGTGTCTGTGTTTGTTTTATTTTTTGAAATGCAGAACTTAGAAAACAATTAAATAACTGATCCTGAAACTCGTCTATAATTTTCACCTACTTCATAATGCAGTTATAATGAGTCTTGTCCCTCTACAATTTTTAAAATAAAGGATATTGATTTTTTAGTCTTTTGAATTAGTACTTATCCATTTAAGTATTAAGTTAGAATTCTGTAATTTTGATAGTTCTTAACTAAAAATGGTAGATATAAATAGAGAACAAGCAGTTATTTCTGGGAAAGAGAAGTACTTTTACTGTAATTGATCATTAATTTTTATACTGATGATTGATACTTATAATACACTTGCAGAATTCGTTCCTTTTATGGATAAAGTATAAATGTTGTATGAGTAATTCATAAGAGTTTCCCCTACGCTACTGTATTAGACCATGTATGAGAAATAAATTGGTCAGTAATGAAAAAAGAGATTAGTTCTTCACATGTGGCTGACAAGAAGGTCGGATATGATCTTCTATTGGCATGAAAAGAAAGTTATTATTATTTTTTTATTTTTTATATTCTAAATTTTATTTTAAGAGAGACATTTTTTTACTCATATTCTAAAAAATAAAAACAAAGCTTAATAAAATGTAAATTACTCATGTAAAAATGTATATATTTGTTAGCTTTTTTAAAATTGAAATGGAATATTTTATGTAAAAAGTTCTCTAATCTTCTGACATTTATTCATTATAATTAGGTATCATGCTCGCCTGGCATATGCTCGCACTACAGCAGTTATGAGTATGGTTGGATATATAGTTGGTCTTGGAGATAGACATGGAGAAAATATTTTGTTTGATTCCAGCTGTGGAGATAGTGTGCATGTAGACTTGAATTGCCTATTTAATAAGGTGGCTTTTTTTTTTTGAGCAAATTTCTTCATAGTACATTTTCTTGACTAAAATATTCCAAAATAATTAAATAATCTTTTATTCTACAGGGTGAAACTATGGAATATCCAGAATGTGTACCATTTCGTCTAACACACAATATGGTTGATGCTATGGTAATATTTTTAAATTTAATTAATTCATTTCTTTGTTATTTTTATATGCTCGTTTTTCTATTTTTTTAAATATATATATATATATATATATATATATATATATTTGACTAACAATGCATGAATTTTTACATTTACTTTTTTTTAATTAACTGAAATTTAATTTGCAGTTCAATTGGAAAAAGCAATCTAATAAAATCTGAACATGAAAATTCTGCTTGTATAACATTGTGTTCTTACTCTTTTAAAAATATATGATTTCAACTATTTTTTTCTAGCTAATCAACAGCTTTAACTAGTATTTGTAAAATAAAATAATTTCCAAAGATGTAGTGTCTATTAATTATTACTAAATAACTATTATCATTAAATGATAAGAAATATTTTTTTTAGTATTATTTTAAAATGTTATGATTTTTAAAAAAAAATAAACAAAAGAAAATGAATTTGAGTTTTCAATTTGAGCTTTTTCTTTTAAAAAAAAATAATTCGAGAAATCAAATATGATAACTAAATTTCACAAATAGTTTTCCTGTCTCTTATGCTATTTATTTCTATCTAAATATCCCAATGAATTACTAAAATATGAAAAATATAATCTATATAAAAAGGAGAAATATTTGTATATTGATGAATTCGTTGATTTAACTGTTCAACAACTTTTTATTACATTATATATTTTATAATTAGTCAAGGATTAATCAACTTTTTGTTTTTAAATTTTTATCCCACTCTCAGGATGGTTACAATAAAAATATGTTTTTAATAGGGATTTTGACATAGTATTCTGTTTGATCACATAGTTCATCGATATTCCATGTGTTAATTCAGGTCTTCCAAACTTAGAATAATATTCTGTGGTAATTTTCAAATGAATTAAATTCTAATTAAATTTTTGTACATTTCTCAGTTTTACAGGATGTGTTTAATCGGCGTTCAACTTTCAGAAAAACTATAAAAAAAAAGCCCACTGGTCAGATTAACCAGAGTGTGAAGGAACAGACAAGTAAAGCAGAACGCAAAAAAAGTTCAAAATTGTAGTAATAGATAGTGCTTTACATGTCTTAAAATGTACATAACTTTCGAAAAAAAATCGTTTAATAAAACCATTATTTCCGAGTCATTCAGCAGTTGTGACTGTCTAAGTTGAAAATTCATCTACTGTGATAAGCAGAAGTATCAGCCATTACTTTTGAACAAATAGACTTCTAAGGTCTTCTGATTTTAATCCTTGTAATTTCTAGCTATGGAGTTAGTTATCTGATATATGCTGTGTTCAATGATCTGATTGCAAACTTAAATGAATTGGAGGCATACTTTGCACAGTGCATTCAGAGCATTAGCATAGATAGTTCCAATGTGTTGTTAGAAATGCAGTTTCTCAATATGAACATATAACAGAAAAGGGAAACAGCATATTGAACATTTCTTGAGAAAACCTAGCCATGATTAAAAATAGATTTCAGTTTACATATCCTTGTCATGATGGATGAGTTTTCAACTTAGAGTGCCTCATCTGCTGAATGATTTGCAATTCATAGAATTTTCCAATAAAAGTTCTTTACAATTATGTATATTGAACAATATTATTGGTTTAATTGTAATAGCCGTCCATGCAATTAACCCATGCAATAGACATCACATTGAATTACCAGTGTCTCTGATATGGGAACCCATGTGTGCTTTATGATGTATAAAGCTACTCTTATTGCTACAATAATTTTCCTTCTGCTATACTTTTCTTTCTTTCTTCATGTGTATTGAGGTCATTCTGACCATTTTTCTACAGCTTTCTGGAGGCTAAACATTGATTATAATCACCTTTCAAATAAAAATGAATAGTTGTTTCTGCATATAAAAGTAAATGTAGATATAATTGAGTAAAGTTTGAGACAACTTACTTTTTAAAGGCAGAAGGAACAATCAGAATTTTTGTTTTCTGTGGTTTCTTTTATTCAAACATTGTTAACAAGAATTTTATTTTAGAATTTATAATTAAAATAGTATAAATTTGTAAACATATTTTCACTACAAAACCATATTTCCTCTAGCAGAGAAAGGAAGAAAGGCTCAATATTTCTAGCTTTACACAAATGTTATAACTTAAAGCATAAGTATGAGTATTAGACCAGTTTTGTTATGAGAAAGTATAAATTTTAAATGCATGAATTTAATAAAACGGATAAATATAGAGCAATTATCATTAAGTTTAAACTCGCAATACTTCAAAAAGTGTGACAGCTTCTTAAAATAAATATCTCATAAAAAAAGAGAAATATTTATTTTTCAACCCCTAATTAATTAATGTTCTAAACAATCTCCTTTCCTATATAGTTCACCTTTATATGGTTATCCAACTACCTCCAGGGACTTTGGATTGTGTCATTCGCATGGAGCTTTATTTATTACAGAAGCAGTATGTGGTAGGATTCATATATAATCAGCCATCAATTAAAAAAAAATTGTTGCAGAACATCCAGTTTGCAATTGATGTGACATATTGATTACTTTTAAATGTTGAAATGCTGGGTCTTCCAAGTTGCTTGAATAAAGCAAATGTCTTGAATAAAGTGTCGAAACTAAATCAAAGTGCTCTGATGGCCCAGCTTATCTGCTCCGTGTTTTTTAGAAACCTTCGGAAGACTAAAAAAATGAAGATTTAGCATATTCCAAAATACAGAATGTCTTCTGCTCCTTAGTCATCATTTTAAAATGAAAAAAAAAACTGCTTTATTGTTATTATTTAATGCAGGATTAAGTTTGCAATCCATTCTGGTGCAGATGAAAAAATAAAAACATGGATATAAAAATTTAAGATTTTCTTTTGCACCTCCCAAACAGCTTTGAGAAATGAGATTTACATTTTAAAAATTTAGCTTGATGATATTGAAACCCAATTATTAATGCTTTGCAAAAGCAGCTAAATCTCAAAACAGGTACTTTGAAATTAGTTTCTTAGTATAGAATTTCATACCATTTCTCCTTCAATAGAAACAAATTTTAACTAAATTTAAGAAATACTGAATTATTACATTTATCATCAAATTTAAAGTAGAAATATATATATTTATAATGGTGTTGTTATTGTATTTCCAGGGACCAACAGGATATGAAGGAGCTTTCAGAAAAGCTTGTGAAGTGACCATGAGAGTAATGCGAAGTAGAACTGATGCTCTCATGAGGTACTTTTTTTTTCTTTATAATAAAATTATCCAATTAATTGAATTTTTTTTAAGTCCACTAAATAGAAATAAATTTAAAACAGCTGTTTGATCTGCCCTATACTTTCTTGTATATTCTGCAATAAAGGTGTTATCTCCCACATAAAATTACAGACCTTGGGTAAGGCCATGAATGCCTTGCATATCATTGATAAACAATAGTTATATTCATCTGTGATGTGAATTTATCATTTTATCCTTGTTGAGCATTTTTTTCTGAGTTATTAACACAAAATTTCAGGCAGAACTACAAGTTTATTCACAAAATTTCAATATTTATTTCATATATTTATAATTATTATCATTAATTTATTATCAATTTTCATATATTTAAATTAATGCAGTTTTTAGTTATTATATTTGCATGTTTATGAAAATGCAGACCAACAGAAAATCAACTCTTTCGCAAAATTGGTTTTAAATTCTATAAGTATGTATGCTTTAGATATTAAATATATGTACAAAATTTTATTCATCAAATGCTCTTAATTTTTTAACAATCATGTTAACTTATGTTTGGACAAAATTTGACAGAAATCCACAAATTTTGCATAAAGACCATAACAATAATTTTATACTACCATTCTCTCCTTTCAGTTTTCAATATAAAAGTATTTTATATTAAATGTATTTTATATTTTATATTAATGTTTTGTGCAAATGCCACTAATTTGATGTAGGATTATCTAATTTATCTATTTAGAGCATTTATATTTTGTAAGTTTATGTATTTTTAAAATAATTATAATTATAGTAATGTTAATTTGATAATAATTGATATTATCATTTCATAATTTTTGATGATTATATAGAAATTTTCCCTCTTAGTGTTTTGAGACCATTTGTGCATGATCCTTTAGTGGAATGGAGTAGATCTAAACATTCCAAGGCTCAACATGATGGAGAAATAATAAATGAACAGGTATTAATAAAAATATGACATTTTGAAATTTTTATTTTCTTCCTCTCCTTATTTTATGGAGATGGGATGTGAAATTATTGTGCTCCTTTATCATGTGGTGTTTTATATTTTTAATTTATATATTTGGGAAAACATAGCAAATATGTATATTGGCCAAAAAATTTTATCAGCTCAGTTTTTATAACTTAATGTCTTATGTCATGTGACATGTCTTATTTAGGAAAAGAATATATTGTTACAAAAAAATTTTCCTACAAATAAAATTTTCCTACAAAATCAATCGTAATAACGCAGCACATTTAATTGCTAGTTCAGCAGTTTGCTTGCTGTCTAATCCTCTAAATTCCCTTTACTTGTCGGCGACTCCGACTACTCTCACACACGACTTCAGACTTGAGAGTGCATATCTTTTATAGTTCCGGGAGGCAAGGCTAGAATCTTCCAGACCAATCACGGTGTATCTAAGTGTATCTTGGTTCCTACTGGATGGATCGTGAAATTCTCAAACTTTCCAGTATGATCCATTTAGTCTCCAAATTCGTCGTCAAATGGTCACCAAGCTCTCAGGTCATTGACGCGGCACCCACTCAGTACGCACAAGACAGATCTTACAATGGTTTTTCCCACGATGACAATATTCATTCCGGGTGGCAAAATTACAGATTTGTAACAATATGAATAAGCTTAATGTCAAATTTATATGGCATATCAATTTGAACTTTGCTTATTATTCTAGGGAATGTAAAATTTGTTTATTATTAACAAATGTGTGACTTAGATTATTGATTATAGAATGAAATACCTTATTCAATCAAATGAATGACAAATTTTCGTTCTATATTAGGATTTTTCAAGTAGGATTTTTGTTCTATACAATAAAATTGTTTCATTAAAAATTTATTGTTGTAATGGATTATAGAATGTTTTATCAGTAATATAAATAGATTTTAATCCACTTAAAAAATGTTACATTATAATGACATACATTAGTCTTATTTGGTTACAGTTTTCATTTATTATATAAGAGTATCCTTATAAGCCACAACTCTTGTTATAAAGTAACACACAATGATAACAGTGCAACACAAAGCCTGACAACTGAAACCTCAGTCAATCTATTTGATACTCAATATTGTGAAAAATGAAAGAGGAATAACAATCTCATTATCATAAGGCAAAGGAATACAAAACGATACTTTAATTTTCTCTCTGCAACAGTAAATTTTGATACTGGATGCTTATATAAAAATAAAGCAAATCTATAGACAAACAATAGAAATGATTTTAAAAATGAATCAGAAACATTTCTCCAGTCTGGTTTGCTAATAGCCTTATATACTAATACAGTTGAATATGTATAATCTCTACTGATAAAGATGAAAGTACATGTGTGTTGATGCTCTGTGGGCAAGATCAATTGACCTAGAGTTATCTAACTTCAAAATGTATTCTTTGGATTTGTTAAAAATTTTAATGAATTAAAAATTAAGCAAAATTTTGGCATTTACTTTGCGATAACTTCCAAAAATATTACAGCAGAAAAATATTTTTTGCTATATAATTTTTCTTTCGATTTTTAATTAATTTTTATAAAATATTTTGGCATTTTTGATAACAATATATTTTATTGTTGAAGTGAAACTCAAGTTGTTCTTATTATTGCTACCAATATTTCTTCCTCCCCTCGCTCTTTATTGTGATCAAGATATGATGATTCAGCTTTATTTTATTTTGAGTAGGCTTTAGTATAGGCAAAATAATAAATTTTTTGATAAATTAATAATTTTTTTGATACTTTGTTGTCAGTAAAATTAAGATCTAAATGCAGAATCAAGCAGTGGCGGAAGAAACTTTAAATGCATCCATTTTAAAATATTGCTGTTGCTTTCTGAGATATAAGTAGATGTAGAAAGAAAATTAGAGTACTAACATTGTTATTACATTCATTCAAAATCAATGTGAAATATAAAAACATTGTCTGATATTTCAGCAAATTTTACTGATAGAAACATGAAGTTGTACATGCTTAAAGATAAATGTAAAAGAAACATTTTATTAATTCACATTTTTTTACTGTGTAGACTATATAAAAATGTGATTTTTGTAACTTTTAATAATAAACTTTACAGAAATGGAAGTGCTTGAAATGTAATTGTATACTTTACTGAATGAAACTTTATAACTGGATGTACATGTCTAATTTCAATGTTTAAAAAAATAAATATTTATTCCACTTTTTTGGAATATCCTGTATATGTCTAAAGAATTAATTGTTCCTAAAGAAAATTAGTATGTGAACCATATTTACCTCACTAAATGTTTAATTCACCCACAAAAACATTTTTGCTTGGCCCACTAAATAAATAATAATGAATTTGTTTTTTATTCCATTTTTAAAAATTTTATTTGGATAAATTATCATCTTACAATTAGATTTAATGCTTGGAGATATCCATCTGTTCAAAATAAGGTTAGTTAAATCGTTTTCTAATTGCAGCTGATGATTCAATATGACTCATGATAGAAAATTCTTAATTTTCATGCACAATTATATTTTTCAAGGGTTTGACTCATGTTAAAGACATCGAGTTGCGACTGAATGGAATTATTAAGTATAAGAACAAACGACAAGGATTACCACTATCTATTGAAGGTCAAGTCAATCATCTCATTCAGGTATAAATTATGTTTCATATTTTGTAAGAAAAAATTTTGCAGTTTTCATAGTACAATCTTATTAATATTGTAACAGTATAAAATATTTTATCATATATTCTTTTGCGTATAAATGGCAAAATACTTAGTGTTTAATTTTTTTCCTATCAAAAATAATGTCAGACAAAAAAAAAAAAAAACATAGAAGGCGAGTTTAACCTAATCTGTCAAATGAAAGAGAGTGATAGGACAAAGCTGCCTAGTTGAGTTTTTCTATCTCTTACTGTTTACAAATTCTATTTTGTAAACAGTAGAAATTATTGGTTTATAAAATAATTCTGTTACTATTAATCCTAATTTAAAATGTTTCTGACATATCTAAGCATAAAATAAGAGCATGTTTTGAAAGAGCAGGAAAAATCGTATAAGATGGCATCATTTTCATTAGCGTACTTGAATTTAAAACCAAGCTGAAACCTTGACCAAATACAAAATCAAATTGTCTTAAAAATTTTTAATGTTGAATACCGTAAATACCGTTCTGGTTGCAATAAATCTTTACCACAAACTCATCCGTTTCATCAGCTTTTGAATGAGCTTAGAATAAAATATATCAGTGTTCTAGTTCAAGAGACCATTGTTACTCTCGATTTTAATTTTCTGTGCATAAGCTTACTGTTTTAGTTAAATGCATGATAGAAAATTTTAAAGACAAATAAGAAAACTGGCCTTTTTATTAAGTATTAGACAAAATGATAACAATATTTTCATATCGGAAAAATTCATATTAGTGGATTTATATATATCCCATTTATTCACCATCCTTTCATTTACTAATTTTTCGAGGAATGTCCTTTCAAGAACATTGATTTGCGATGTATTGCAGGGGTGTTTGTGCTCCGGGGAAACCCCGGAATTCCGGGGATTTTGAACTTTGATACCCGGAAAATCCGGGGATCGTCGTTCAAAAGGAAGTAGGAATCTCTTGCTGAATATGAACAGAAGTTGGAAAACATATCAAGAGGGCTTAAAAACATGTATTTCAGATGAGTCACCTATAAAAGTCTCTGAAAAACCTTCTACATTAGCATAAAAGCAAACTGCTTCTACCTCTGCATGTGCAGTTCTCGAGGAAATTTCTTCAACTGTAAATGAGGAAAATAAAAGTCAACCTTCCTGTAATTATGAAGTTCACCACAAAAGAAAGACAAGCCCACAAACATCAGAAAATTAAAAAAAAGCAGCAAAAATTAGATAATTTTTTTTAAGAATTAATTCAGGTAATTTAAAATATTTACATAAAATTTCTGTAGTTTATATGTTTGAAAATTTATGGTTATTAATTTTGCAAAAAAAGTAATTCATTGAACTTTTATAATTAGATCATTCATAATTGTAATTTTTCATTTCT
Organism: Argiope aurantia; assembly: GCA_026543865.1. Taxonomy (NCBI): domain Eukaryota; kingdom Metazoa; phylum Arthropoda; class Arachnida; order Araneae; family Araneidae; genus Argiope; species Argiope aurantia. Next base: position 700,459 of record JAPMOR010062977.1, on the reverse strand, counting down.
CCCCCCCCCCCCTTCTCGAAACTCCAAAATGTCGGTAGTAAGTCCATAAAAGTTTTAGGGGATTTTTTGGGGTCCCACAAACACCCCTGGTATTGCAAACAAAAGTCTGAATTTCTTCTAAATTAGAACATTGATTTAATTTATCATAGGCTCATTCGAAAACTGATGGAATGTACATGTTTTTTTGTAAAGCAGCAAATTGCAGGTAGAAAGATATTTATGTTATTCCACGACAATTCGACTTTGCATTTCATCGAAGTTGTAGCATTTGTAATTCGGCTTTAACTATGTATATTGATAAAAACAGTATTGTATTATAAAATTTTTCTTGCTCTTTCGAATTATGTGCTTATTTTACGTTTAAATTTTTCAGAAACTTTTAAAATTAAGGTTTTGTACAATTAGTAGCATAATTACTTTATTCGCTAAAACTTGTAAATGGTAAGAGAAAAAGTCGCCATGGTGTTTTATGAACCACATGAGTTTTTCTGTCACCTTCGTTTGGCAGATTAGATCAAACTCACCTTACATATATGGTGTTGATTAATATTATCTAAACTCCATTAATATAATGCACAAATTAGAAATGCAATAATTTTTATTTGTTTGTAAAATATTCCTTGTTTTTTAGACCTTGTTAAACACATTTTTGTTCCACTAATTCATTGACAATAGTTTAGCTCCTTTTCCAGAATCCTGGTCTTTAAAATGTCATGCTTTTCTTTTAATGACACAACAGGATAAATTAAAGCTTGTTCATTATTTTAAGATTTCAGTTTGGACACTAATGAATAAGTTCACTAAAATTCCTCCAGTTGTTATTTAAAAAAAATCCCTTCTTACTGTAGGAGTACTTTTCACCCTTGAGGGTTTATTAGAAAAGATTTTCCATAAAGATTGCACCACTATATTTTTAATTTGGCAGACTGAAATATGGGAATCAAGTCCTTTATCAGTTTTCCCATTTTTTTTATACTTTGCTTGTAAGTATTATTCATAATACTGAGTACCATTAAAGTTTGATTATTGCTGTAAATATAATCTTGTACAACTATTCAGAATATTTTAAACAGCTGAGCATCTTTTGTAAATTTTAGACACAACTAAACATTATCTTCAATAACAATATTCAATTTTCTAAGCAGCTGATCTTGTTTACAATTATTGAGTGTTTCATTTAAAAATAGGACTTCATTGGACAAATCAAGAAGTTGTTCTACAACTTTCTAAAAGATGGTGGGGGTGGGAGGGAGACACAACTATGGTTTGTTTTATTAACTTGTAAACATCTCATTTGGATTTCATATATTTCATTCCTGCTATCAAGTTGAATTATAGAAAATTTATAATTCAAGGCATTGTATCTTAATACTTTTTTCTTTCTCACTTTTTAGGAAGCTGTAGATATCAGAAACCTTAGTCAGATGTACATAGGATGGGCAGCTTATATGTAAATACATCTATATTGGTTTAGAAATAAACTATATTTTTCCTTGAAAAATTAACTTATGTGTTACAATATGCATTAAAAATCCCCTGTGATTATTTATAATGCTCATTTATTCCTAATTCTTTAGGTTGGCTAATTATTACGGCGGTTTTGGTTTTCAGTTGTTAGAAAATAACAAATTCTAAACAGTTTTAAACACACCTTTATTTATATAATATTAAACACTTATCATTTGAAGTTCAATAATTTAAACACAAAATATTTACACAGTAGTGAATAAGTGATTCAACATCATTTAGTTTTTTAAAATTTTCTTGAATTATATTATGGACCTTGCAGGTGCACATAAAATACAAGAATACAGAGAATTATCGCTTATTTTTCTGTCTAACTACTATAGAAGTAAATAAAAACTTGACAAAGGATTCAGAACAGAAAAGTAATTGCAATACTAAGTATGATAATGTGTGACATATTCAAGAAATTAGTGTGTTCAATAACTTTTGAGAGAATTTTCACATACACATAAAAAAATGAACTGTTAGTTAAAATTACATAAGGTGTGCATATTTCTATAACCATTTTATTTCTTATTTAAAGATAAAATGAGCAAAACTCAGTGTTTCATTGAACATATAGATTATTTTATAAACTAACATTCACTACTTTAAAGATTTCTTTCCCAAATGAGTTTTGATTACAATAAAGTAATGAAGTACAAATGCTCCTAAAACACATTAAATTTGCTCATGGTTCGACTGTTGGAAGAATAGGGTATGTATTTATTCAAGTTTGAGTTTTCTTCCAGGAAGATTACAATTACCAAGTCTATTTCCATCAAACTGTAACTCAACACTAGATATTAATCAAGGAAACATCTAAATAAATTTCATATAATATCAATCAATGTCAGTTATCAATTTAGTGCATTTATGATTTTTACAAAATTGAAGTATGTTTTATACATTACTGTACTATTTCTCATCCGATAGCAATATCTTTTTTTAGAGAAAAGATGTAATTAATTATGCAATTTATTACAAATGTACTTTGAGAATATCTGGTACAAACATGTTGCTTACTTTAGAGTTAAAATACCAAATTTACTCCTAAGAAAAATATATCTGAATCATTTTTATTTATTCTATCATCATAAAATAAGCTAATGCATTAAAATTTTATATTTTCTCCTAGTTACATAACCATTCTTAGATCTGCCAGCAGACCTAATCATTTCCTCTAAAAACTAGAAAACTCCACTTTTGGCACATTTAAATTTAATTGGTAATCATAAAACTTAATTATTAGTATTCTGCAGAAGTTCAGAACATTTTATAAATATATTAAGAAATGTTTCTGATATATATCAATGTAATAATTTTGTTTTGTGGCACATTTTTTTTTCAAAAACTATATATATCTCATTAATTATACAATGTACATATTTCAATAGCATTATTCCTTTACTATAAGATATTTTGATCTATCATGCATATGGAAGTAAAAAAAAAAAAAAAAGATATTACGGAAGATCTGTATATTATGTTTCCCTCCTCCCCATGAAGTTACTTGTTTCAGTTTAAATTAACATGATGATTGTTTTATTGGATTCATTTTGGATTTAAAGTCAAGTGGGAAAATAATAGTTTTTGACATTTCATTAAAATAAAATTTCCCTTTCTCCATAAAAGGAAGCTTTAAACAAAAGCAATCATTCTATTCTTTTTTCATTTATTAGTTACAATGACTAAACATGAATAAGAAATCTTGTGATTTGCCATCATTAATTTCATTTCAGTCAACAGTCTAAAATTTAAACATTGCTGTTAACAATAATTTAGTGAAAATAAAATTAAAAGATACCAAAATTATAATTTATTATGAAAGAAATAAAAGAAAATAATATGGAACTAAAATAGTTGCTTTATTGTCAAATGTACAACATAACAAATAAATAAATAATAAACCATGCAAGTAGAACTTAATATTTTTACATAAATTATTTTGAAAAAAAAAAAATCCCCTCAATGGAACAATAAAACTATCCTTTAGTTTCTGTTTGAGATTTGTTAGCACGATTTCTCCTTCGTGGCTTTTTTCGCTTCCTATATAATTAAGAAATAATGAAAAAATATCAAAACAACCAGAACTATTAAAAAAATAAGTTAAAAATTCTGCAAATACAAGAGCAGTTACTATTTACATTCTAGAGTAAATATTATTTTATTACAGTTAAATCTCTTTTTTTTTTAATCCAAATATTGTTTGAATTTTTATATTTAAAAAATGTACAAACAAACTTACTTTGAACACTTTGAAATACAAAAGTTATCCAGCAAGAAACTTCTCTTGTACGAACACTTTATTTCATTGATTAGTAGAATTAACTTAAGAAAAAAAGAAAAGCCTCCATTTTCTCAATATTTTTTCCTAAACTCTCAGGTTTAGATTTTAAAACTAATGTTAAAAAAATTTTCATCACTACTTGCAATATACTTAACAGCAAACCTTCTCCATGAATTCCAGAAGTTTCTACAACTTGTTATTACATTGGTGATTTAAATAAAATTTATAATATCTTAGAAAAACAATTCACGATTTATCACAATTGTGCAAGTAATTCATGAGAACCAAATAATTATTTTTTATAAGAATTTTAATGTTAAATTATGAATATTATTCTGTAATCACGGCCAACCTAAGGAAGAACAAGACATTTTGGGGAACAGCATTCAATATTGCCTGGATTCTAACCAAATATTTTTTTCTATTTTCCCAAGTATCAAATACGCCAATAAATTTTTTTAAAAACTTTAAATCCACAGATCCTTTCAATATTAAACTATTTCAAAGATAAAAATTTACATTTAATAAATGCATGTTTAATTAAAACAAAATATTTGCTTCTAAGCTAAAAAAATTTACTTCATAATTGTATTCAAGTATGACTAAGGAATTTCATCCTAAAATTTGAAAAACATCAAAATGTAAAGTCACAATTTTAAAAATAATGGATAATTATTAATGCCACAATTTTATTCTTAAGAATAGTCAACACTAAGCATATCAAATATATAATGCCATGTTTTGAAAGTACACTGAAGCCACACACAATTTTTAAAAACATTTAAATTACTTTTTCCATATGTTTGGAAAGATAGCCTGTTGAAAAATTACAGCAAAATTATTAAATGCTTATAGCACTTCCAAGCAAATATGAGACTTGATATAATATTTTAAAATTAAATGCTAAAATTATTTTGAATCACAGTTAAATATGTGTTCAATATAAATTAAATGAGCAAAATTAAGTATTTGACTGAGACCAATATTTTTGATTAATTACTGTTGGATCATACCACGATGAGGAAGAAGGCAGATTTTGATCCCACTGCATTTGACTTCTGGTTAGAGGAGAAGAATCAGAAAAATTTTCTCTATTAAATACCATATTTCTCTTAGTAGACTTCATATTATCTGCTGTGAAAACAGGTTGCCCTTTTACTATCAATTTACACAAGGATTCACCAACACTTGGTTCTAGTTCCTAAAATAATAATTATTTACAATTACAGTTCTACAAAACATATACACAAAAAGAAAAATAATCATTACATACTTCACTAGCTTTCCTGAAAAAATACATCAATATAATAACATTTCAAATATATTTGTCATCAGATAAAAATTAAATATAAACCTGTAAGTATAGTTAATGAAGGTATACCTTTGCATAAAGAAATTGTGAACCTTAAGCATAGTTGTAAATGCCACAAATGCTCAGATTTTTATTTTCAAAATCCCACATGAGTGTTTTATACTAGAGTGATGAAAACTGAGTATACAATTTGAACACACATCCCCCACCATCACTTTTTTTTTACTGATTGAAAGCAAAATTTGGCACAGAATTTTTAGCAACAAGATCCCATACCAAATTTATCTAAATTATTACATTTACATGAATGGAAATATGCAGATTAACAGACACTCAACTTGTTCACAGATTCCCAAAATTTGATCTGCACATTAGATCTTAAACTGTATTTTATCCATCTAGCTCTTAGCTATCATGTTCATCTGCATTTAAGCAGTTACATAAACAAAAATATTCCCATATAAGGGGGGTTTTTTTGGGGTGGGGGATTCAGGAAGTCTTAAAACTGTAGATGAATCTCCAATTTTGTATGGATTGCAATATTTATTTTTTATATACGTTGTATGTCAGAAAGTAAAGGGAAAGTCTTAATAATACAAGATTCAAAATGTTTAAAATCTTATAAATTATTATGTCTGAACATCTTATTTCTTCAACAAATACAAATGAAGATTAATAACTATTCACTGATACCCAATTAGAGATTAATAAGGTTAAGTGAAAAAAAATTAATCAACATAAACATTATAAATGTGTACCTTCTTCATACCATTCTTTTTTCTTTTTTTTATTGACCCATGCAAATCCAAGGAGAGAGGTGAAAATTATTTATATCCTCTAGAATTCTAAAATAATTTAAAAGTCTTAGCTTTGCAAATACAATAAATAATTTTGAAGAAAAATATAATCGTCATGTTGTAAAATTTATATGCTAAACTGGACTTAACTACTAAAGGTTAAAATCTGTCCTTATCTTTTGGTTAGCTTTTTATGCACAGTGGGATATATTTTAATCCATTTAAAAAAGATGAAGTTACTCATAGTCATATAATTTAATATTTTATTTAAAATTTTTCATTCCGATAGCAAAGCTATGCATTAATGGGAAATGTGTAAATAAATGAAAAAAATGTATACAAATCAAAACGCATTGGTAAGTTATGTGTGCTGCTGTGATTAAGTTTGGTACATAGGGAATGTTTTTGTCATTCTTAACAGTATGCATTTTTTCATCAATGGATAAACTATTTTATAATTAAAAAAAAACACACATTATTTAATGTTTTCTGCTAATTTTTAAGCTTTGAAGTGATGGGATTATATGTCCTACCCAGTAAAGGAAGGGCTTATTAATTTTTTTTCTACTTTAAATAATGTTTTATAATAAAATAAATTATGTGCAAATAGAATTTTATTTTCTGTAAAACTATATGCCTCAAACAGTCAACTTGAAGAAGGGGCAAGAATGAAAATCACATACCTTCACAAATGTAGTGTCACTGCCTTCCTGAAAAAACTGTATTAAATATTACCTTTTTCCATTCCAATCTACCATACTTTAAATTTTCAGAAGGCATAAAGTTGTTTTTACAATAACAATAATAAGTTTTAGGAATAAATGTTTAAAAAAGAGGTAGATTATTTGTTCCAAATGCTATATTTACTCATTGAAAACTTTTTCTTTCCCTTCGCATTTAAATCATTAAATCTAACAATATTTTTGAAAAATTACCAAAATGTCACAAAAAGTTCCAAGACCTCGCATTCTAATATCAAATATCTTATATAGAGAAAAATCTTAAATTTTAAATATATTCACATCAATAAACCATTTTTGCTATTTTTAAACACTTTGCTGAATATTTAATTTCAGCAACCTAAAAAAAGACTAAATCTTTAAAATGAGAAGAAAGAATTGAATGTGCAAAAATTTTACATGTTTAAGGGTGAATTTCTATTAGAGATAAAAATTAACCTTCCCTTCAATTCTGATATAAATAAATTTACAAAAAACACTTTGTCATTACGAATGTTATTTACCTGTCCATCTCGAGATATCTGAACTTTCCTATTTTCATTCCAAGCATTCTGTAGGTGCCGAGTACTTTGAAAAGGAATATTTGCTCTATAAGAAGAAGAAAAAGAAAGAAAAATGTTAAAAGGTTTTTGTACACTTTGTAAAAAAAAAAATCAAATAAATTTCACATGCATTTTATAATATATTTAAGTCATTAACTAGTTTAAGCCAGTTTGAAAAAATCATAAGACTTCTATATCGGTCTCTATCCCTATATATATAATGATAATTTTTTCAAACTTTCATTTTTAATTTTTCTAGCTGGCAAACAAAGTTTTGAAGCTCGACCGATTTTGAGATGAAATAAAAGCTATGATGTCATAGTTCTACATCAATCTTTTAAAAATGCATCTGCTGTCAAAGAAGCATACGTAATACTGGTAATAGCAGGTCAACCTTTTAAAAACGCATTTGCTTTCAAAAAAGCATACATAATAATAATGCAATATTGATAAAAGCAGGTAAAAAAAAATATATGTGATTAAAAGATGATGATGAAAATTGCCATTTATGCTTTATTCATTGCCTATGCGATTTTGAGCTTCAAAAACCTCAAACCAAAACAACATCATGTTCTCACATGATAATAAAACAAAAGTAATAAGATAATAAAACATGATAATAAAAAATTTTCTAATAAACTTGTCATACCAGAAAACGGCTCACTAGTATACACAAATTAAAAACCACAACTTTTAGCATCAATTTAGGCATTTTTATTGAATCTACTGTATCATCCTTGGTGAGTTATTTGGCGATTAAACCTTAGCTTTAACCTCTGTTATTAGCATCCAAAAATCGAATTTATATTTTTCTCAAGTGAAAGAAACAGAAATTTGACACAAATTCCACTTGCAGTTAAAAAATCTCATAATAAATGTGATATATTTAAATCACTGCATTTTTTCAATTATTGTGTCTATATTTTCTGAAAGTACAAACCAACAGATAGTCAAGCCTTAGTTGGATTTCACAGACATCTATGCCATAGATGTTAAATATATCTACTGAATTTTATCTATATAGTTCTCTTCATTTTGTAACTATCGTGTTAACTTATATTTGAACAGCTGGACTTTTACTGAATAGATTTTACTCAAAATTGATTTTTAAAAACTGCAAATTTGGTGTAAAGATTGTATACCAAATTTCATTCCTCTTTCTCAAAGAGGTTTTGAGTTATCTTAGTCACAGACAGACGACAGATGAATGGACACTTTCTAAAAACTTGTTTTTTGAACTTAGCTTTCAATTTTTCGATTCCAAGTTAGAAATCACTTCTATTAGCCTCATTTTATAAAACTAATTTAAAAATATAAGCCATAAATTTACACATTAATTTGACATTTAAGTATTTATTTATCCTTATATTATTCAGCAATATTTACTAAAACAATTTTCTTTAAAAATAAATTTGCAGGATATTTTGAGAAACTCATTATATGAAAAAGTGTTACTACACAAGAAATTTTGAATTCTACATAAAAAATGAATGGTTCTTATAAAATCAGTAATATTAGATTTGAATTCAAAAATTTTATGTGTAGTAGCATAATTTCATCTTTAAATGTCACTTTACAGCCATTTTAAATTTTCAAATAAGTCAACATTACAAAAGTACGCAACCAAAAAAGATATAGGAATATGCACGAATATGACATTTTGCCATCAAAAAATAATTAGAACTGGTAAACTTTAATTGTTAAAGTTCCACATCTAGAAAATGACGAGTAGGGAATAAGAATATTTTACTTTTTAATCCACTCGATCTGATAACATGTTCCAAGATTAGCTGCACTAAATTCAGGAGGACGTTGGTCTGAAAGATGAGGAGTAAAACGAGCGAATCCTTGAAAATGCCCACTTCCTTGTATAGAAAATATTAAAATAACTTCTTTTCCTTCCTAAAACAAATAGAGCAAACACAGACATTTTAATATTATGTCAGTTTTTAAGACATGGTAATTAGTTTACTGAAACTAGTTAGTCTATAAAAAAGAAATATAAAACATTTAAAATTTAATTCTATCATTTGCTTAACTCTCACAGTTTATATATATATATATATATATATATATAGGGTGTCTCAAAAACCTTGACCGTGGCTTTTATTCCTTAAATATTGATCATAGACATATACTGTAAATTACAAAGTTGCATAAAAAAAGGTGCAAAATGTTATGAAACCGATTACAATTCTCAGGGGTTTAAACTTTAAAAAAATACAAGATTTAAATTTTTATATGGAATAAAAAAAATTCCTAGTGAGTAAAATGTGCCCCATCCTCTAATAAGGTCATGTAAAAAATTTCAGAATTTTATCATGAAAATTCTCAAAGATATGTTAAAACAATGTTGGAGAAGGATCAATCACAAATTAAAATGCAAATGTTTACAGCTTCAGTGCCGATGACGCGACACAGGTATGCATCATAAGAAAATTAAATATGCTTCATATCTTTAGTTTTAAATACAAATTTTTAAATCTATGCTTCTTGAAAAATACTTTAAAATTTTATATAATGAATTACAGAATATAACTTTAAAATAGCACAGTCAGTGAACTTCTTAAAAACCTTATGTAATCTTTCATTAAAGTAGAAATTGTCTTTCAATAACAGCATTTAATTGTTATGCAAATTTTTCCTGCACATTGCCAATTTTAAAAATATATATATATTTTATTTAGTTTTTAACAACAGATTTTATTGTTGAATTAAAAACGTATTGTTTTCATTGTTCCATCAAATATTTAGTTATGAGATTTTCTTCCATTATTAAAAGCTAAGAAGAATTTTGTTTAATATTATATAGTATACATGAAGAATAAGAAGTAAAAGTTTTATGAAAGTTAGAAAATAGATTATCCACACATTTATGTTTTAATAGCACTTTGATATTATGGGACTCGGCACTATTAGAAAGATTTATATATACAGTGAATACGGCAACAAAATAGCATGATTTTCATGTCTGTTAAAATTTGAAGCTTAAAAATATTTTCTAAGGTTAATCCTAACCATTAAGCTATGTATAAGAGTTTAATTGAAATTAAATATAACCAATCTTCTAAAAAAAAAAAAAGCAAAATCTCCCAAAAGTTGTATTGTAATATAACAAGCTCATAAATGATGATAGAAAGAATATAATGTATTCAAAAATCTAGTTTTACAATTCTAATTATGTGCAGAATGGAAACAATTGCATTGCCTTTATATTAATAATAAACGATGAATCTACATTGTAATTAGCATATTAGTAGAATTTTATGCAGATGTATGTTTTGTTTTCTTTGAAATGATTTTATTTTATACAAAAAAAAATTGACATTCTTTGATAACATTCTGAAATATTATCACAGAGATATAATCCACACAGTCTTTAAATTATAAATTCTTTTTAATATATCAGTTTAAGATTGTAATTTCCCTCTGAATTTTGATTATTTTTAAAGACAGCAACATTACAAAATTTGCTCCCATTTGAAAATTGTTGCAAAAACATAAATAAATGAAAATCAGAGAATGATATGTTAAATTAAATGGGCAAGGCAGAAACTTTTATTCCATTTTATCTATTTATTTTATTCACTCTTTCTTCCAGCATATCGTTTTTATAACTTCTGCCTTGTCATCTGTAGAGTTATAACATTTTTGTTAACAAGAACAAGATACTTTTCACTCAAAGTTAAGTGTATTAGATCTAATTTTTGACAATAAAAATTGACGGCATTGGTTTAACCTTGTTGTCTGAATTAAATATGGATTACACCTTAAGAATTCCTCTAAACAAATAACATTTCCTGGGTAAAAATTGGCTTTAGATTTTGATTAAACAAAATTCATTGTCTTTCATTTTGGGATTATCATAAAGGACACATTTCTATCACCCATGATCAACAAGCACTACGTCACTGATACAAAAAATGACAGATGCTTTTACAATTTGTTTGTTTTTTCCAACATAGTGTGTGGAACTCAGAAAAACCTCTGTTAATTTTATCAGTTTCAAATGTTTTTGAATAATTAATTAAGATATGCTAAGCTTATTGGATATTCTTGAATGGTTTAGCAAGGAATTGCATAAATTTTTACCCTTACAACATTATTATGAAATCTTTCCAAATGAGACAACACCAAAATTATACAACCTAAATCTAGAAAAATACATTTAGCATTTACAGATATCTAAAGTGGTTGGATCTAAAGTGGTAACATCATGCATGTTTTTTTTATGTTGTTTTCAATGCACTACTATTTTTCCAAAATTTCAATAGCAAGATATGTAGCATAGGCAACTCTTTCAATTTTGGGCTAGACATTTCAGAAAAGGATGTTATATATGTATATAAAAAAGAAGACACTCTTTCACTACAAAAAGAAACTGCCACTTACAAAAGCACCTAGCAAATTTTTGACGTATATAGCAAATGCAACAAACATTATTTTATATTTTAAACATTATTAGAATTTTTCTTTCATCCATCAAGCACTATGATAAAGTCTGCAATTCTTAAGCAGTGAATTCCCCAACAACATCTTTTATTATTTTATCAAATCTTTGTATGTAGAAGAATTTTTATTTCTGATATTTCTCAGTAAACAAAAGATTAAATTGGCAGTCTGAAAAAATTTCAAAAAAAGAATATTCATTTACAAAAAAAAAAAATATTGCAACATTTTTATAAAATTAATTTTGCACTAATCTGTCATTAGTAACTGGTTTCCAATGACAGATGCAAATAGAAGAATAACAGGTTTCCAATAACAGAATCTTAAAATGTATTAACTACCAAATTAGTAAAAGGAGAAGCATTTCTGCATTTTATCACTGGCCATAAAAAGATATTCAGCGATATAAAGACATCTATATACTCAATAAAACTTACTTTCATAGCAGACATTAATTTTCTTTCTGTTGTAGCTGTAAATGCCCAAATATTTTTTGCCATTGAAACTTCCACAACTCTTGAAGTATTTGCTTTTATAATAAAATATCGAATTCTGGAATTAGTGACACAAGGCTGAGAAAATTCTTGCTTTGAAGACATTTGAACTGGATTGAAAGGCATGGACATTGGACTGCTTTGCTGACTACAGCTACTAAATGAAGAATTATAACTTGAAGGAGATGTGGCAGCATTAGACATGCCTGGCATTTCATCAGAATAACATGATAAGCCTGAAAAAAAAATGTATTTACTAAGTAAGTGTTTGCAACAATACATATACTTAATTTAATTGTGAACATTATCAAATTTAAGAAGTGCATTTTGGAATGTAACTAATATTTATTACAAAATACATAAATACTCCAGTGGTGGTTTGTCTACTAAAATTGAAAAAAAAAAAATAAGATAGAAGCAAAATGAGGTCAAATACTGAAAAACATCTAAGATTTATTCACTACACATAGTTAAAAGATAATAAAATATTGAAGCTGAAAAATCAAAGATGATATTTCTTTCCCTAAGAAATTATCACAACTGTGTTGAAATTTTCATAGCTCTGATTTTGTTCCTAAGCATCTGGTGCAATTTTTTAGTTCTCCTCTCACCTAAGTTTCATCTTCTTTTTCTTTATTTCTTTTTATCTGCTTTTTACTGCTTATTGTTTTTTAATTTAAATTCTGCTTCTTTTCTTTTTCAAAGTTATTTTCTTCTACTAGAAATTACTTACTATAAAGTGACGTATCATTGATTTTCTAAAATATAATTCAGATAATTAAAAGATTTTTGTTACTCAGAATTGCTTTTTTTTCTCAACCTTATAAGCAGTCAATTATCTAGATTTAATAATTTCAAATTCTTACGAAATGAGCATTTAAAATTGAAAAGGGTTGTGATGCCCTGGAAGTATGATCTCAGATACAGAAAAAGAAGGTTCTAGATTCAAGATCTGACTCCACCAAAAAGCCATTATGTAAATGGGTCTGCAGCACACTAAATCCATCAAGACAATAATTTTCTCCTATTATAGTTGTATGGAAGTTTGGAGATAGGGCTGCCAGCTCAAATGTTGTTCTCATCGTCTGACCATGATTCAAAATTATGAGATTAATCACAATATAGACCTAGTATTGCTTTAAAACCAGATTAAAGAAAAAACTAAGTAAAGTTGATAAAACATAATTTTTGATATTTAGCTTGAACCTAAAGAGGATTTTAAATATGACTTAACTTGAAAAATCTACTGTAAAAGTGCATTTGAAAAAAACTAGAAGATATGATATGGCACATTGTTTCCAAAAATATGTGTAACAATGTCCCGATGATTCTCCATTTCTACATAGAAGTGTCAATATATTATGTAATTTTTAGAATTGTATTTAAAATTTTAATTCAATTTCACGAATCATATCATTTTTGCACAATAAATATCTGGAATGAGGCAGAACTTTCAAAATGATAATTTTACATAAATTCAAGAACCATTTAATAACTAAGCTCTATATGCAATTTTGGCTGCAGAAAATACAACTCTTTTGACAATACATTGAAATAAAATTCAGCAGTCAAATTAATCGAGATTTAGTTGATAGTAAAAGATAAACATTCAATCCTAAAAACTTAATTTCCATTTGATACTTCTAATTTGAAGGAAAATATTTTTTAGCAACTGCTGTCAAAAAGTGTAGCTGAATTCAGTTTAATTCCACCATTTGAGAAAATATGCAACAAGACCATCCATCAACCTTATTATAATATTTATTAAAGTTTGCTCAAAAAATTTTTATACAAATTAAAATATACTTTATCTGTGTATACCTAAGCTATAGAAAAACTACAGAATATTTTGGAAAAAAGCACTTGCAGCAGTTTTACAGAGGGTATCTTTGAAAAAATCCAAATAAATCAAGGCAGCCAAGAATTAAAAACTGATGGAACCACAATTTTAAAGGATTAAATTGTATTTGTTTTGTATTAATTTGAAAAATATATTTGCAGCACTGTTCATTTCTGAGCTCCAATAATGAATCCTACTAAAATAACTATTATTTTAATATTTATATATTCATATATAAAATCACATTTTTAGAGTAAAGCATTTTTTTTATGAAGGATTTTTAAAAAAAGGTAAGGTGTTGCTAACTATAGCTCATAATTATTACAAAAAAAAAAATGCTATATACCTGTGAACACAGATAAATTAATTAATTTCACTTAAAGAGAAATGTGTAATATATGTAATAACTTTATGAATTCTATACATCCAAATCGGGAATTAATTAAGCTTAAACAAGTTTTTAAATATATATCTTTTAATTTTCAAAATGTATCCTTTTAAAAAATAAATAAAAATGAGGATTCAATTGCAATTCTTAAGTAAAATTATGAGATAGCGTATATATATATATATATATATATATATATATATATATATATATATATACG
>JAPMOR010062977.1:656137-685319 GCA_026543865.1 Argiope aurantia | reverse complement strand
CTGAAGATGTAAAAAAGGAATTCAACAAACATACCTGATGAATGATACAGATTATTTGGATTAAAATAACTAGGACTTCTGTGGCTTGGACTGGCTGACATTGGTTTTCTTAGGTGAACAGGAGATGTGTAGTCAGACATTAAAGGTCTTGGCCTCTGGCCAATACCAACAGGTTGCTGTAAATGCAGTGCTTGATCTTCTGCTACTAGTACACCAGCAATTGTACGAATTACAGTCTCATCTGCCTGAGTTAAGCCTTTTGTTGGAGCATGCATGCGCTTTAAAAACAGTGCATGCCATTTCTGACGAAGCTGTAAGACTAGGCGAGCAATCTAAATAAAGAATATATTTTTTAAAATAAATATGAGCATGTGTTTTTAACTAGTTTTTGTTATTTTTGGCAAAATTCTATCATTACAATCAGAGTTTAAGGAAAAAAAAATTTTTTAACAATAAATCACTATAAATATATTCTCCAATAATATTTTTTAATGCAAGATTTTAAAACTAAGATTTCAGGAAAATCCTGCTAAAAATTATCAATTACTATTATATTATTATTATTCCATTCCTGCTAAAATCATCAAAATCAGTGTCTAACTAGAAGTGAATAAAATATTTTATTTATTACACTAATAATGTATCAAGTAGAATTTTCTAGAAGCTAAAGCACTAAAATTATAAGTTTTAGTTGTAGAAGAATACATAGCATATTAATCTTACAGAACCCACAATCTGCATCTTTTTAGAATTCAACGTCATAAATTTTGCACATATCTGCTACTCAATGGCAATTAAATTTGAGGGTTTAAGATTTTCTAGAACTATGGTTTTTTATTATCTTGATTTTGGTTTATCTGAATATTAGCTCCTTGATTTCAAGAAAATTAACATCAGTTCCCAAACAATAAGTAAACTTATACAACTAATATAATAATTGTATGTGGAGGGGTGTTTACATTATATATATATATATATATATATATATATATATATATAATTAGCTTATTATGTAAATAGCTTTTGCACTATCATAGAAACACTAGACAGTTAGATTACACTTCTAAAATTTTTGGTTAATAATTAAATATATCAGAAGAGTAACAATAATATTTCTTGAATTCATTTTTTTTATTATTATTATTATTTCTTTCATTGTTCGGTAGAAAAATTTTAAGACAAAAAATTTTTTTTTGCATTGGAAACTGGGCTCCTGCATTATTTTAATTAAAATATGTTAATTTAATTAATTTTATAAAAATTAAAAACTTGAGAGAATTATTCAGAGAAATAATCATAATAAAATTTATTTAATAATAAATTTTTATTCTTCAGATTATTTTTTAATATAAATATTTAAGTCGTTTCCTTTTTTTATTACATATTCATATAGATTTTGTAAAAATTTGAATAAAATTTTGGTAATTTTGAATTTGCAATTATACGATGCCTTTTTCCCCGGAAATTAATATTTAAAATTAAAAAATAATTTATATTCAGAATTTTACAGATGCATTAAATAAACTTGGCCCTGATTCATAAATGTGTAAGTAAAGTTTTTTCTTTACTTTTTTGCCACATTAAAGCAATAGGGGAAACGTATTAAATACACTGGTTCAAAAAATGAGTGTAGAAATTATACGATGAGGGGTGCCTGAAGTAAAATGGCATGATAATGGCTTTGCATCTTAGAAATGGGTATCATGAGATAAACCTCTTAATACAACCCTTTATTTATTTTCAATGAAAAAATTCAAAATGTTTATATTCCAGATTTAAAACTATGGCATTATTTATCTTATTATTCCAGAGATAGATTTTTAGACAATTGTCTCCTGAATTACAATTTAAATTCAAAAATTTGTTACTGAGTTTTAAATTTTTCTAGAATTTTGTTCCTTTTTTAAAAATTGCATACTATGCATTGTTATGTATTTATTAATAAACAGAGAAATTTCCATCTCTATAAGTAAAAGAATGATGCAAAATAAAATATATTGAAAATCATACTGTAAATTATTTTCAATGCTTCTAAAATGTATAAATAGCCACCCTTGATGTAAAAATAATATTTCAAGTATTTACAACAGTCATAATTTCAAATTTAATAATTTGTTTATAATCCAACAGATTTCAACAATGAAATTTAAAAGCAAATAATGAAACTATTTTATAATGTTTTTTAAATTTTTTTCTTAATAATTACATATTTACTTTTTTAATTCTACATGTATAACATAAAAGAATTTATCTCTAAATACCTCAGGTTCTACCCTAAATGAAATCCAATCATCTATTTTGAACATCGCCTTTTGGTTGTCATATTTAGTATCCTCTTCACTGTCACCTTCTTCCATATAGCCTTCTAAACGAGCTACAATAAATATTTTGATGAACAGTTTTTTTTGTTTGTTTTTTTTTGGACTGAATATAATATAATTTGTATAATGACTACAAAGAAATTAGAGAAACAATTCTAGATGTCCATCAAAATTAATTCATTTCTTAATTAAAATAATGAGAAATAGTAAGAATAATCACTATGGGAAAAAATAAAATACACTAAGATATATTAAACAAAAAATAGAAGAATAAGTATGTGTTATGACTTATTTAATTTAACAAATATTTCATTTCTATGAAATTATTGATAAAAAAACACAAATTAATAATTAAAACATAAATTAAAACCAATTCTAATTTTTTTTCATAAAAAAAGAGAGAAATATTCATAAATACCTTGATCAGGTTCATGCAGAGCATCAAGAGGAAGCCTAGCAGGCCCAGCAAACAATGCAACAGTGATTGGTGTCACAAGTGTACAACAATGTGCATGGGCTATACTTCCAGTACGCATCATTTCTTCATAAAATAGCCAATCACAAGGCATTTCTGCAATCATCTGCTTACGCAAAGCTGCAACTGAATGTTTAGCTGAAACTGGTAATTTGTTTAAAACAGATGAATGGTGAAATCTAACTTTGCTTTCTTTCCTAAAAAGAAAAAAGGTGGTTTATCATTTTTTTATTTAAAAAGTAAAAATGAAATCAAGGACATTAAGAGATAGTTATTATAGTTATATAAAATATGAATAATATAAAACTATAACTTACTGTGTTATAAGTTGTTGACGATCTCTGTCAATACGGATTAAATTTGGATATGTACCAGCACAAAGAGCTGCTTTAATAACAGCCCAAATTTCAGAATTGCTATTTAAGTCACGGATATCGCCACTTCCTCTGGGTCTAATAAAACCTGAGGCTCTGAGTTGGCCAAGCAACTGTGATCTCATGCCAACAATCATTTCCATTGTTGCATGAGAAATAAAATTTCTAGAGCAAAAGGTTCTTTCATGGCCCTCTGCTTTAGCTTTCTGCCATGCCTTTAAAAAGAAATGCAATATGTAGAAATTATTAGCTAAATAAGGGCTGAAAAATGTATTATTAATGTAATCAATTAGCACAAAGAGCATATATTATATGCTGACAAATAGTGCTATCTAAAATAATGCCAATATGATAAAAACTAGTTCAAAATTGCTTCATTTTATCTCCTATTTTTAACTGAAAGAATAAAATATCCAAATAAGCTATAACTTACTGTGTATAACTGTTTAATACTTATCTCAAATCACCTAGAGTATGGGACTACAGTTTCAATTCAATTATAAAACATTCAATGCAAAACTTAAAAAAAAAATAATAATAATAATCTTAAGTTATTGCTAACCATTATAACATGAATATATAATAAATCATTTCTAACAATATCCAAACATTTGGCTTTATATCAAAATATTGGAACTTTTGGAAGCCTAAATTAAAATACAAAATTTGTCTATAAAAATACAAAATTATGAAAAAAAAAATGTTGTGGTCTAACAATTTGGCCACATTATTATATGCCTTACTTTCCAATAAAAAAAAAAAAAAAGCACACGAAAAATTGCAACTTTCATAAAATTTCTTTAATAATATTAACCTATGGCAACACATGATGATATAAAATTTCTTATAAAAACAGTGAATTTTTAAAATTTTTACAATTTTGTAAATATGTAAAAATTTGGAGTTTTACTTAATCACAATAACAATAAATGTGTAACTTTCATGGATTAAGCATAATAATTCTAAAATGTTGTTTAATTGTTTCTCTAAAATATTATTTAAATGCATGCATTTGATTTTAAACAATGCATGTTATTTTTAATTGATGGCCAATTGATGGAGTCGCATGTTCACCAGACTCTAATTTTTATAAATGATATCAGATAAAACAAGGTTATTTCTAGTAACATACATTCAGAAAAAAAAAAGGTATCAATAGCCATCAGCAAGGAGCTGTTTGAAAGAAATACTAAAGTACTACAATATGAAAACTTGCACAATTAATTAACAGAGAAAAATCATTAAGTTTTTCCTCTATATCTGTAAAATATTTATTGGTCAATTTTTGAAGGAAAAAAATTAATACATAATACCTATTTCTTGATATTACCTGAAAGGCTCTCAACAAAACCATGTGATCACTAAAGGTATCACAGGAAAATTTTCTTTTAGCCATTGCAACAGATCTTTTTTGAGCTGGTTGAGATGGAAGAATAACTATAAAAAAAGAAATATACATATAAGTTGCAGATTTTTTCAATTTGCTTCACTTATATTTTGCTTTAAATTGATGTCAAAAAATCAAAATATATCCAGCAAATGAATATAAAAAAGTGTTGCTGTTTAAATGTATAGTTTCTAATACACAATAAAATAACTGGTGCTCACTTCATTTTATTTACTTTAATCACTTAACAATTGCTATATAAAAAAGTTATATTAAAAAATTCATTTCAGAAATGATACAAAGATGGGAGTAAATGCAAACTTACATGGATCCCGATATGCTAAGCAGCATACAATTGTCAAAACTGGATCTAAACATTTTAAAACTACAGAATAAAGAATCATCTTTCCTAATCGAGGTTCTATAGGCATATCTAAAAGATGAAGACCTAATTCTGTGAGTTCTTCCCAAGGATCAAGAGCATCTATGGTCTAAAGAAGAATTTATAACACAATTATTTTTAAAAATGCTAAATATTGAAAATGAAATATTCTTTCAAATACATTATAAATAAAATAGAACATACGTCTATTCTTTGGGAAGAAAATTCTTTAATGATTTCAAATATGAAACTTATCCAGAAAATAAGTTTCCCACCTTGCCAACAGATGGTATGTCATACATTGTAAAAGAAAGATTGTGTATATCAAAAAAACTCAAGAATAGATATCATATGCAACAGTTTGTACATCTTAAATGATCAAATCACTTATGACTGATGAATAGTGTCTCTTATTCTTTCTCCTATTGACTGTAAAGATGATTCTGTAAATTTTGAGCAGATATCCTGAGCAAGTATTTCAGGTTCTTATTTTTTGGAGGTCATCAAAATTTTATAAGAATATAACTGATAGTTACATCGTGATAATGGCAACTATGTTGAGTTAATGTGGAATCACATTGCATTAAATACATGCATGATAATTACAGACCTTGGTAACCATTTCCAGCAAATATCTAAATCTTTATTAACTGACACTGTTATAAAGTAATTGTTCAAGGACGTGAGTTGAAAGAGGATGCCAAAGCATCTGACCAACACTTCAAAACTCACTGATCCATACATTATTATGGAATAAAAGAATGCTAAGAAATCTCGAGTAAAAAATATATAACAAAAATATAATCTCAACTTTTTCTTATGAAAAAACATTTTTGATTACAAAATGAATCAATGAATAATTTTTATAATGTAATTTCTTCTTCTGTTAATAGATTTTTTCTAAAAACAATAAATACAATATTCTCCTTCAATGAAATTCATATCAAGCAAGTCCCTTTCATCCACAACAATGCTTTATTCAATGGCTACCAGGAAGGCTCTGAAGGTTTATATGTTTTCAGAATTACTACCTCCTTCCCTTCCTTTCCTCTAGGTTGGCACCATGGCTGGGGCCTTGAAGATAGGTGGACTTTCCGAGGCTTCTTACAGCCATAGAGTAAATATTGAAGAAGGCAGACCAGTGGATTGAAACGCTTTTGAGTATGTCTGTACATCGTTTTTCCGTGTTTCCACATCTGTTTCCTTTCTTAGATGGAGAATTCTGTGATAACAGAATAGCTGATTCAATAAATGTTGTCATGTAACTATTTTTCTTTCCGTTTATAAACACAAGGAAGTTTACTTTTTGGATAGTCTTTGCATATTAAAAAAAATAATAATAAAAGGAAAATTATTTCAAACTTTTTAATTTTCAAAGTAGCTCCTGTTTTATTTGTCAAAAAAAAATTCAGCTTTTGGAATCAAATAGCAAATAAATTTATACATTATCAATAATACAGGCTCAGAAAGAAAATAATTATGATCAAATAGCAATACAATACAAATTATACTAACTATTCTGACATTAAATTTAAAAAAAAGATTGAAATCTTTATAAAAGTTATTTTAAAATAAGACTACCAAATCTTTAATCAGATATACAGAATGTATAAACAGAATGACATCTAAAAGGATAATAAGTTTGTAGATAATTGCAGTTCCTATGACTATTTTTAAAACAACTATATTAATTAATAATATGTAATAATATCTATGAACACATCTATAATAGGATTCATTTCATACATCTCTATCAGAATTCCTATGACATGCATTATGCATTTGAAATTAATTATACCTATCATATAAGTTATGATATGGTATTCAGCTGTGATATCTTTAATTGACATTATAAAAAATTCTTTCGACTTTGAAATAAGAAAACATTTGACATTGTTCAAGGGTTGGTATAAATGATTTCCATATGTAAACTCTTTTTAAAAAAGGATTTAGACTAGCATTTAAAGAATAAAGTTACAGCTGGTCTTCTTTGGTTCTTTTTTTAATTTATTTCTTATATGAACTTCATTGGATATATTTTTATTTCCTTTCAGAATATATATAATTTTTAATGTCATTAGAGCAAATCATTAAGATTCTACTATCTTACAAATTCTTTATGGTATAGTTTTGCTATCATAATTTTTAAAACATGATACCGCTTTGAATTTTAATATAAAAATAAGTGAAATATATATCTTGAAAATTATAAGAAAAATTTCTATAAATGTAGCATTCATTCTTCATTATGGTACAGAATAGTTGTTAAAAGCAAGACCACCATTTGGAAATGAGGAAAAATATAAATACAATCAAAAACAAGAAGTACATATAAATGGCAACAAAGCTGGTAAGTGGCATCACTATATCACAAAGTTATGTAAAAGTATGAAATTTAATACATATTCATCCATCTAATCCATTTTAATGTGCAAAATTTCTACTATTTGGGGATTTAAAAATAAATCTGTTCAAATGTATTCTTTTTATTATAAATTATTATATGCAGGATAGTTTACTGAGTGCAATGATATGCTAAATTATTATCATCAAAAATTATTATTACTATTGTCAAATAAAAATGATATTGACTATAACATTAATAATAATAAAACATACTTTTAACAGAGTAACTGCATTTCTGGTCACCATAAAAGGAGGTGGATCTGGAGCTTTAGCCAAGAAATCAGCTATAGGTGCATTAGGAGGTGCAAGAAGTTTAGCTTGTAAGCATAGTTCATGAATGGGAACTCTGAGAATCTCAGGAACTTGGAATTTTTGGAAACTATTAAATCGAGCTCTACTATACAAATGATAACAAAGACCTGGTCGACAGCGTCCAGCCCTGCCTCTGCGCTGAATAGCACTTGCTTTTGATATCCATCCGGCTTTTAAATGAGTAACTCCAGTCAAAGAATCATAAGATTTCTATTAAATAAATAATTAAACCACAGTTTTAAAAATATAAAGGGTTTTAAACAATATTTTAATAAAATCAAAAAATAATTTTTTAGTAATCAGTTAAGAAATCAAAGTTGAAAGCAAATATACATTTTTCAATTAAAAGTATCTGCTTTTAGCAAACAGCTGGTTCATTAGGATTTATGCACATTAAAATTTTCAATTTAATATTTTATTTAATTTGGTCTCTTAATAACTTCTTCAATGAAATATTTTTAAGTTTCAAATATTGGTGATCATATAGTTTATGCTTTTTTAGAAGTTTTATACCATTCTCTACATTTTGCTATCTATAATTTTTTGCCAGTTCTTGTAAAATTTAAATGTTAAATTGAAGAGATAGCAAAAGAGATTAAATTTTAAATAAAGCAAAATCTTTTTTTAAAATCATATGTTTTTTTAAAAATATGAGTATAGAAACCAGAATTAATCAGTATTATGTACTATAGAACATATTTTATAATTTATCAATTGTCTCAAAAAATTACTCAACAAAAAAAATTATCGCCTCATAATAAAATTCAGTTTTTAGTTTTATTTTCAAAAGGATTTATTTATTTAAATAACAATATTTTATTTTGTTTCAGTCAAAAAATGTATTTCTGAATACAGACCTAGGGTTAAAAAATCATGGAATCACAGTCAATGAAATAATGACAATCAACTTTAAATTTTTAAAAAGTATTTCTATCTTTTGAGAAAAATTTAATCAAGTGAGGCTTTGAAAATCATTTCATTATAATTATATTAGAACAATCAATAATTTAATTATATTAGGCCAAACAGCCTTGGGGAAATTCTGAGTGCTAATAAGTGCATTTTCCTCGCAATGTTCAATTGAGAAGTCTAAAATCACACATTTTTATGAAACAGTGATTTAAATTTTCATTACTCAAACCCTTTTTTATAGGAAAAAGAACTTTTTTATTAGTGTCTCAAGAATACCTTATTAAGTATGATTCATTAGACCTGGAGTCTGTAGAAAAATTTTTTAATTCTGCAATAAGAACTTTCTTTGATATAAACTGCATATAAAATATAATTATTTACTTGAATTAGAGCAATTTTCTTATAGATATATAAACCTGTTACTCAAGTTTAGAAATTATTAGTTGGATCCACATCTTGTATATATTAAATCATGTTTGTCCTAAATAATACAAAGTCATTGAATTAAAAATATAGATATTTTAAAAGAATACAAAAACATTTCTCTTGCATTAATTTTATGAGAAATTTTATAAATATGTTTTATATTTATTTTATTTCACATAGACACTTGACAAAAATTACATTTTTCTGGTTTAATCTGTAGAGCATATTAATGTAATCTTTTAATTTAAAATTTTATCTGCATGATGGCAGCGTGCTGATAAAAAGTAATTTTTTTGTAAGCATAATGTGCTTGTGCAGGTTGAATTTTATTTTGCGTGAAAATATTTTGTTGGAAATGTATGCTTGAAATATTTTTTTTTTGAATCAGAAAAAAGATTACATGACAAATAATAGATGTCACTGAAAAGATAATTTTTTAAATTTTAAGTTTATGTAAAAAGCACTTTTGTGCTGCAATATTCTCAAAAAATATCTCCAAAATTTCATTTATTTTTAAATTAATTAAAATTTTAATTGAAATATTTTTCAAATTACTGCTTTTTTAAATCATTCCGAGTCAAACCTTTCCACCCTCCAAAGTATCTATGCCCCAAGTTTGGAAACCCTGTTTCAAAATGATCTAGTCTCTAGAGTATTAACATATTAGGCACACACAATAATATTTATTATAAAGAAAAAAAAATTTACTTACTTCTTTAACTTTACCACAATCAATAACAAATAATACATCATTAATAGTAACACTGGTTTCTGCTATATTGGTTGATAGTATCTAAAAAAAGAAAAATTATAATAATAAAATACAATCTGATCACAGAGAAATATTGAACAGCCAAAAGATCGCAATCAATTGACAAGACATAAAAATCTATGAAAGTGCAGGAGAAAAAAGAGAAATCATGCTTAAACATCTGCAGTATGGAAGATGTTCCATTTTAAAGATATTGTTTTATTTTATAACCAAGCCTTACAAACAGATATGCAACCCACAACATATATTAAATTACTTGCTGCTAAAGTTTTTGTAATGGATTAATTATTGAAATTTTATCTAATCTCATTTCAGATACAAATTAAATAGTAATCAAAAGCTGAATTAAGTTCTTTAAATATCCTAGCAACCATTTTATATTATTTCATTAATTTCTCTTTTAATAATATTTTCTTAATGTAATAAATACTACCAAATAAACTTTAAAAAAAAACTTTCATTGTTACCTCTCTGATTGAAAAAACAGCATTTTAAAATAATATTTTTTAAAAAAAATTCTTTGTTGGTTAGAAATGGCATTAAAACAGTTTATGAAACAAATCTTAAAGCTTAATAAATTTTAAAAAGGGAGGATGGCTATACTTATGCTTGCTTATGTTAACAAACATAACTTTACTTAATTTTTCAAATAAAAAGAAATATGTATAACTATAATTACAACAATCACCTTGCAATTTCCATCTATAAGTGACTTCTAAAAAAAGTTTAATATTACAATCAGGATTTTTTGCTGACATTTTTGTCAAAAATATCAAGAGCTTAAATATGAAATAAAGGTTTACCCTGACTGAACCTGATTGTACCCAGGTGTACAACTTTTCGCTGTATACCTAGATACCAGTAGACAGACATCAATGGCCATAAATGCCTTTCTTCAGAACTAAAAAAGTATGGAAATAGCTTGAGTAAAAAACTGAACTATTTTGGAGAATGTGTATAAACTTCCTAGAGAAACTTCTTTTGCATACTCTAAACACCCCTGTTTACCAATGGAGAACGCTTCCATACACAAGCATACTAACATTACCAACTTCTGCACCATTCTTGTTATATATGTCTGACTGCCCATTATACTATCCTTCACCAGGCAAATCTGGATCCAAAAATGCTTTTGAAATTATTTATTTGAAACCACAACATCAGTATTATGAATTTCAAATGTAAAATATGAATTTCAAATGTAAAAAAAAAAATGATTTTCTTTTCTTTCATTTTAATTTAAAATTGGAATACAAATTGATATCTTTTTTGGCAAAAAGAAGTAAAAATATCAGTTCTGAATGGATTAAGAAAATAAATTATTTTAACTATTGTATATAGCCTAAAAATAATTTATGACTTTGATTACATTTACATTATTACTCAAATATTTGCTTTAATACTTACTACTTTTCGTACTCCTGGTAGGACTGGTCTGAATACACGTTTTTGATCAGAGCTTTGCATTTGTGAATGGAGAGTAAACAGCATGACTCTACAAAAAGAAAGATTTTATAAAGAACAAAAATACATTATAGCACACCAATGACAATATGCTGTGAAAAATAATTAAATCTATATTTTAAAAAAGTTTCAGAAAATGAAATAATGTTTACAATCAGCTTATGCAGGAAGAACTATTTTCATCTCCATTAATAAAAAAGGGAGTGTATCTTGAAGCAAATTCTTAACAATTTAATTGATTTTTAAGAGCAGTTTTGATGTTTTTCTATTATAATTTATAAAAATATCATAATGCAAAAATTATTTTTATAGTACTTTAAAATTTAAAATATAAATATATATTTTCAATGTGAAATTAATTGCTATACCATTTTTTGCCTAATTTTAATTAACTTTTTTAAGCTTTTTTCAATATAGTTTATAACAACATTTTTAACAACATTTAACAACATTTTCATTGATTCTAAAATATTTGTACTGTTTTTATTCTTTTTTCAGTGTTGCTGATTCACATGTGAAAATTTGACTTATTTTATTATCATTACAACTAATAAAGATGAATGTGCATTTCTGTATGTTCAGAACATTTTGACTTGCAGCTATTAAACTTGAACTCAAATGAAATTTCAGTAGTAATGTTAAAAACAGAAACTATGAAAATTCCATTAATCTAATAATATTTAGAAATTATATATAATATGAAACATATTCATAAAAAATATATTAAATAAAACAAAATATTTTAACATCAGTTAAGGATGTAATACCAATCTATTTTAAAATGTACTTAATAGAAGAGATTTGCTTAAAAATTTAATTCTAAAAATTAAGAAAATTACAAAAACTGTTGTACAACAGCTTAGCTGGTATCAAAGCTTATTATATATATTTATAATCTTATTATATACATTAAAGCTATATATATATATAATTTTTAGTGATAAAAAAAAATTCTTTTTTTGTGATAATATTAACCAAAACTATCATCTGAAAGCATAATAATGTAATTTAAATTCTAATAAATTTTAAAATAACTGTTTTGAGAATATGTTATCAGCCTTCTAACCATCTTAGTGCAAAAATCAGCAATCAGAACCAATCAATCTAACAAATGCATAAGACAAGTATTTTGTTTTTATTATTACTATTAGAGAATTTAATCAATGGCATGCTGTGCATCCTCAAACATATAATCAATTATATATATATATATATGAAGTCTTTCTCAAGGGTAACCGTCAGGCAGAAATCCAAAATAAGGGATTTTTTCTGTGAGGAATCCAGACTAATTTATCCAACAATATTGACTCCTCGTGACCCGAATATCGCCTGAAATTAGGCCTAAGAGATACACCATTTTTACAGAAAAGAAACAAAACAATAAATTAAAAGAATGCAACCACTAATAAGCAAAAATATAATAACATAAAATAACCATATAATAGCTCTCGTAATCAATTATGAAAACAAAAAGGAAAAAACAAACCAGCAGCAGGCAAAACAAATTTTTTTTACGTAAGCTCTCTTATTCTTGTTTCCCATGCCCTAAACTGTTTTTTGCTAATGCCATTCAAGGTAAAAAAAAGTTGGAGGGTCTCAGCGCCATCTATTGAGTTAGTTAATACTCAACGGAAAGTCTATTTTTATTTTAGGCAAAGGATTAATCCCAAATCATCTTTTTTTTTATTAAAAAAATAATATTGCAGTAGTTTCTGGGAAATTCATTATTAGTTAAAATTATATCTAATATACAAAAATCTCATGTCATGGTGTTTGAGTTTATACTCCTCCGAAATGGCCCGACCGATTTTCATGAAATTTTTTATGTGTATTTGATTGGTATGAGAATAGGTCTCGTAAAGTATATTTCATAACGCTAGGTAATTAGGGTGTTCTTATCCACATTCACCGTATGCTGAGGAGATCAACACTTGCTTGAAATCATCGCCATTGTGGTGTAATGTTTAAACAGTCTAGCTAAAAATAAACACACGTGTCCAAATGCTACAAGATCCATCTGCTGACACATTCTCAGACCAATTGTTAGATATCGGCGATGGAAAAGTTGCTGTCTAATAAAATACTGGATGCATAAAATTGCCCACTAATTTCTACACTATCGTTGATTTGCAAAATGCTCTCATTGACCGCATATTTCCCGATGTACGCAAAAAATACATAAATCATTTGTGGCTGGTAGAAAGAGCCATTTTGGCAGCAAAAACTGTGGACGTTGATGATATAAACTTCAAGATACAGCAGTCGTTGCCAGGCGACTTGGTAGCATACAAATTGATCGATACAGTTTGCGATGCAACGAAGCTGTAAATTATCCAACAGTTTTTTAACTCACTGGATTTGCCAGGCATGCCACCACACCTTCTATGACTGAAAGCTGGATCTCCAATTATTTTACTTCAGAATTTGAACCCACCATGGCTGTGCAATGACACGCGTTTCGTCATTAAAAAAATTGAAGAAAAACATTATCGAAGCCACCATTTTGAATGGTAAATTCTGAGCCGAAAATGTTTCGCTCCCACGAATTCCAATGATTCTCACAGACGTGCCAATCAAATTCAAACGCGCTCAATTTCCTATTAGATTCGCATTCGCAGTGACAATCAATAAGTCGCAAGGCCAAACGATGTCTGTTTGAGGCTTAGATTTGGGAACAACAAGTTTTTCACATGTGGCATTTTTTCGTGTGGGCAAACTATCGAGCTTATTTGTGTTGGCTAAAGATGGACTGAGAAAATATATCGTACACTCAATTGCTCTTCGAAATGAATATTGATTATCTTTATTTCACTTTTATACTTTAGGATAAAAAAATATATTACTTTTTTTCACTTTACATTTAACTTTTAACAGATCAAAGAATGTATATGTTCGTTATGTTAATGAAATACATTGTATTGAGAAAATGAATGGTTAGTTTTTTTTTTGTTTTTATCGGCGATCATTATCTACAGCGCTCCATTCTTCTTTCTGTCATAGATCCCAACCCCACACACTTACAATGCATTCGTTAACAACCAAAATATTTAATAGAGATAATTTATAAGGCAGAACAACATTTGCTGGGTCAGCTAGTATATATAAAATATTAACTTTGGAAATTTATTTTTAAAAATTCAAATAATTCAAATCAGAATTAAACTAAATTTCTTAACAAGATTCTATTAAAAACAAAAAAAAAACTATGATAGCTACATTATTCATAAAAAAAAGAAAATATTAAAAAGATAAATATTGATTAGAATACAAATTTTGTCCAAATTAATGACAAAGAAAAAACTCAAGCAGATAATTTCCAATCAGATCTGTAATTTATACATTAATTTGATGAAAAATTGTCTTCTTTCTTAACATTAATATAACAACATAAGACATTTAGAGTAAATCAGCATATAGTGATTTCTTGATATTTAACAATAAAAATTTATTAACATTTTGATTAATAACATGACACTTGTTAGCCCTTTTATTAACTGTAGATTTAGCTTTTTTAAAAACAATTTCACATACATAAAACATATTTTTGTTAACTTTCACTACAGAATTTGAACAAATACAAAACTAAAATTAATTTAAAATTTGCAAGGGAAATTTTTTTAAAAATTACCTGATTTCAGGCTTAGTTTCATTTTCACTAATTATTCTATCTCTAAGAGTTACAATGTCATCATATCCTGGGAGAAATATTAGTACAGCACCTAGAATAAAATCATTTCATACAATTTAATTACAAACATACAAGACTTCAATATTTAAGTTTGAGGCACTTAAAAATCAATAAAATGTTCTTAAAAATAAAAATATTTCTAATTTTTTACAAAAAAAAATTGATTATATGCATATTTAATTTATTATATTCATATAATTTAAAACTAAAAAGTAAACAATTAGATATATTTTAAAACAATTAGAATATTAAATTTGTAGAAATCTTACAGTTTTTGATTAAAATAAACCTTTTAACCAATCAAAAATGTCGAAAGCTTTTACAATAACAAAATGCTAAACTTAGACAACAAAAAAAAACTAAGCTTAATTCAGTAATATTTTTTAAAGCATTTTAAGGATAGATAAAAAGCACATAAAAGCATAAGCATAATTAAAGATAGCATGAAATAAGAAAGTATTTATAATAAGGAATTAAATACAAGGCATCAAGAATTCAATCACAAAAATAAAACTATAAACAATTTTACTATGGAAAAATATGTAAAATCTTTTCAACGAAGAAAGTAATATAAATATTTAACCATATTGTTTCTAAATATGAGTAAGACCAGAATTTTTTTTTAATTATTCAATTCACATACAACAAGTAAATTTTAAAAATTGAATATATTTTTAAATGTTCAGTGGAATTCTTCATTAATTTTATTTATGTGTTAAAAATGATGAAATAATCATCCAATAATAAAAAAAAGAGAGGGAAGATAACAAATTATGATGAGAAATGTAAAATTCAATACCTTCTTCGTGACTGGCATATATACGAGAAAGGAGGCATAAAATTAAGTCATGGTCAATTTTTTCTTCATCTACACTATGGGTATAAGCATCCAAAAGTAATTTGTCTTCTTCTTGAATTTCTAACTGTCCATCAAGAACATTATTTGATTTCTGTTCTGAATTTTCAGTATTACTGAAAGTGAATGAAATTATATTTTTGAAACACATTCAAAGTTGCTTTTTTTTAAAAAAATATTTTTTAAAAATTATATGAATTCTGTGAAAGAATAATAAAAGACATTCAAAATAAAAAAAAAACATCAAAGAAAGGATGCAAAATTTCACATTGAGCAGAAATATTAGATTATAATTTTATACAATATAAAATGTGAAAGGGTTACTTGTTTTTCAAAAAACTTAAGCCATTTTACTTAAAACTAAAATATTACAAAGGAAATTTTTAAAATGAGTAAGTTATGAACAGCTAACATTGCAGTTCATAAGTCAGTGTTCTTAATCTTTGTATAAAAACTTGCTTAGCAATTCAGAGGAATAGATTTAGCCAATATAGTAATTTTTTACAAAGGTCAAAGGGGCAGCAAGAAACTTCCAATGGAAGGCAAGACATTTCTGGAAGGAGGTACATACAATTAATATTTTAAATAGCATTTCCTATTGTTTTGATAACATGTATTAAAACAAAATTTGTCAACATGACTATAAATTAATTAGCCTGTAAGTGATCTTGAAAATTTTTAATTAGCCTGAAAGAGAATTAGGAACATCATAGTATATTTGTATCCCCCCCCCCTTCCTTTTTAAATTATTTTCTTTGCTTCTTAATAATTTAATCAATTTTACAGATACAATTATGTAGTTTTTAATAATGATTTGGTTTATAGAAAGAAGAAAGAATTTCCAATTGATCAATTTTTGTAAGAGGATCATATAAATATTCAAAAATTATAACTTTGCAAATCAATAGCACACTTATTTTTTGTTAACCTAAACTTTCTTATTTTAATTGGAATATTTTTGAAATTTACAATACAATAGGTAAAAGGTTTTGCATTGTTTCATCTTTTCTAAATATCATACTATGCATATATAGTATTTGCAAGTATATTATCAATTCTCCAATGGCAGATTTAGTTCTTTTGTGGCTCTAGGCAGTGCATAAGATGGGGCCTTTCTTCTAATAAATTAGCAAATTTAATTCCACATTTCAATATACTTTTTACTTAAACAACATTCTAATGATTTATTTTAAGTTCATTTTTATAAATTAGAAATTTTGTCAAAATGTTTTAATTAATTTATAACTTAATATGGTTTATGATTGTGTTGCATTGAATCTGTACACAATTATATTTAAAGAAAATTAATTATGTTCATTAATACTATAATGACTAAATAAATACAATAAAAAAGGCAAAAAAAAAAATGAGCATGATAATACTTGTCAGTGTTAATACTAACATAAAATTCATAGAAAATTTTTTATAAATTTAACTGTTTGAGCTCTAAGACAAATATCGTTTTTCTTATCAACTTGCATTCGACTCTTTTAAGCCATTGGCCAAGACAGCTGCCTAACTAGAAACTCATCATCTGCATTTTTCCAATGAACAGAATAGTGATTTTATATTTATTTTGTAATTTCTTTTATAATTTCTCCAATGAACAGAATATAATTTTATATTTATTTTCTGACACTGAATCAAAATTTTTCCATATTACTTATCATTCTACACCCAGATTCTATAAAATGTCACTTGACGTTCAGAAATTTTACAAACTTATATCTTTATTAATAAATATGGCTATTTAGCTAATCAAAACAAAGATTACACACACACACACACACACACACATATATATATATATATATATTCCAAGGCATTTTTTTAAATAATATATTTATTTCAATATTGCAAAGATATAAATTCTCCAATTGAAAAAAAAAAATTCACATACAGATTCTTAGGCTTAATAATTTATAAGGCATTATCATTAATAATACCTTACAATGTATAAAATGTATAAAACATGACAGATTTCAATCATTTGATGCCTTTTATCAGAACTTAGGCATTCAATTTAATATTACATTCAATTTAATATTTAAAATTTTGATAACACATGATTTTTGTAATAAAATCTTGATTTTATATTCCATTATTTTTTTAATAAAATTTGACTTATAACTATTGAATTTTCATTTTTTGTTATGCATACATGGTAGTTATAATATACATATCTATTTAAATCAATCAACTTATAAACTTACAAGATCCAAACAAAACATTTTGAAATATTTCTGTATTAATAAAAAACAACTGCAGGAAAACAGAGAAAAGTTATAAAATTTAATAAACTGTAAACAGGCCCTCACATATAGAAACAAAAAAAGTATTAAATAAATTTTAATTTTAATTAAATTAATAACATTTTATCTTTTTACTTCATTACTATGAAAACTCACAGTAAAATTTCAAATCTGCTTCTTATCACTGACTGAAATTTGTAATATTTCAAAAAAAAAAAAAAAATGCTTGTATACTGCATACCATTGACTAGTAAGAAGTTCAGCAATTTCTTTGTGACCAAAATGAATAGCCCAATCAACAGCAGTCCATCCATTGGTAGATTTAATATGAATGCTTGCACCAAGAACTAACAATTGTTCAACAACATCTATATTACCTCTACCAGCTGCTAACATTAATGGACTTACAAGCGTTTCACTGTGTTGATAATCCACTAAAATTTAAATTAAAACTTTTATTAATAAATAAGCATTGCAAATTAAAATATATGAATTTTATAAATTTAAAATAAATATGGGATTATGGTTTTGCAAAGAAAAACAAATTCTAAATTTTTAAGTTAATTTGACTTTATAACTTTCACTTTTCATATTTGTCTCATAATTATTAAAATTATTTTCCTGATTAACCCTAAACTATTATAGAAGAAGAGAAAAGTACTTGTCTAAAAAAAAAAAGAGAAAGAAGAAATATTTTCTGCTTTTTTTTTTAATTTAGAAAACTGTAAATTAAAATATATATATTGTTTAACTTTGTGATTTATCAATCTAAAGAAGTTTACAATAATTTCAGAAACAGTATAGTTGTAGAGTCAAATAAATAAAAGAAAAATCAAAGCAAATTAAATTAAAGGACTAAACAGCCTACAGAATGGAACATTTTTCAATTTATATATATTCTAATTAATAAATACAAATAGCAAATTTTATTTTACCTGATACATTCTCGGACAATATCAGCTGCATTAAATAAGAAAAATCATCCTCTCCAGACATCCAAGCATCTTCAATAACTTTATCCACAGCTGCTGTTAAATGTGAGATAGGTTCTCTTTCAATGTCAATCTAGAAAAAATATCAACAACATTTTAACTTTTAATAACTGAATTAAAGTATACATGTTCAGCCATACAACATTTTACACATATTTGCAACATGACATAATCTTAATCCTGTAGCAATATAAAAATTTCTACATAAGAAATGATTATGTGCAGAAGGCTTCTGTTTAGGTTCAGAAATATCCGTCCGTGTATTTATATAACCATTTATCTATATATATTAAGACCAAACTTTTAGATTTTATAGCAAGTGTGAATCAGTTGGAAGACAAATCTTCACTTTTTTTTACACATTTGGGAATCACTAATATGCAGAAAAGCATTCAGTGTTATATCAATATCCCACTGTTCCACTTAAATTTTTCTCTTTAACCTTGTTTAATTACCATCATCTTTTTCAAAAGATAAAAATAATCATTTCATGGAATTTGGGGGTTAAGTTCTTGATATCCAAAAGCACTTGTACTCAATTTCATATTATATTAGTCTTCACAGGCTTACTGTTAATCCATATTATTTTCTTCTGTCATTTAGACAAAAACTTTCAGTTTTTTTCTATCATCTGCTGTTATATTCCTATTCATCTATTTACCTTGCTGCTTCTAGAGCTACTGAATTAGTAGCACTTTAAAAATTAAAAAATTCTTTCCTTTCATTAAGTTTCAACAAATTTTCATTTAATAGAGATTGTCTTTCTTCAAATCTTGTTATTAACCATGGTATTTTTCATTTATTGCTTTTATTTAACCCTATTCTTTTTGTGATCAAGTAACACTAAATATTTTTAGAATTTTATTATATAAGATCCCTAGCCACCCTTGGAGATCAATTGGTTTGCTGGCATAAATAAGTGTTAAATATTTCAATTAAATATTTTCTGTAATTTGGTCTTAATAGTTTCAACTAAAATTCATTTATATTTCAAATTTGACCAGCATATATCTCATACTGTTTTAGAAGTCTGACACCATTCTCTTCAATGGATTATGCATTCCTTTATTTATTGGTCCATATATTTATATTTACAATTATTAGTCTGGGGTACCTCAAAAATGGGAGATGTGAAGCTTCCAACATGGTGGTTAGTTTTCATCACCTAGTTTTGACAAAAATGATGCAGAGTTAGCTGCTCACAATCAATGATGTGGCCAGTGACAGCCTTTAAAATTCAATCATAGTTCTCATCAATGCTGTGAAAACAATGATTACAATCTAAAAATGTCTCTTATTTTTGTTTTCTACTTTTTACTCTTTAATTTACAATTCATTAACTTTAAATCACTCAATTGTTATTATTTTATTAACATTTAATTTGTTAATATTTCATTTATCCAAATGCCTTAGGATTGGATTAAGTGGCATTCTGTGGTTATACTTACAATTATAAAAGAAGAAAGATCAAAAAGTTTAAATAGACATAAAATGACATTCTTTAATTAAATTATCATCAAAAGCAAATTTCCACTCCCCAAAGTATATATATGAAATGTTTGGTTACTCTAGGTCAACATTACATGAAACATTCACATTCCTCATGAAATTATTTTTATTGGCAGATAATTTTATAGTATAACTTGAAAACCAATTGATCCAAGACCTATACGAGTCATCACTCCTCAAAAATGTGTTTCTCTCAAATGGAGACCATTAACGAAAAAAGTATACCAAAAATTAATAAGCTTACTATAGCTAAGAATTTTCTTATCAAAAATTCTAAAATGTATATTTTGTAGGATTTAAATAAATTACATATTACACATTAATTTTTCTAATTTAAAAAAAAAATACATATTAGTGTAAAAATCCAGGTTATTTTGCTTTATGCTATTCCACTGCATTAATATATTTATTTATTTACTATTAACAGCCATACAATTTTCAGATCTCAAGAAGTAATTAAAATAGAATCCTTATTAAAATCATAAGTACATGCACGCAACTTTTTAAATAAGTTTTAAATAAGAAAACTTGGTTTAGACAGCTTTTTATAGCTAAATAACAATGTATTTTCTTCATTACATTATCTTCAACTTACAATTAAGATTAAATATCCATTAAATCTACATTTTATAAAATCTTTAAAAAAACCGCTTTAATTGTTAACTGGTTATTTCATAAATTTAAGCATACATTCTAATCTTATCTGTAAAAAAATTAAAAATTACAGTAAGTAATAAAGTATCGAAAAAATTAACATGTTACAGTGAATATAATGATTTAAAGTCTTAAATATATTATTTTTAATAAGTAAAGAATTTATATAAAAAAAAATAAAGTATGCATCTTTATAAGAAAATAAATCATGTGAATGCTTACGTCATGCAATGAAAGACTATCTAAGCCAAGATCTTGATAAAAGCCTTTTCCTGTTTCAGATGGTGCATCATCAGCAGAAATAGCAATTGCTTCAGAATTTAAGACCGAACACCATGATTCCAATTTTTTCCTTGATTTCTGTTTTTCAATATCTTTTATATATTTTATCATGGCAGGATTAGTATATCCAGTTCTATAATGAAATGTTCTTTACAGTACAAAATAACTGAAGACATTAATAATGAATTAGTTGTTATTAGAACTATTTGACTAAATATTTTAAAAATTCTTTACTTACCCTTTTAAAATATCTTCAAGGAAAAATGTTTTAACTTCAAAAGCTCTACCTGGGACTGAAATACAAAAGAGATCCTTTAAAGTCTATTTTAAGGACATTCTTTTAAAAATATTCATAAAAAATTTAAATTATAAAATGTTTAAGAATAACATCACAATTAAAATTTGTAAATTTTAATAACAAAAAGAAAAATTCCTGTGCAGAAGAGACATTCCAGTTACCTTCAATAATAGGGCAGTTGCTGAAATACTTGCAAAATAGCTGCATATCTAAGGATGCCGACATGAGTACGAGTTTTAGATTTCGAAATTTTAAAATCAAATCTCTCAAAACAATTAATAAGAAATCACTGTATCGATCTCTTTCATGAAGTTCATCCTAAAACAAAATTAAAACATGATATGTGGATGTCAATAAAAATAATAACACAGGTATTTTAATAATTAAAATACATAATTAAAGGCAAAACCAATGTTTTATTAAACAACAGGATTAATTCATAAAATTTACTTGAGTATTTATAAATATTTCTTCTTTTTTATGGACACTTTTTTTTATCTCAATTTGAAATCATTTATAATCTGAAAGATGTAAATATGGCACCTTATTAATGGGATAATTTGTATGCAAAAAGCTTCTAACAATTATAAGTTAGAATGAGGGGGAAAATTAACACTTCATTTCTTTAAATGTTTAAAAATGAACACTGTTTATCAGTATTCAATAAAAAATTAAAAAAATAGAAAAATCAGCTTCGAATGGGTAATTTTTTCAAATTTCAAAATAAATTAAATATGAAACATTTTACTAAATAGCAAACATTATTATAAGCTCTAATAATTCTGTACAACAGATAGAATAAAAATTATTCTTAATAAAAATAACTCCAAAAACATAATTTTTAAAATATAAATCATTCTTAAGTCTTACCACAAGTATATGAGTTACTGTTGCTACTGATGCATCTCCACCCATAAGTGTGCGTAAAAGTACACCATTAGTACAAAATGTAAGCAATGTTTTTGGTGATATTCTAAAACAGAAAAAGAAGAAGAAAAAAATAAGTCAAGATTCTATAAAATTACAACAAAAACTGCTATTATATAATTACAAAATGAAAAATTTCTACCTGCTCTCTAAACGTACTTGATACCCAATAGTTTGGCCAATTTTATCATCTCTTTCAAGAGCAACTCTTTCAGCAACTGTTATAGCTGCTATTCTTCGAGGCTGTGTACATATTATGCGACAAGGCTGACCAATATGGCTACAATGATCCATTATAAACTGTGGGACCTAGAAATACAATGCCCATAAATGAAATAACAAATGAATAAGTTACTACAAAAAATGTTCATAATTAAAAAAATATATATATATTCACATTAAACTATATTTAAAATAATTCAAAAGAAATGTATGCATTAAGAAACAGGCAAAGATAATTATAGCCTACAATTTAATTCTTGGAATATAATAAGAATGAAATCAATAGTCATTCAAATAAAATTGGAGGACAGATAAAGTATAATTCATCTTTTGCAAATATTAAAAAATGCAATTCTACTCTTAATTTAGTTTCTTTTGTTTTATATTTAAAGTAAAAAAGATCATAATTCTTAATTAAAAGAAATCATATCTTACAAATTATATCCTCTTATTTTTAAAAATTTTTTCTTATGCAAGAAATAATTTATTTTTATCACCAAAGATGACATTGATGAAGTTTCATTAGAATTCAAAATGAGTTTAATTCGTTTACTAACATTAATTTTATATAACACAATTCAGGATTTAAAATTTTCTAATACTTTTGTAAATGAAAGAAAAAGGCATTTTAATAATGATTTTTACATACATATTATTTTTCTCTGTTTGGAATTAAATCAGTCTACATCAAATATCAGTATTTAATATTTCAGTAGCAATTTCCAAATAAAATAAAGTAGCAACACCTGTTGTTTCAAAGTTCGAAAAATTATTTATTAGAGAAATTTTTACTCAATGATTAGAATAATCATGGCCTATTTAAAAACTAAAATTCTTACTCAAATCAATATTTAGTCATATCTTTATCCTTATTTCAAAATTATTTTGCAGATTAAAGTCCAACTGATAAAACAGATCAATGCTTTACAAACATCAAAGAACTTTAATTTTAATTCAATACACTCAGATTATTTTGAATATTATTTTTAAAATTCTATTGATAAATTTTGATAAAATGAGCTGATATGATTTGCATTTCAAATTAATCATTTTTTCATTAGAAATGCAAATATAAATTATATTATTTAACAAACAAATAAAATATATTTAAGCTGTAATATCAACAAAGATATTTCAGTAGCACCCAAATCATTGGCCATATTCTAAATAAAAGTTGAAAAAGGTACTGCAACAAAAAAGATTTATTGTCCCCTACTATAAAAATCATTATTTGAATAATTGGTACTTTTCCGTTAGCCGAGTGCAAGCGAAAAATTGCCAAATAATGCAGAATTCCACCAAATTCCTGTTTGGTTCACAATCCGTTAGCCAGGTGCAAGCGAAAAATCGCCAAATAATGTAGAATTCCACCAAATTTCTTACACCAACTTCGCATTTGGTTCACAATTGGCGACATTTGCACTCGGCTAATGGAAAAGTACCGAATAATTGATTAGTAACAAAACAAAGTCAAGTCTGAATAATAAATGGAAGTGTATCATCCATGTGAATAAGGAAACGACAAATAAATAAAAATTGTTTAGGTACAGAAAGGCCAGAAAAAAAAATTACTTTGTGTTTAGTTTTTTCTATGACTGAAAATGGGCTAGGTTCTCTGAAGTTTTAGAAATTGTCTTATTAAATTTCACATAAATTCTAATTTCTAATTAAATTTCTCTTTATTTGAACAGCATTTTGCCATGCAATTTTAAAAACAGATTCAAATAACTCAGTGATAAAAAACTAATAAATCCTGTGAAACAAGTAAAAACAAATAAGATCTTGGAGAAAATGTTAGGGGTACCCCAGTTTTGTAAAATCAATGGACCTTCCACAGTCATTATTATATACAAATAATATTTAAAATAGTTACCTGGGTTGTTTTTCCACTTCCTGTTTCACCAGAAATCACTACAACTTGGTGGCAAGTTATCATTTGTATGATCTCTTCCTGACAATTCCATATTGGCAAAGTTTGACGAAAAGCAGTAAATTCATTATCACATTTGCGCGGCGGAACCATAGGAATACCACTACCAAGTCTTCCTATGTTACGATTCACATCTCGAACTGCTAGGATAAATACTAATTTAAAACAAATTAAATTTCATGTTTAAAAAAATGTGGCAACAT
Source organism: Argiope aurantia (assembly GCA_026543865.1). Taxonomy (NCBI): domain Eukaryota; kingdom Metazoa; phylum Arthropoda; class Arachnida; order Araneae; family Araneidae; genus Argiope; species Argiope aurantia. The sequence goes on along the minus strand of JAPMOR010062977.1, from coordinate 660,275 downwards.
AAAAATAAATAATAACATATATGTAAAAAAAAATTGAAATCTAATGAAACTGTATTATAATTTAAATATATTGATTATATGCATACAGGTTTTTCTCTCTGATAAAAAAAATCATGGACTTTTCCAAAAAGGTAATAAAATTACATATCTTGAGATATAAAATGTGAATGATAAAATTAAAAAAATACATTTTTACAATCACCATTCAAATGGAGTATTATTTACTTATTTACTACTTATAGATGCTTAAATGAAGAGATTTGTAGAGCATGGTGGGTTGGTAGTAAAAATTCAGTTTTACAACCAGGTCCAAAACAAACACAATTCAACTCATAATTCACCATGTAAGCAGGTGTAGTAAATATTAAATTCATTGTGGCCAAATATCCTTCAGCTGGTATGGTGCAGAAATTTGTGAAGAACATGCAAGTTCGCCCTTTGCATCTTCCCTCAGTTCAAAATTATGAAGTCAATCATAAAATAGTCTTTGAATTGTTTCAAAATGGGTCATTAATAAATTTTAACTGAAGAATATAAAGGACACTTGTTACATTCATCTGGCAATTAATATGTCAAAACTAGTTTAAAGTAAGTTTCATAATCACAATGCAAGTACTTTCATTGTTAGCCAACCAGGCTAACATTAGATACTAATTTTACGGAAATTATTATTAACCACTCATTTTGAAAAAACATTATATTTCAGCTGAAATAAAAAATATATTTTAAAAATGTCAATTTCCAAGGAATCTCAAATCTTACTTTTAACCAGGTTATACAGAATAAAGAAAAAAAATGAATAATAAGAGAAAAATAAAGGCCCAACAAACCTTTATTTACATGGGAGCACATAAATTGCAAAGAATGCCCAATGCATTTTACGTTTACACTTTAAGCTACTTTTTTAAAGCCACAATTTTTCAAACTACTTGATTCTGCTATGCACAGAAAAACTCAGTTCTTTTCTGCCTTTTCAATAAATATGTTCATATAATTTTACATTTCAGTAACAGTTTCTTCAGTTCTCATAATTTTTAATTTTAAAATTGTTAAGATCAGCTGTAATGTATTTTTTCTTATTCTTTTCATCACTTTGAAATAATAATCTTTATTTGCCTATGTTTTCACTTCAATCTACTTAAAATGGGCATATTTTTCTATCGAGATTCAGAAATTCTCTAGTCTGTCACAGTGTTTCAGCTAAATGATTTGCAACATAATTTTCTTCTTCAAAGATTCAAACTTCAATATTTTTATTTAAGGAAAGTTCCCTTTCAACTATGGCCTGCCCATGCAATAGTATCATCAGAATTTAAATTATTTCTCCTAATTTCTGTTACAACTTCTTATTTTTTAAATATTTAGAATCTTATGAATATGATTCTAGAATACTTCAAATTCTTCAACTTGTGAATTATAAGGTGCATTATTTGAAAGATTATTAAATATTAAAAGTGAATCAGGTTCTTTTTCTTATAGTTACTTATAATTCTAAAAAACTGAAAGAATTCTGTTTATCTTATTATAGCAGGAATAGGCTTGTTTGGCCATTTTTCAATTCTAAACAATTCCTACTTCTAGAAAATTCATAGCCAAGAAGGTACTTACCCAAATTCCTATAAAGGTATATGCAAAGACCCGACATTCATTTTTAAATCTCTTAGTTATTTTTTGAAAATTTTTGTTATTATTTTTGAAAGTAAGCCTTTTTTTTCCCCCCACTGTGCCCCAATGAAATCCAAACTAATTTTGCTAATATCAATATACAAAACTTTTTTTGGGGGGGGGGGGGGTTAAATTTAGAAATACTACTTACAATCATTAGGTCTTCAAGAATATGATTCTTCGTGACTAAAAATCTCTCTGATATAGAATATTAAAAATGATTGCATAACAACAAAAATATCTCAGTTTAACAGATACGGTCAGATCTTTGCCACAATTTGAAATAAATTTGCATGATATAGATTTTGGTAGAGGAAACTTGCTTCATTCAAAATTCTTAAAACATCCTTTACAATGCTCATAGCAATGTAGTTATCCCACTTTTCAATTGTTCTTTCAGCAATAGCAGCATTCTCTAGAAATTTGGCCCTGGAAGAAATTCTTGGGAATCATCCCACTCTCTGAAAATTCCAAGTAGACTTTTCCAATTGCTGACAAATATTCAAATAAATAACATACACTAGATAAATATCTCACATGGATATTATTTTCCTAAGTCTAAATGAATTGCTGACAAGATGCAGATTACAATTGCTTGCATTTATTAATAATTTTTGAAGTTCTTTTTGCATTTCATCATTCAATAAGTCAAAAAAAAAAAAAAAACCTTCTAATTTATTGATGAATTGTCCATTGAAAGAGATACAACCTTCCTCAAATCTAATTTTTCCGCAGAGTTACAAAATTCTTATAAAATATCTCTGGCTGTTTAATGCCTTATGAAAGTTGAAACTGCATATCTAGTTTCAATCTACTTGGTTCTTTAATCATTTGTTTCCTCCATTTCAAGGTGAATATGTATATCCACTTGCTTTGTTCGCAAATTTATGTTGAATGTTTCTTTAAATATTAGACTACAGACATTAAATATTCAGTAAGAGCATTTTATTGACAACAGGAAAAATGTTGGCTTTCCAGCTATCTGAGAACATTTCTCGAAATTAGTTTGAAAACTCTTTGCAAGTTATACAAATAATAACTCTCCACGAAGTAAAAGACCATTCAATTCAATCTAAGCACTGTGAGCATAATAGTATTATCTCTGGTTGCAGAGTCTGTTAAATATTATTTGGCCATTGTGATAACAATCCAGTTTTCTCTCTTCCCCCCTACCCTCATCCAAATGTTAAATTCATGAATGATAGCATTCCCACATCAACATTCTTTTTCCTATTGATGGAATTTTCAAAGTAAAACCAAGTTGTCAAGTCTCTCAAAAATAATGAAGGAATACTTTATTTATTTTTTCAAATATCTAACAAAAAAAATCAAGTATATTTGGAAAGCTTCCTTTTTATTGTAACAAAATAAAATTCAAGGCATTTTTCTAAGACAGTGGGATACTTATACAGATATTTCTTCAAAAATTTCCAAAACAAATGAAAATATTTCTATAAAATTAATTCAAACATTGTGTTTATAGTTCATTCTGATATTAATATTGTGATGTACATTAATAACAATCATCTATCATGTAAAATCAATTATAAAAATTTCATTTTAAATCATTATTTATAATATATTTCAAAATAATATAAGAAAATATTTTTAGTTTCAAACTTCTGTTTGAAGTTCTTATTTCCAAACCATCTTTCTTAAATACAATTTTATTATCAAAAATAATTCAAGTCTCCAGTAGTTAATGGCATGATGATAATCCATTTAAATACCTGCACAAAATTTAATAGTAAAATAACAAAATCAATATTCAATATAATAAAATTCTACAAATATAAGCTGTTTAATTTCATGAAAGATATATGTATATATAACTGTAAATGGCCTTATAAAGCCACTTGCAGTTTATCACATACTTTCAACCTGAGCCATAATTGATTGTACTTTACTTTTATAAAAGTATAATTAGTATTCAAAAATTTTATAACTAATAATATATTTTATAAATTACATATTCAATAAAATGACGATTTGTCCAAGAACAAGTTGGTAAAAAAGGAAAATTCACATTTGCTTAATTCAAAAGAAATTAAATATTTGAAACTAGAGGGTGCAGCAAATAAATGGTATTCTCTTCATGATTATTTTATTTCTAATATAGAATAATCAATAACATGTTAACAATAATAAAATATTTTTACTTTCAGTATTTACAAGATCAATTTCCTTATAGAAAACAAAATTTCTGTAAATTATTCTGAAAATATATGAAAAATACTCCATTGCAAATTCCTCATTTATTAAGATTAAAACTTAATAATAATAAATATTAAATAAGCCATCAATTACATTCTTGTCCTAAAATGCGATCCCTTTCAGTAGGAGGAAGAAGTTCTTGTCTTTCTCTAGCAGTGATAGGGAATCTTTGTAATAAAGACAGGGTATGTCTACGTGAAATATGTCCCAACTCAAAAACTGCATCTGCCTGCACAATTGTAGAACCTTCTTTTTTATA
>JAPMOR010062977.1:629918-648687 GCA_026543865.1 Argiope aurantia | reverse complement strand
TATATATATATATATATATATATATATATATATATATTCAATATTTTTATATATATATTTATTTAATATATATTATATATATTTATTATATATATTTATTCAATAACTAGCCGCCTTTGGCGACCAGCCAGTTCCTCAGTTTTAATGCCCGTTAAAATTTTCTAAATATTTTATGTAACTTGGTTTTAAAGAGCTCTTTCATCAAAGTAATTTTAAGCTCCAAATTTTGAAAGTTATATAATTCACTCATAAAGGCCTCAAGCCATAATGTACTATGTATCTCTATGATTTTCTGCCTGCTCTCATAAAATTTCAACTTTAAATTAAAGGGGAAGTGATTAAACTGCAATTGGTATAAAAAAATCTTTTATTAAAACGGAGCATTTTTTTAAAAAAATGTGAGTACTGAAAGCAGAGTCGTTCGGCTTTGAAGTTTTAGGTGCATTATGGAATAATTTCCATAATTTATAATATCAAAGAATTATACAACAAAAAATTAACGGTTTCATCGTAAAATTCACTTTTTAGTTATTTATTATTATTTTTTTTTCAAAAGGAATTAAATGGTGTCAATAATTTTTCGGTTTAGAAATATACTTCAAAAAATTATGAAATTTAAATTTTAGACACTCTTTTGGTCCTGAGGAATCAAATTCTGCGAAATATTCTTGCCGTTCCAATTTTTAAATAAATAAATTAAACATTTCTATTTTCTGCGATCAAATCTTATAGATTTATAAAGTTTTGAATATTACAATTTTAGAAAAATCAACATTTCATAATCTTAGATTATAATCACTCTTGAGAGATGATTGGCTATATTCTTTGAAACGATCGATGAAGTGCTCTAAAATCACACGTTTTTATAGAATAGTGATGTTGAAATTTTCATAAATCGGTCAGCTTTAGTTATTGATTTAGTTGATTAGACTGCAATTCCAAAATTTCTAATGCCATTGGAATACTACTTTAAAGAATTTTGCAAAGAGAAATAAGTCAATTCAGTGCTTTATTGAAATTCAAATAAAGAGATATTTCTTAATTTCAGGAATTTTGAAGAAAACCTGAAAGATAATTCTTTGATTTTAATTTAAATGTAAATATAAATGTATAAAAAATTTAAATGTAAATAAATATATATTAAATGTAAAATAAAAGAATGGAAAAATCAATCTCAAGAGCATATTTTGAAGATAATAACAATTAATTAAAAAAATCAAATTAGAGTTAGCAGTTGATAACATAAAATTTAAATAGATTATTAATTTTAAATTCTTTTAACTTTAAAATTTTAATAAGATATTAACTGGGCTAAGTTTCCACAGAATATGAGATGCTTTGTCATTAAAGACAATGTACTTCAAGATGTCAGTATATTAATGCTCATTGAATTAAAATCTATGAAAATAATTCAATAATCGATATCACAATCATTGCAAAGATAAAATAATATCAATGAATAATTTTAAGTTTAGTAATAGATAAATTAACTAAACTTAAAAAAATATATTTTTAAAAAAATTCAAAAATAATATTTTGAAATCAGATAAGAATACTTACTTAAAAAAATCCAAGAAACTGTCTCTATTAGTTTTACTGCTCAACATAGTTTTTATTGCTCGTAATTGCTTCTTATGCTATTTATATTTTAAGATTAAGATAAGCAGAAAATTAGTTTATTCCTAGCTCTTCTTAGTCACTTTGTCTTATAATAATATCAAAATATCTTCCAAAATAGACTTTTTAAAACTGTAATTGCTTCTCCGTTGAACTTTCAATGTCTAAATATATCTAATGTTAATGACGCACTCGCGTATGCAATAAAATTAGAATATCTGGAAGTTCTAAGATAGCTAACTATATTTAGATTATAAAACGAAAGAAATAAAATTATTTATTAGGGTCATTGGCCAAAATCTAATCTTTAATACTTTCCTGGCAATATCCATAAGCTTTAAAATAAGTAAAAAAAGTTAAATTCTTGCAAAATATAACAGAAATATAAATCATGATTTTAATGATAATTACAAAATTCTCAATTATTAAAGATTAGAATTTTCATATTTAATTTAATTATATTGCATAAATAACAAAAATCAGTAGCTACAGATTAATTTTTAAAATAAGTGGTGTCGGAAACCTCTTAAATAATTTAGTAAATTCAATAAATACAAGATAAATTTTATTCAAAATGGAGTTATTTTATGCTCAAAGTTATACAGAGAAAGGAAGTCCTCGAAGATGGGAAAAATTATTCAGAGAAAGAAATTCCTCGCACCTAAGGGAGTTTTTTTAATAGTAAATTTAATAAAGATTCTTTTTACTAAATAATTTTCAGTATTCACTAAATGAAATCATTAAGTGCGAAAGGAGAGCATTTCTTTTTACTTTCTCATTTACGAAATATATATATATAAAACTGTAATCGTCAAAAAAATTCGAATTCTAGATTTTGACGAATCTTCACGTTTAGAGCTTCCTGATCTCGAAAAACACATTTGTTGAAAAATGGTATCTTTGGGACAAAGATAACTTAAAAATGGTTTGAGAAAGACGGATGAAATTTGGCATATGGCCTCTATACCAAATTTGAAAATTTCTCTCAAATTGAAAGAAAAATCTATTCAGAGAATATCTATCTATCCGGCTGTTCGAATATAATACAATAACTACAAAACGGAGAGAGTTAGATGGATAATATTGTGCGCACAATATATTATGTGTTGGTAACATGTAAATGCGATATCCCAAAAAATGCAAGGTCTTTAATGAATCAAATTTGGCATGTGATTTTATAATTGCAATTGTAGCTCAGTGTTAAATTTTGGTTTCTATCTTTTTGGAAAAACACGTCTAAATCACAAATTCACCTTTATGAAAGAGCATGCAAGATTATTTTGAGGAAATCACTTCCGTTGGTTTTGTCCAACCGGTTAACTTTTACAAAATAATCAATTTTCCAAAAAGTAATTTGCGCGATATTTTCCCCAATGGCGGACAAGTCAGAGCACCGAGAGGGAAAATTCCGAGCATGTGGTTTTCAGCTAGAATTTTGCAATTTAGGAGAAAAAGCACTGTTTCTTATAAACTCTAAACATAATTATAAATATTAAAAGAAAATTGACTAAATTCACACATTTTACTAAAATAAAGAATAAAATAATAGAATAACGAATGTTATTTTTAAAAAAAATGCTAAGATAACAAAAAAATGCGCATAACTTTCTCACCCGCAGCATTTTTTATGAATCCTATTAGAACACATTAAGTACTAAACTCATCACCAATTTTTAAATTTAAATTCGGCAGCATTAGCAAAATTTCGATTTCGGCACCGTTGAAAGCGCAAATCCCTGTAATGTTATTTACAGTTAATTCCCGAGGATTCTAAGGTACAGAATTGTTTCGGCCCTTTTATCACCCCTATGCTTTCGCAGAGTATTGTATCTTTATTATTCAATTTTTTTAATTGCAGATTCGTTTTTCGATTAATTTGTACTCTTCAAAAATTGCTTTCAAATTCTTTTTTAATAGTTTTCAACTTTCCTCGCTTTACTTTCTTTTATATGTAGTATAGAGAAAGTAAAATAGAAAGAAAAATTTGAATTCGAGATTTCGACGAATCTCGCCATTTTAGACTTCCCTGAGTTCTAAAAACGCATTTTTAGAAAATGTCTGTCTGCCTGTTCGTCTGTAATAAAGATGTCTGAAAAATACTTTGAGCTAGAAAGTTGAAATTTGGTATACAGTCTTTACACCAAATTTGCAGATTTCTAACAATCTGTTTAGAGAAAGTCAGTATGTCAGGTTTTCTAATTTAAGTTAACACAATAACTATAAAACGAAGAGGGCTAAATTGATAAAATTCGGTACACACCTTCAAATTTTGAGCCAAATCCAACTAAGGATTATTTGTCTGTCGATCTATACTTTCAGAAACATGTAAACGCAATAATTCAAAAACACAGTGACTAAAATATATCAAGTTTGATATGGGTTTTTGTGACTACAAATGCAGTTTTATGTCAAATCTTTGTTTCAAACGGTTGGGAAAAACGTGTCTAAAGCACAAATTCGATTTTTGGATTCTATTAACAACACAGCAGGCATTAATAGCTAAAAATATTGCCAAGGAGGCACAATCGATTCATTAAACATGCTAAATTCACGCCAAAAGTAAATATTTTGTGACTATTACGCGCAATGCCATGTAAGGCGTTATGTGGAATGACAAATTTATTAGAGAGTATGCGAGAAAGTTTGGGGGATACCACTGGTTTGAATTAGCAACATAACTTATGAATCTCGGTTCGGGCTTTTTTTATTTATTTATTATTATTACTCATATGGATCCCTTATAGAAAATTCTCTTTAAATGTGACCCATATAAGAGACACAGGCTAATGTAAAATTTACCAAATATCCATTAGATAAAGCGGTTTTGGTAAGGAATAATATTGTACCCCAAATTCCATACTGCATGAGATTATACCACTCAGAATTGATTTCATTCAACAGGTCTAATTTTAGTTAACAATGTATAAATTGACTCAAAAATTATTTAATATAATTTATTTTAAAATTTATAAATTTATTTAAATAATAAATGTCATTTCTGACAGTATTTGTAGACGCCATATTTTCATTGTTTTGTAAAAGAATTTTATTTTAAAAATTAGAGGTTTAAAATTATAAAGCAAAATTCGATTTCTTTCAATATTCTATAATGCTGGAATAAAAAAGAGAAACGAAAGAGAAGTCTTACTCTATCCCATATCACTTTTACCAAGTAGGTAGATAATCCATTTTTAGCACTTTTTACTGTCAAAAACGGTATTGCACGGTATTACCTCAATCTCCCCTACTATTAATAAGTTTTAAAAAAATCACTTACTACCTTTTCCTAACCTAAAAATAAAGTAAAATTCTAGATTTAAAAAGTTGATATAATGATTTTTTTTTTACTACAGAAAAAAAGCAAATGACCTTAAAATTTGAAAAAAAAAAAGTGAAATAAGTTTATTTTAAAATTTAGTTACTAAAACTACTATTGCATATCATATAAAAAAATTCTGTTTAAATGTTTATTAAAATTGCGAAAAAACTGAATAAAAATTAAGTTTATATAAGTGAAAAGATATTTTTTAAAGAATTTTAAGAAGTAAAATTTTTACTTTCTTTTTATTAGTTAAAATTCTAATGAAACTGTCGAAAAAATCGCTACTAGGTGTGTATTCGGTCCAAAAACAGTATATTGCCAAATTTGGCAACTTCAAGTTAAAAGATCTATTCTGTAATATGTTAACGAGTAAGCAGACAAGAAACAATGCGTTTGTTTTTCATATTAATAAGAATGATTTTAATAACCCACTATAAATGACTATACTTCACAGAATAATTAATCTAAAATATAGCTTCCTTAATTGTTCTTTTTTTTTATTAACATGATAATGTTTATAGACTGGGGGCAAACGAAATATGTAGGATTAAATATCGTGTAAAACGTATTGCAGAATCGCAGAACCTAGAACAACCAAATCTGGTAAGTAATTATATCTTGGATAGTATGAATTTAGATTAAATTTTATTGAAAAGTTAATCTAAATTTTAACGTTTTTGCTCAATAACTTCGAAGGCACCAATGTCGCTCAAAAATATTTTCTCGCCATTTTAAAATTGCGATATAAAATTTTCCCAGTACAATTCCAGTGTAATTTTAAAAAAATATTTTTAAATATATTTTATAGCAATACGTTTCATTGTTTTAAGTAACTGTGTTTTTGTTCATATATTGTAAGGATAGTAATTAAATTTTGTGTGTGTAATCGTTGCTATAATTATCAAATCGTTGCTATATTATTAATAAAGATCCTTAATGAAAATAATCCCTTTTATCACAGAGAAAACAAAAACAATAACTTTTCAAAAAGCGCTCGCTCGAATCATCAAAAGCATACCGCTCGTAAGACTTATGAACTCTTATTTCTGGTGTACTAGATTTCATCTAACCGAATAATGTCATACATGTATTACCCTGCTTTTATTCTGTCTGTAATGTCAAACAATCATTACAATAATCATTTATTCTGCTATCCCAAGAAGCCAATTAAATTGTTTGTAAATAATGCAACGAAATCATCAAAATAATTAAATAATTTATTTAATTCATTAACTATTAGATTGTATATCAATATAATCTATACTTATAATAAAGCTCAATGTGTGTGTGTCTGTGTGTTGGCGCTCTACAGGCCAGACCATTCAACCTACAGCTATCAAATTTGGCACGTGTATACCTTGGAGGCCGGAAATCTGCACCTGGGGGTTATTTTTTCGAATTTTTAGCTAGAATTTTATTTATTTAAAAATTAAGCGAAATTTTGACGTGTTTCTGCTATAACTTCCGAAAATATTACCGCACAAAAAAGATTTTTACATGAAGTTAAAGATCAAAAATTTATCTTTTAAATGATACTAATGTTTTAATTTTAAAATTAAATTTCTATTTTTAATGAATTTTTAAATAAATATTTTAACTATGTTTTTCAATATTTTTTTTCGTAAAAAATAAAAATTAAAATTAAGCACGTTTTGCATTTATGCGAAAAAGTTAGCTTTTTTCAAAGTGTTGCCATCACATTGATTAAAGCTCCAATTAAAAATAAATTAAATCTTTTTGGAAATGAAATCTGCAAAAATATAAATTTCGGCACGTGTTTGTAGGAAATGAAACAAATATGAAATATTATTTTTTCTAAAAAATAAATTCAAGAAAAATTATTTTATGATCTTTTACACTCTCTATATAGAGTGTTTATTTAGTCCCGGACCCATTTTGATGTTTAATGACTCATAAAATAATGAAGATATAAACAAACTTATGGCATTTATTGATGGAATAATTCATATATTTTCATTTTCAGGTTTGAATATTTTTACTTTTGTAAATATCGTCTGCACGTGTGGTTAATTTCATATAATTTCATTTTCCAGTCTAAATATCTGTACTTTTCTAAATATCGTCTGCTTATTAATTGCATTTTTCTCTCTTTCTGTTTTTGGCAACTATTGAAATGTTATGTTTACTTTTGATGTGTTTGTTCTATGTAGTACTTTTGTATGTGATGTTTTATTCGAGCGGATATTAAGGAGAAAGCATACACCACAAGAGAAAGCACAGATTTTATGGTGGTCATAGAGTTAATTTCCAATCAACTAAAACACTGACTTTTAAGAGTTAATTTCCAATCACTTAAACTGACTGATTTATGAAAATTTGAATATCACTATTCAATAAAAAAAGGAGAATTTTAGATTTTCCATCCATCGCTTCAAAGAAAATACGCCAATCAGCTCACAGGTTTCTCAAGACTAATTGGCCTAAGATTATGAAAATGTTGAGTTTTTCTAAATTTTTAACATTTAAAACTTCATAAATAAGTCTTAGTTGATCGTGGAAAATAGAAATATTCATTCATTTATTTAAAATTTGGTGTGTCCAGAATATTTCTCAGAGTATGATACCTTATTGCATTAAATTTAGACTTCACAATTTTTGAAATATATTTATAGGCCGGAACAAAATATTATTATTGATTTCATTTCAATCCTTTTGTAAGCAAAATTAAAAACTAAATTTTATGCTGAATCTCAAAAATTTTTGTTGAATTATTGTTTGAGATATTACATAAATTATGAAAAATATTTTGTAGTTAACATAAGACTTAAATACCGAGCGATTCTGTTTGCAATACTCACATTCAATAATAATAATAATTAATTAATAACAATAAAGATGATAAATAAAATAAAACGCTTGGTTTTATTAAAAAATATCTTAATATTAATTGAAATTTCAACATTTACATTTTAAATTAAAGTTGAAGTTTTTCCGGAAATGACAACAAATTAGCAAAATATATATAGTAAATTGAACTAAACGATCTAAACAGTATATGTTTGGTATGACTATCAAAATTTGAAGATTAAAAATGTTTTGTGTGAGTATCCTTTAAAAGACCAGTTACTTAAAATATTTAATTGAAAATTGTAGCGAGCGGTAATACTGGCGAACCGGCTGGTCGCCAAAGGCGGCTAGTATAGAATAAATATTAAAAATAATCTAAAGATAGCAAGTCAATCCTAAAAATATTCTTAAATGCTATATATCAGATTAGAAGCCCGACGAATCTTCTTTAGTTTCATTCTTTTTTATGTGTATGCGTGTGTGTGTGTATGTCCGTAATTGTTTGTGTGTCAAAAAAAAAAAAAAAAAAAGGAGTGTATTCCCTGAAATTTTCTCGCATATTCCCTAGTAAAAACATATTTCTTCAACCTAACCAGCATAAAAAGGGCGGATTTTAATCAAGATTGTAAATTCCACACGTGTTCAGGATTTTATTTCCAGAGTCCAGAACATTAACATTTTGTACTTCGTAATATTATTAAAAAATTCCAATATGTATTTTGGACGCATTTTTTTAAAAGGATTGAACCTAAAATTTGGCACATAACAGGATGCAATTTAGTAACAAAATCGCATATAAAATTTTATTTAATTAAGGTGCGTTTTTGAATTCCCGCATTTACATGAATGCGAAATTATAGACCGTCAGACAGACGAATTCTTTGATTCCGAATTTTCTAAGGATCTACATTTTAGATATTAAAATTTTGCTTCAAATTTTACTCATCTTCTTCTTTGCGTTTTGTAATTACCGTGTTTATTTTTACTTGGGGAAACAAAGAGATATGTAGATTTCTTTTGTGTGGATCTCGTTCAAAATTTAATAAAAATCTGCGAATTCGGTTAAAGAACATATACCAAATTATATCAGCTTAGATTTAACCCGTTTGAAGTATTGTGCTCACATATATTTCAAAGATGTTATTTTTCAGACTCAGAGAGATCTGAAACATGGTGAATCATCAAAATCTCGAGTCTGAATTTTTTGGCGATTACAATATTCCTCAATATTCCAACAATTTCCTGTGTACGAGAAAAGAAAAGAAAAATACATTTTTTTTACAAATAATTAATTTAATAATAATACATTGTATATACGTATAATGTACATATGTATAATTAATAAAAATAAATTTTTTATAATAATTTTTTTACAAATTTCTTTTTATAATACATTAGCAGTACCCGCACAGCGTTGCCCGTGGCATAACATCCAAGTGGAAAAATTAGCTTTAAACTTAAGTCTAGACTCCACTCGATATGACATGGGTATGTCAAGAAACATTAAACAAACAAAAAAAAATATTCAGAAATCATCAAAATAACTACAAAATATTTTTATAGCACAGATTTAGAAATATTTAGACTGTTAAAAAGGCAAAAATTGTGATATGTTCATAAACAAAACAATTCACTAAAAATATACAACAGAAAAGCTGTTTTAAAATTTAAAAATATACAAATAAATCATTGTATCCACTAATAAAGAAATGTAATAAGCATACCACAGCTCTTGCTATTTGTGTATGAGCAGATTGAGGTTTCCGCACATTGCGGATAAGTGCAAAGCAAAGATACTGCTGTTTTACGCATACATGAATAGTAGTAGGAAAATAACTAAAATCGGAATTATAAAACTGCTTTTTTCGTTCTGATATGACTTCAATGTACTAAAACCTTCCCCAATAAATGCCCTCCAAAATGGTACAAGTGTCCAATATCAGTTAAGTATTTCTCGAGCTTTTCTCTTTCAAACATACAGACGCTTTCAGGAGATTTCATTTTATACTATCTATAGATAACTACAAAAGATTTTTGAATTGGTAAGAATAGCGTTCTTTAAAATAAATTTTAAAATATATCTGGAAAGGGCGTTTGATTAATTCTTATGTGAAAAGACTTTACAAGCAGTCAATATTTGAAAGCTTTGGTTTGTCAATATTTCATTCTAAAAATAAAAAATAAATTTGATTTTTAGGAGGATTAACATACTTATTAAATCTATATAAACTCTAAATGGAAAACTTTTTTTAATTCGTTTCTTAAAAATTTGGTTTGTACCTAATATTTAAAAACACCACACAAAAGAGATTTCACTGAGCATGGGCGAAAAATTCATAAAATATAATCTATGTTGTTGTTGTTTTTTGTTTTGTTTTTTTTCAATAAGATTTCTAATAGTATTGCTTATTAGAAATCTTATTTAATTTTTTATAGCTTTCCTTTAAATATGTTAAGTACACACCAATATTTTTGATAGAATCATAATTATTGAAAATTACATAAATATGTTAGGAAAAAGTGCTAATAAATGATGCGTTTAAAAAAATGAAAAGTTTTTTTCGGGGGTGGGGGTGTCGACCATATAAATAAAATATTAACTTTTCGGGGTTTTTTTAAGTTAAAAATTTGTGTAAAAAAATCATGAATTGGGAAATATAAACTGTTTAAGTCTTTACATGCCGACAGTACTTATAAACACCGTTTAAAAGATGTTAATATCTTCGTAGCATAATGATATTCAAAAAAAAAAAATACTGAGAGCGTAGCTCTGACAATAAGCAGTAGATAACAAACAAGGCAGACATTAAAAATATTTAATTATCAATAAAATTAATTAAGTTATTTAAAGTAATTTTAAAAGTTAAAGTTTACGATTAAAATATAATTTTGATTATTCTTATATAAGACCCGTTATTCATTTCATTAATTAAAATTCTCTAAAGTTATAAAATATTATCTTTTTCGTTGCTTTTTTGTCCCTTGATTTTCTACTTTTCAGAGATAAATTTTTATCAAACGAAAACAATTTTTATTACATTTTTAAACAAAAAAATTATTAATTCATTGAAGTAAATTTTATTGCAATATCATATTTTTCGCTAAAGTTTTTTAGAAGAATGTTTTTAATCGTAACTTTCTTGCAAATAAATAATTTCCAAATAAATTAATGTATTTCCTTTTTTCTCTTGGTGAAATGGCAGCGTGCGAATAAATAAAGACATAATGAATAAAAATGCATATAATATTTAGCTTTGAAATAAGTTTCAATGCTTAGGGGAAAAACTTTAATTATACTAACAAAGATGAAAATTCTTCTATCTATCTGTCTTCAGTACAAACAGTTAAATCTAGAGTTCATTTAAAAATTAAGTCGAATTTTGGTATTTCTGGCTTTTTTTTATTTTTTACCTATGACTTCAGAAGTTATTGCGGGAAAATAATTTTGTATTATTTTAAAGAGCAAAAATTTTAATTTGGTATTATATAATAAATGCTGAGCTATAATATTTTCATAAAAATGTAATAACATTAATATAACATTATGTATAAATATAGCATTATTAAAATAACATTAACATATATAATTATTCAAATGAAAGAAAAGAAATGAAATAAAATATTTTGGAGTTATTTGGACAAAAATTCTACTCTCCACCCCCACGTTAATATCATTAGAGAAAGGCACAATAAAAAATTTCATGTTCAATACGCTTCAATTCATGCGATTCTAGTGTTTCTTATAATAACAAATTCCTTTTCTATCTCGCTTACTTTGTTGAATAATGAAGTATGCCAAGTCCCATCTCGACATATTCTTTTAAATCAAGAACTCAAATTATACACATTTAATTTGGTCAAGAATTTCAGAATTGTGACGTCACAAATTCATTGCATGCCTGTCCAAAACTACATTCGGTAGATCCTAGACGAATTAAGAGCTCGTCCGTACCAGCCAACGCCTTTGCGGGCATTACTATAGCCGAGTATGTTGAGAAATGTCACAGGTGTTGCAACCGGAACATGACAAGCGTCTCATTTTTTTTAAGTGAGAAATACCAAAAATGCCTAATACAAATAATAATAATAATAGTGTCTTTTATACAATTCTGAAATTTTAAACCATTACCGATTAAATTAGTTTCAGATGAAAATTGATATGTTATATTTCATGTAAGATTTATTTTTTTTATCATATTCGTTATTAAAATTTCAATGTGAAAAAAAAGTTAGAAAGTAATAGCGAAACTGACAAATGAAAAGTTTGGCAATTA
The DNA here is from genome assembly GCA_026543865.1 of Argiope aurantia. Taxonomy (NCBI): domain Eukaryota; kingdom Metazoa; phylum Arthropoda; class Arachnida; order Araneae; family Araneidae; genus Argiope; species Argiope aurantia. The sequence goes on along the minus strand of JAPMOR010062977.1, from coordinate 636,666 downwards.
TTCCTAAACATTAATAATATAAGAATAAAACAAATTTCATGACAGAAAAGAAATTAAAAAAATTTTGCTCAAGATCAATTAATTTCTTTATAGGTAATAGATTAGATGGATTTTAAAAAAAATAGTCTACATCTTTAATGAAAGAGCAACGTTGATTAATCCTAATATTCTTCGCCCATGTTCATTAGAATGCGTTTGAAAATCAGTTTCAATAAGATTAATTGTCTTTCACATGATGCTTAAATAAAGGCGACATCAGAATGAGAAAGACGAATAATTTGAAGCATTTTTTCTTCTGAATCAGAAGCATTAATATTCAACATAAAAAAAATTATAAACAATTATTTATCATTGATTAAATTGATTCAGTTGAACAGTTATTCATCTTTGTGTTTGGTGGAATGGCAGTAATTTTTGAAAGGATTCGAACATAAAGATTTAGATTAAAATTGTTCGAATCATAAAACTCTATCACTATCTATAAGATTATATATTTATTTATGCAATATATCTCAATGCATTCAGTGTAAACAGATTAATAAAGTTTTGCAAAATATCCTTGTGTATTATATTTCCACAGAGCATGAAATAATTTAGAATACAGTACTTAGTTTATTACATTTAAAAATACAGTTTGCACATCAAACTTAATTTTCTAAAATTATTAGAATGATCGTAATTTAAAAATAACTACTGTTTTATAATATTTTCTTAATTACTCTGCTGTTGACATTCTAGACTCTGCGAGAAAAGAAACTAATCTGATAGTATAAAACTAAAATTATAATTTAAAAGAAATGAAATCTGAAGTGGCTGGTGCAAGTGCAATGTTTTCAAGTGATATCATTTGCTCAATCCATTATCTCGTCTGCGTTTTGTCTACATGCACTGTGATAATTAAATCCATTGTCACTGTATGAAAAAATTGGGAAGAATAGAGACAGAAGTGTGGAAAAAATCCAATATGAAAATTAACTTTATATATGCAGTGGCTCAAACAATTGAGAGTACACCTCACTATTACTTGATAAATCCAACTTTCAACATAAATAACACATTAACGAAAAGTGCAAACATGTTTTTGTTTTCACACATAATATATGGATTAATTTAAAATAAAAACAAAGAACAATCAACAAAAAAATTCTAAATTGAAAAATTTTAGAAGAATTTTAAATAAACATATGCAGATTTTTATCTCAAAAAATTGAGAATACACCAATGAATTTTTTGTAATATTTCTCATAGAAAAAAGGTGTAAGTATTTAGTCGCATGTATTTTGGTTTTTATAATGGCCTTTAAATGTCGTGGTACCAATTAGACCAATTTTTGGTGGTATTTGGATATTTTACCCCATTATTCTTGCAGCACTTGTTGTGTTTTTGGACCATTGTTGCGAGTGTGGCCAACAGATATTCATAGATGTCAGGGTATTGGGTGATGTGTGTAACTGCTGTTTACAATGAAAAAGATACCACATTTGAACATTATGTGCAGTATGTTTGAGGTCGTTGTCCTGCAGAAAAATGAAATTTCTATCTGAAGCCAAATTTTTAGCCTTTCATTTAGACCATAGCTGCGACCATATGGTTCATCCAACTTACTGCAGAAATTTCTCAAGTCATAGGCTGTGTAAGTGCTGAAACGGTGCGTAATGTAATTAGACAAGCTGGATATAAAAGTCGAATTGTTAGAGAGAAACCGTTCATCAGCTTGCAAATTCAGGAAAAGTGTTTGAAGTTTTCAAAAACTCCTCAATTGGGAACCAATAACTTTTGGAAGATAGTTATGTTTAGTGATGAAAGAAAATTCAACATTTTTGGCAGTGACAGCCGTCGCACCATGTGAAGAAAGCACAATACTTCTTTCGATCCAAACAATTTACGTCCCATAGTTAAACATGGTGGTATCTTCATCGTGATTTGGGATTTGTATGGCTTCATCTGAGGTAGGAAATTTTGTCTTTATAGATCACATTATGAATCATATAGTTTACTTAGCTATATTTCACCGGTGAAATATAGCTAAAGGTGCTAAATTTTGGGTTTATATGGAAATTTCGTTTTCTAGCAGCACAACGACACCAAACAGAATGCAAGTAGTGTCAAAATGTGGTGTCTTAATCATGTAAGCATCAGTTACACACTCCAACACAGTACCCTAACATGAATGCCATTGAATATCTGTGGGCCACACTCGAAACAGTGGTCCAAAAACACAAAATTAGATATAAAACCCATTTAAAACAAGTGCTCAAGAATAATGAGGTAAAATATCTTCAAATACCACCAAAAATTACAAAATTACCAAGGCCATTACAAAAGCATACTTACACTTTCTTTCTATGCGAAATATTACAAAAATGTCATTGGTGTATTCTCAATTTTTTGAGATAAAAATCTGCATATGCTTATTTAAAATGCTTCTAAAATTTTTCAGTTTAGAAATTTTTTGTTGATTGTTCTTTGTTTTTACTTTAAATTAAACCATTTTTTATGTGTAAAAATAAAAACATGTTTGCACTTCTCATTAATGTGTTATTTATATTGAAAGTCGGGTTTATCAAGGAAATGTAAGGTGTACTCTCAATTGATTGAGCCACTGTAAGTTTGTGAGCTTCGAAATTTGACGAAGACTGAATTTCCATTTATTAAATTTTTATTTCAACTAATCACTTGAAAAAAAAGAACAGTTTTTTTAAACTATAACATACACTAGTATTTATTACGTGCTTCTATAAAACTTTTCATGAATCTTTCAGTGAATTAAAGGCGTTAAAAGACAATCTAGGAAGATCATTGAAGGCCTTAAGCAAGGGCGTGTTCAAATAACGAAAGCAAATCAGAAATAATTAATTTTTCTTAAAATTGATATCAAATTAACCAATTTTTTTTAAACTATAGACAACATCTTATTATTATTTTAATTGGTAATTCTACGAATCAGAGAAAATTTTTAATAATCGAATGAATTCGTACTAATAATATTTCATTTAGTCAAGTTCCAAAGTAATAAAATCCTTTAAATAATTTTTAGCTATATTCTGTTTAAATTATTTCAAGATATTCACAATAATTTTTAAAAATTTGAGAAAAATGGAATAGCATTTTTTTTAATTTTCTCTTAAACGAAGTAAGATCAATTAGGATAATTGGAAACAAGGATTAATTGGTAATAGTGAGTATAGTATGCACCGATGGAGCTTTAGCGAGCTGTGAAACACGTGCTTTTATTTAAGACATACTAGAGGAAATCGGACACTTTTCAGCTTTTTACAATATTATTTTGAAACGTTCGTTTATTTTAACTGTAATCATCTAAAAAAAGAAGCAAAAATCGAACTTCAAGTTCCATTAAGCATTTTTTAATATCGGTTATTCATAAGATAAATTGCAAGGTTATATATTTCATAGATCTTAAGGATATAATGGTTAAGAGCAAAATTCAGACTTCCTCCTAAGGATTCCTTTCTTACAGGATTCTTAATTATCTCTGTCACTTTTCATCATCGGTTAACCAGGAGCAGACTTTTAATGTAATAAGAATTGATATTTGTCATACATTTTGAATTATTTATTTTGTGATAGGAGGTGATATCAAGTCCAGAAACACAGCAATGATCTATCACCTCAATAATTTTTTATACTAAATTAGCAACTGATATTTTTACATATACAATACTTTTCTTATGCGAAAGGTCATTATTATAATAATGATTTGATATTGATTGACATCAAGTAAAGAAGAAAACTGACCTCAAAAAAAAAAACATGATGCTGACAGAGGAATCTGAAGAAGATGAATTTGACTCTGTTTATTAAAAAACGGAGATTGCAGAGATGGAAAAAGTAACATTTCAAATCATCCTTGATTGATTTTTTTAACAAATATTTATTTTGATCTATTATGCTGAAGGTACTTCAATGAATGATCATTATTCATCCGTTCAAGGGACAGATGAAATCGACAGTGATCAGCTCAATGTGACAGGTTTGAAGAACATTAATTTATCTAAATCGAAATTTGTTTTGATTATGAATAACACTTTACAATTTCTGAGATTTAGATAAATTTATTCAACCAAATTCTATCGCTGAGTCAGTCTTTTCAGGCTGCCTAAATCTCAGAGAAAAATTAATTGAATCGGTGAATGAACATTCAAAATAAAATGATAATTCTATTTTCTACTACTAAATGGAACAACTAGTTCTTATTCATCTTAAAGTCAATTTCTAAATTTTAAATATTTCCTTCTTATATCTCATAATGTTCAGTAATTTCTGTTTTTACATAGGTTAATTCCCGAGATTTCCCTACGAAATTAGAGATTGAATAATTATGAATTACTGCAAATTGAAAGCATTAAATGATTATGACAATTTATATCCGATATTCCAAGAAATGGGATATATTTTTATTAAAAAATAGTTAACAAACAGTAATTTGGGAAAGGTGGGTAAAATAAGGATTGAGTTAAAAAAAAAAAGTAGTTTCTTATCAGTTCAAATGCATTCTGCTCAAATTATATCATTACTGATCAAAGGTCAAAATAAATGCTCTAAATTACCCCATAGTCATCGGGATAATTAGGAACGAAGCTGAGTAATTACGAATGTCGCTGTAAACAGAGGCTGGTTAATTAATAAATTAATTTGGAAAAGATATATTTTTTTCAATAAGCCCTCTAAAAATGATTACGCGTTTGCACATATTATAGATTTATTTTATTTCCCATAAGAACGTTTCCAATCGAAGAAAAATGTAAAGTCTGCAGCATCTATTGACAATTACCTTGATTAAACCTATACAAGGAGAAAATATTATAAAGTCATATCATTGACTCTCCGCCCCGCCCGAAGGCACAAGGATAAATAATACTGAATGACTGGACCACCACAACAGCAACACTGGCGGGAAGTACTGCTGTTGTTGTGGTTGAGTTCTAAGGGCCATCATAGGCCACAGTACAATCCTTCCCTAAGGAAGTACGTCCCGTCATCGATGGGAGGAACCAGACATCCACCTTTTCGTGTACCCTCGAGGGTGCGAGATCCAACCACCTTGCTGGAAGCACCTCATCCTCATATCGAGGTGCTCCCCGTGGGGTTGGAAAGTATTATAAAGATTTTTAAAAAATGAATTCAATGTTTTGATTCTTGAGACTGCCTGTTTCAGAACTCCCTGAGTGCTCTCAATCTGTGAACACAATAACTCAAAGATGCTTTAAGGTAGATGGATAAACTTTGGCATATGCTCATCATACAAAGCTTGTAGATTTCTACCAAATTTTGAATGAAATCCGTTCAGAAGTATGCCTGTCCGGTTGTCCGAATATAAGTTAATACGATAACTACGAAATAAAAAGAACTAAATGGAATAAAATTTGGTGCACAGATTTAACATCTATAGTGTAAATATGTATCAAATTCGGAACTAAATCCATTGAGGAGCGGATAGTCTGTTGGTTTGTATTTTTGCATGCATGTAAAAGCGATAATACAAAAACGCAACAAAAGATAAGGAAAGATAAAAATTATTTTCGATTTTTTTTCCTCCTTTCTGATATGGACATGATATTATATGTTCATACCACATATGAGAAAAAAATGTCAATAATATTCATTATTAATAGAAAAGAAAGATAGAAAAAAAAACCTCAGTTCTCTTTATCCTTCCTTTTTGGAAAATTCGGAAAACTGATATGCGAAGTTGTTTGTCATGATATAATTGTTTGTTTTCAGTCACATTATCGTTTCCTGATTCACAGTATTGATTCCACGGATTATGTCAACTGAAATATATAGAGAATTGATAAATATTTAATAAAATAACATTGATTATTTGCTCATGCAAACAAAAACAATCTATATAGATTTAAAGAATATTCTTTAAATTTATGAAATAAAAAAGTCAATTTTAGAGAATGGTAGTATTCTGTTCACTTAGAGCAAAATGAACATTCATTTGAGCAGCAAACATAATTTTATAACTTTCATCGAGCCAATAAGTCCTTTCCTCAGTCAAATTTTTCAATTAATAGTCCAGCTTAATTGCAGAAGAATAGCAAAATATGGAAGAAATACATAGCAGCAAATTATAGAAGAATAGCAAAATATGGAAAAAATACATAACAGCAAATCATAAAAGAATAGCAAAACATGGAAGAAATACATAATAACAAATTGCAGAAGAATAGCAATATAGGGAAAAATACATAGCAGCAAATTGCAGAGGAATAACAAAATATGAAAGAAAATAAATAATAGCAAATTGCGCAGGAACAGCAAAATATGAAAGAAATACACTGGTGTGCAAAACTTAAGCAACATGTATGTTTTTTGCCATAACTTCACGAGAAATCATCTGAGAGACATGAAATTCAGAAATGTGATACAGCATTTTGTTCTGAAAGAATGACGAAAGCATAGTTGTGCAGAAATGAATACAATGCATACAGTATGGAATCAAACAAAAAAAGGCTTTATTGAACTCATAGTATCGTTACACATGATTGTCTGTCCAAGAGGAAGAACAGCAAGCAGATGCTCCTTAGTATGGGATATGCCCTCCCTTACTGCAATGGTTGCTTCGCACCATCTCCCCATACTCAGCATCAGATTGTCCAACAGTTCTTGAGGTAAGAGTGCCCATTCCTCAATCAGCATCTGTTTAAGTTGTCGGATGTTCCCAGGAGGATGTAATCGTGCCGCAAGGCGTCTCCCCAAAGCATCCCACACATGTTCTATC
>JAPMOR010062977.1:487261-629518 GCA_026543865.1 Argiope aurantia | reverse complement strand
TGAAATGGCAGCGTGCGAATAAATAAAGACATAATGAATAAAAATGCATATAATATTCAGCTTTGAAATAAGTTTCAGTGCTTAGGGGAAAAACTTTAATTATACTAACAAAGATGAAAATTCTTCTATCTATCTGTCTTCAGTACAAACAGTTAAATCTAGAGTTCATTTAAAAATTAAGTCGAATTTTGGTATTTCTGGCTTTTTTTTATTTTTTACCTATGACTTCAGAAGTTATTGCGGGAAAATAATTTTGTATTATTTTAAAGAGCAAAAATTTTAATTTGGTATTATATAATAAATGCTGAGCTATAATATTTTCATAAAAATGTAATAACATTAATATAACATTATGTATAAATATAGCATTATTAAAATAACATTAACATATATAATTATTCAAATGAAAGAAAAGAAATGAAATAAAATATTTTGGAGTTATTTGGACAAAAATTCTACTCTCCACCCCCACGTTAATATCATTAGAGAAAGGCACAATAAAAAATTTCATGTTCAATACGCTTCAATTCATGCGATTCTGGTGTTTCTTATAATAACAAATTCCTTTTCTATCTCGCTTACTTTGTTGAATAGTGAAGTATGCCAAGTCCCATCTGGACATATTCTTTTAAACCAAGAACTCAAATTATACACATTTAATTTGGTCAAGAATTTCAGAATTGTGACGTCACAAATTCATTGCATGCCTGTCCAAAACTACATTCGGTAGATCTTAGACGAATTAAGAGCTCATCCGTACCAGCCAACGCCTTTGCGGGCATTACTATAGCCGAGTATGTTGAGAAATGTCACAGGTGTTGCAACCGGAACATGACAAGCGTCTCATTTTTTTTAAGTGAGAAATACCAAAAATGCCTAATACAAATAATAATAATAATAGTGTCTTTTATACAATTCTGAAATTTTAAATCATTACCGATTAAATTAGTTTCAGATGAAAATTGATATGTTATATTTCATGTAAGATTTATTTTTTTATCATATTCGTTATTAAAATTTCAATGTGAAAAAAAAGTTAGAAAGTAATAGCGAAACTGACAAATGAAAAGTTTGGCAATTATTCCTAAACATTAATAATATAAGAATAAAACAAATTTCATGACAGAAAAGAAATTAAAAAAATTTTGCTCAAGATCAATTAATTTCTTTATAGGTAATAGATTAGATGGATTTTAAAAAAAATAGTCTACATCTTTAATGAAAGAGCAACGTTGATTAATCCTAATATTCTTCGCCCATGTTCATTAGAATGCGTTTGAAAATCAGTTTCAATAAGATTAATTGTCTTTCACATGATGCTTAAATAAAGGCGACATCAGAATGAGAAAGACGAATAATTTGAAGCATTTTTTCTTCTGAATCAGAAGCATTAATATTCAACATAAAAAAAATTATAAACAATTATTTACCAGTGATTAAACTGATTCAGTTGAACAGTTATTCATCTTTGTGTTTGGTGGAATGGCAGTAATTTTTGAAAGGATTCGAACATAAAGATTTAGATTAAAATTGTTCGAATCATAAAACTCTATCACTATCTATAAGATTATATATTTATTTATGCAATATATCTCAATGCATTCAGTGTAAACAGATTAATAAAGTTTTGCAAAATATCCTTGTGTATTATATTTCCTCAGAGCATGAAATAATTTAGAATACAGTACTTAGTTTATTACATTTAAAAATACAGTTTGCACATCAAACTTAATTTTCTAAAATTATTAGAATGATCGTAATTTAAAAATAACTACTGTTTTATAATATTTTCTTAATTACTCTGCTGTTGACATTCTAGACTCTGCGAGAAAAGAAACTAATCTGATAGTATAAAACTAAAATTATAATTTAAAAGAAATGAAATCTGAAGTGGCTGGTGCAAGTGCAATGTTTTCAAGTGATATCATTTGCTCAATCCATTATCTCGTCTGCGTTTTGTCTACATGCACTGTGATAATTAAATCCATTGTCACTGTATGAAAAAACTGGGAAGAATAGAGACAGAAGTGTGGAAAAAATCCAATATGAAAATTAACTTTATATATGCAGTGGCTCAAACAATTGAGAGTACACCTCACTATTACTTGATAAATCCAACTTTCAACATAAATAACACATTAACGAAAAGTGCAAACATGTTTTTGTTTTCACACATAATACATGGATTAATTTAAAATAAAAACAAAGAACAATCAACAAAAAATTTCTAAATTAAAAAATTTAAGAAGAATTTTAAATAAACATATGCAGATTTTTATCTCAAAAAATTGAGAATACACCAATGAATTTTTTGTAATATTTCTCATAGAAAAAAGGTGTAAGTATTTAGTCGCATCTATTTTGGTTTTTATAATGGCCTTTAAATGTCGTGGTACCAATTAGACCAATTTTTGGTGGTATTTGGATATTTTACCCCATTATTCTTGCAGCACTTGCTTTAAATGGGTTTTATTTCTAATTTTGTGTTTTTGGACCATTGTTTCGAGTGTGGCCAACAGATATTCATAGATGTCAGGGTATTGGGTGATGTGTGTAACTGCTGTTTACAATGAAAAAGATACCACATTTGAACATTATGTGCAGTATGTTTGAGGTCGTTGTCCTGCAGAAAAATGAAATTTCTATCTGAAGCCAAATTTTTAGCCTTTCATTTAGACCATAGCTGCGACCATATGGTTCATCCAACTTACTGCAGAAATTTCTCAAGTCATAGGCAGAAGTGTAAGTGCTGAAACGGTGCGTAATGTAATTAGACAAGCTGGATATAAAAGTCGAATTGTTAGAGAGAAACCGTTCATCAGCTTGCAAATTCAGGAAAGGTGTTTGAAGTTTTCAAAAACTCCTCAATTGAGAACCAATAACTTTTGGAAGATAGTTATGTTTAGTGATGAAAGAAAATTCAACATTTTTGGCAGTGACAGCCGTCGCACGATGTGAAGAAAGCACAATACTTCTTTCGATCCAAACAATTTACGTCCCATAGTTAAACATGGTGGTATCTTCATCGTGATTTGGGATTTGTATGGCTTCATCTGAGGTAGGAAATTTTGTCTTTATAGATCACATTATGAATCATATAGTTTACTTAGCTATATTTCACAGGTGAAATATAGCTAAAGGTGCTAAATTTTGGGTTCATATGGAAATTTCGTTTTCTAGCAGCACAACGACACCAAACAGAATGCAAGTAGAGTCAAAATGTGGTGTCTTCATCATGTAAGCATCAGTTACACACTCCAACACAGTACCCTAGCATGAATGCCATTGAATATCTGTGGGCCACACTCGAAACAGTGGTCCAAAAACACAAAATTAGATATAAAACCCATTTAAAACAAGTGCTCAAGAATAATGAGGTAAAATATCTTCAAATACCACCAAAAATTACAAAATTACCAAGGCCATTACAAAAGCATACTTACACTTTCTTTCTATGCGAAATATTACAAAAATGTCATTGGTGTATTCTCAATTTTTTGAGATAAAAATCTGCATATGCTTATTTAAAATGCTTCTAAAATGTTTCAATTTAGAAATTTTTTGTTGATTGTTCTTTGTTTTTACTTTAAATTAAACCATTTCTTATGTGTAAAAATAAAAACATGTTTGCACTTCTCATTAATGTGTTATTTATATTGAAAGTCGGATTTATCAAGGAAATGTAAGGTGTACTCTCAATTGATTGAGCCACTATAAGTTTGTGAGCTTCGAAATTTGATGAAGACTTAATTTCCATTTATTAAATTTTTATTCCAACTAATCACTTGGAAAAAAAAGGAATAGTTTTTTTAAACTATAACATACACTAGTATTTATTACGTGCTTCTATAAAACTTTTCATGAATCTTTCAGTGAATTAAAGGCGTTAAAAGACAATCTAGGAAGATCATTGAAGGCCTTAAGCAAGGGCGTGTTCAAATAACGAAAGCAAATCAGAAATAATTAATTTTTCTTAAAATTGATATCAAATTAACCAAATTTTTTTTAACTATAGACAACATCTTATTATTATTTTAATTGGTAATTCTACGAATCAGAGAAAATTTTTAATAATCGAATGAATTCGTACTAATAATATTTCATTTAGTCAAGTTCCAAAGTAATAAAATCCTTTAAATAATTTTTAGCTATATTCTGTTTAAATTATTTCAAGATATTCACAATAATTTTTAAAAATTTGAGAAAAATGGAATAGCATTTTTTTTAATTTTCTCTTAAACGAAGTAAGATCAATTAGGATAATTGGAAACAAGGATTAATTGGTAATAGTGAGTATAGTATGCACCGATGGAGCTTTAGCGAGCTGTGAAACACGTGCTTTTATTTAAGACATACTAGAGGAAATCGGACACTTTTCCGCTTTTTACAATATTATTTTGAAACGTTCGTTTATTTTAACTGTAATCATCTAAAAAAAGAAGCAAAAATCGAACTTCAAGTTCCATTAAGCATTTTTTAATATCGGTTATTCATAAGATAAATTGCAAGGTTATATATTTCATAGATCTTAAGGATATAATGGTTAAGAGCAAAATTCAGACTTCCTCCTAAGGATTCCTTTCTTACAGGATTCTTAATTATCTCTGGCACTTTTCATCATCGGTTTACCAGGGACAGACTTTTAATGTAATAAGAATTGATATTTGTCATACATTTTGAATTATTTATTTTGTGATAGGAGGTGATATCAAGTCCAGAAACACAGCAATGATCTATCACCTCAATAATTTTTTATACTAAATTAGCAACTGATATTTTTACATATACAATACTTTTCTTATGTGAAAGGTCATTATTATAATAATGATTTGATATTGATTGACATCAAGTAAAGAAGAAAACTGACCTCAAAAAAAAAACATGATGCTGACAGAGGAATCTGAAGAAGATGAATTTGACTCTGTTTATTAAAAAACGGAGATTGCAGAGATGGAAAAAGTAACATTTCAAATCATCCTTGATTGATTTTTTAAACAAATATTTATTTTGATCTATTATGCTGAAGGTACCTCAATGAATGATCATTATTCATCCGTCCAAGGGACAGATGAAATCGACAGTGATTAGCTCAATGTGACAGGTTTGAAGAACATTAATTTATCTAAATCGAAATTTGTTTTGATTATGAATAACATTTTACAATTTCTGAGATTTAGATAAATTTATTCAACCAAATTTCTATCCCTGAGTCAGTCTTTTCAGGCTGCCTAAATCTCAGAGAAAAATTAATTGAATCGGTGAATGAACATTCAAAATAAAATGATAACTCTATTTTCTACTACTAAATGGAACAACTAGTTCTTATTCATCTTAAAGTCAATTTCTAAATTTTAAATATTTCCTTCTTATATCTCATAATGTTCAGTAATTTCTGTTTTTACATAGGTTAATTCCCGAGATTTCCCTACAAAACTAGACATTGAATAATTATGAATTACTGCAAATTGAAAGCATTAAACGATTATGACAATTTATATCCGATATTCCAAGAAATGGGATATATTTTTATTAAAAAATAGTTAACAAACAGTAATTTGGGAAAGGTGGGTAAAATAAGGATTGAGTTTAAAAAAAAAAAGTAGTTTCTTATCAGTTCAAATGCATTCTGCTCAAATTATATCATTACTGATCAAAGGTCAAAATAAATGCTCTAAATTACCCCATAGTCATCGGGATAATTAGGAACGAAGCTGAGTAATTACGAATGTCGCTGTAAACAGAGGCTGGTTAATTAATAAATTAATTTGGAAAAGATATATTTTTTTCAATAAGCCCTCTAAAAATGATTACGCGTTTGCACATATTATAGATTTATTTTATTTCCCATAAGAACGTTTCCAATCGAAGAAAAATGTAAAGTCTGCAGCATCTATTGACAATTACCTTGATTAAACCTATACAAGGAGAAAATATTATAAAGTCATATCATTGACTCTCCGCCCCGCCCGAAGGCACAAGGATAAATAATACTGAATGACTGGACCACCACAACAGCAACACTGGCGGGTAGTACTGCTGTTGTTGTGGTTGAGTTCTAAGGGCCATCATAGGCCACAGTACAATCCTTCCCTAAGGAAGTACGTCCCGTCATCGATGGGAGGAACCAGACATCCACCTTTTCGTGTACCCTCGAGGGTGCGAGATCCAACCACCTTGCTGGAAGCACCTCATCCTCATATCGAGGTGCTCCCCGTGGGGTTGGAAAGTATTATAAAGATTTTTAAAAAATGAATTCAATGTTTTGATTCTTGAGACTGCCTGTTTCAGAACTCCCTGAGTGCTCTCAATCTGTGAACACAATAACTCAAAGATGCTTTAAGGTAGATGGATAAACTTTGGCATATGCTCATCATACAAAGCTTGTAGATTTCTACCAAATTTTGAATGAAATCCGTTCAGAAGTATGCCTGTCCGGTTGTCCGAATATAAGTTAATACGATAACTACGAAATAAAAAGAACTAAATGGAATAAAATTTGGTGCTCGGATTTAACATCTATAGTGTAAATATGTATCAAATTCGGAACTAAATCCATTGAGGAGCGGATAATCTGTTGGTTTGTATTTTTGCATGCATATAAAAGCGATAATACAAAAACGTAACAAAAGATAAGGAAAGATAAAAATTATTTTCGATTTTTTTTTCCTCCTTTCTGATATGGACATGATATTATATGTTCATACCACATATGAGAAAAAAATGTCAATAATATTCATTATTAATAGAAAAGAAAGATAGAAAAAAAAACCCTTAGTTCTCTTTATCCTTCCTTTTTGGAAAATTCGGAAAACTGATATGCGAAGTTGTTTGTCATGATATAATTGTTTGTTTTCAGTCACATTATCGTTTCCTGATTCACAGTATTGATTCCACGGATTATGTCAACTGAAATATATAGAGAATTGATAAATATTTAATAAAATAACATTGATTATTTGCTCATGCAAACAAAAACAATCTATATAGATTTAAAGAATATTCTTTAAATTTATGAAATAAAAAAGTCAATTTTAGAGAATGGTAGTATTCTGTTCACTTAGAGCAAAATGAACATTCATTTGAGCAGCAAACATAATTTTATAACTTTCATCGAGCCAATAAGTCCTTTCCTCAGTCAAATTTTTCAATTAATAGTCCAGCTTAATTGCAAAAGAATAGCAAAATATGGAAGAAATACATAGCAGCAAATTATAGAAGAATAGCAAAATATGGAAAAAATACATAACAGCAAATCATAAAAGAATAGCAAAACATGGAAGAAATACATAATAACAAATTGCAGAAGAATAGCAATATAGGAAAAAATACATAGCAGCAAATTGCAGAGGAATAACAAAATATGAAAGAAAATAAATAATAGCAAATTGCGCAGGAACAGCAAAATATGAAAGAAATACACTGGTATGCAGAACTTAAGCAACAGGTATGTTTTTTGCCATAACTTCACGAGAAATCATCTGAGAGACATGAAATTCAGAAATGAGATACAGCATTTTGTTCTGAAAGAATGACGAAAGCATAGTTGCGCAGAAATGAATACAATGCATACAGTATGGAATCAAACAAAAAAAAAAGGCTTTATTGAACTCATAGTATCGTTACACATGATTGTCTGTCCAAGAGGAAGAACAGCAAGCAGATGTTCCTTAGTATGGGATATGCTCTCCCCTTACTGCAATGGTTGCTTCGCACCGTCTCCCCATACTCAGCATCAGATTGTCCAACAGTTCTTGAGGTAAGAGCGCCCATTCCTCAATCAGTATCTGTTTAAGTTGTCGGGTGTTCCCAGGAGGATGTAATCGTGCCGCAAGGCGTCTCCCCAAAGCATCCCACACATGTTCTATTGGATTTAAATCAGGGGAGCACGCCGGCCAATCCATTCGAGTGATATCTTCACTTTCTAGGAGCTCCTCAACAGCATGAGTCCTGTTTGGCCGTGCATTGTCATCCATAAAAACGAAGTCTGATCCAATGGCACCTCGGAACAGATGCACATGGGGAAGGATCACCTCCTGACAATAGCGATCTCCAGTTACAGAACCTCTGTCGAAAACATGGAGCTCAGTCCGCCCGTTCATCATAATGCCTCCCCAGACGACAACTCCAGGACCACCAAAACGGTCTCTTTCCGTGATGTTACTTTCCGTGATGGATGAAACCGTGTCCCGACCTCTCTCCAAATCAACTGGCTTTGGGAATCGCTTGTAACATCACGGAAAGAGACCGTTTCGTGGTCCTGGAGTTGTCGTCTGGGGAGGCATTATGATGAATGGGCTGACTGAGCTCCACGTTTTCGACAGAGGTTCTGTAACTGGAGATCGCTATTGTCAGGAGGTGATCCTTCCCCATGTGCGTCTGTTCCGAGGTGCCATTGGATCAGACTTCGTTTTTATGGATGACAATGCACGGCCACACAGGACTCATGCTGTTGAGGAGCTCCTGGAAAGTGAAGATATCACTCGAATGGATTGGCCGGCGTGCTCCCCTGATTTAAATCTGCTAAAGCATGTGTGGGATGCTTTGGGGAGACGCCTTGCGGCACGATTACATCCTCCTGGGAACACCCGACAACTTAAACAGATGCTGATTGAGGAATGGTCACTCTTACCTCAAGAACTGTTGGACAATCTGGTGCTGAGTATGGGGAGACGGTGC
The DNA here is from genome assembly GCA_026543865.1 of Argiope aurantia. NCBI lineage: Eukaryota > Metazoa > Arthropoda > Arachnida > Araneae > Araneidae > Argiope > Argiope aurantia. The sequence continues at coordinate 620,842 of JAPMOR010062977.1, read as the reverse complement.
GAAGCAACCATTGCAGTAAGGGGAGGGCATATCCCATACTAAGGAACATCTGCTTGCTGTTCTTCCTCTTGGACAGACAATCATGTGTAACGATACTATGAGTTCAATAAAGCCTTTTTTTGTTTGATTCCATACTGTATGCATTGTATTCATTCCTGCGCAACTATGCTTTCGTCATTCTTTCAGAACAAAATGCTGTATCTCATTTCTGAATTTCATGTCTCTCAGATGATTTCTCGTGAAGTTATGGCAAAAAACATACCTGTTGCTTAAGTTTTGTACACCAGTGTATATAATAGCAAATTTCAGAATAGCAAAATATGAAAGAAATACACAATAGCAAATTGCAGAATATGTATAGAAACGATATAGCAGCAAATTTCACAGGAATAGCAAAATATGAGAGAACTACATTGCAGCAAATTGCAGAAGAATAGCAAAATGTGGAAAAAGTGCATAATAACAAATTGCAAAAGAATAGCGAAATATAGAAGAAATACATATCATCAATTTTATTGCCTGATGGTCTTGAACTGACTATTCTGAATGGATCTCATAAGTTTGCACCCAGATACCGGATAAGAAATGGAGGAGCATGGAGATTCTAACACCGGTTTTTCTTGTTTAAATAAAAGCTTTTGACGTGAGAGTAAAGTATAATTAAAGAAGAATTAAAAATTAACAGAATTAAAAAGGCCGGTAAAATAAAAAATGAAATATAATGATAACTTAATTAAATCAGGAATAAAACTTTAAAAAGGTGCAAATTTCGAAAAATACTTTTATTTTTTAAATGTCAGCTTATACTTAGATACATGTTATAAAGCAAGGACTAAACTTTTCAGGTCAATAACTGTATAACTTTTTGAAAATTCGAATTTGTTGAAAAAAAAGAAACAGAATCGTCAAAAAATATCTGTAAGTATTTTTCTGTCCGTCAGAATTCCCAAACGGAAAAATGATTTTGCTCTAAAAAATGACATTCTGTAATTTCAAATGGTATCATAATGGCGGGCTTTCAAAAAAAAGTGGAAATAAAATTTGAAAAAAAAAAAGTCTTAATTTGGGTGATGTTTAAAAAATTTAGATGAAATTTTAAAAAATAATAGCAAAAATATTCTTAGAAATTTGCACTTTTTAAAAATTTTCGCCTAGTTTAATTAAGCTATTATTGTATTTTATAGCTCAGTTTATAGGCTTTTTAAAACTTATATCTTCTTAATATAAAATTTTTCTATGGGAAAAATAAATTTTTTATTCAACTGCAAAAAATCCGTCATAAAATTTTCATCCTTCCTCACGCTTATATCCGGTAACAATATCCTAGAGCAAACTAAGAAGCCGATTTTTGACAGCCAGCTCATGCACTTAAGCCAATAAAATTACTGGCATGTAATTTTTCCAGAAAAATGTAGGATTCGATTTGAATATAAATGTAAACCAATTCTTTGCAAAAATACCAACTTAAAAATGAAAATTCCTATTTTTATACTCCTACAATAATATTTATCTAAATATTGTTAATATGCAAAATAAAATAATGTGTCCGATTATTGTTTCAATATTTACTAACTATTTTGACGGAAAAATCGAATCAAAAGAATTGTGAAAGATGTCAGGCTTCGTCCCTCTTTTCCTTCGCTATGTCTATGGTGGTATGTTTACCTTGTATCATCAAAAGTTCAGTTAATATTTCTCGCAGACAAGGTACGAACGGAGAATACATGTTTGTTTGTTTTTTCATTAAAGGTATGTATAGTCCACAGAATACCCATTATCAGGCATTAGAAAATCTGTTCTGACAACATTGCAGGTTCTTCAATATCGATGCCGTATTATTGACGCTTGTGTAAGCGATTCTCCAGCCACGTTGCAGTCCATTTCTACTTGATGTGCACTGCTCTGTTCCATTCTTAACATTAATCCACGCTAGATGTCTTTTCTTAGTAAATCAATGATTCTTTACTAATCCGCTATTGAACCGTTTTCCCTGTCTCGTATCAACTTAAAGATAAAAATGTCAACTTCAATGTTTCCTCTAAATGATGTTGTATTTGATACATCACTTAGCACATGACCACTTTATTGAATCTAGGCACAACTTTTGTAACCGTAGCTTTTGTAATCGTAGCTTCTTAACTTAAAGGCAGGAGGCTCGGAAATTTTGTAGGCATATTTCCTACCGTATTTACGTTGCATTATTTGTATGTAAATATACAGTTAAATACAACACTTCATATGTCCTTTATGGCAAAGCTATCTCGTTTCCATTTACCTTTGGTATGACAACCATCGAAAATTTACTGCGACTTCCGATAACTTTTAAAATAATGCTCCTACTGAATGAAGGAGTATTACATTCATTTTTTCAACTGTATTATATTTATTAAATAGTACCTGGGAAACCAAGTTTTGCTCGTCTATTTTTCTTTGGGGGGGGGGAGAGAAATCGAACATGAGAAAAATGTATTGGAGCCCTAACCACTACTTCATCTCTGATACGCTTATGCAGGTCACATATAACATATGTCAATAGTTAATTGTAAATTTTTTGTGTGTGCAAAATCGCGTTTTTTGAGGAAAGATAACAGATAAACTTAAAAAGTGAAATCTTATCTAAATATAAAATTTGATTCAAATCGTTAGAACCATTTCCGAGACACACGAAATTAGTTTATATGCATCCAAGAATTGCTCGTTTAAAGTTACAAGATTTATTAAGAACATAAAACGCTCATTAAAACAAAAAGAGTAATAATTCTGCGCATTATCACGCGTCATCAAGTTCTTGATTCACTAAAGTACACAAATGTAGTTGATGACTGCACGTGCATCTTAAGTTGGAGATTTTCTTGAAATTTTATAATACATACGTGAGACCTTATTGTGTTTGTTCAGTTCTTCTTTTCATTTCCGCACTTAATTTCTTAAACCGAAATTATAGAAGGCTATTTACATAATATGATGCGGTTTGTATTTAATCCTAGAATACATAATTTTTTTTTTTACAAAAAAAAAATGTGTATGATTTGAATAGTTGCATATAATTTAAAGAAATCATTTTAAAAATTTATAAATTTCCTAAATATAATAATAAAAATAAAAGTCTCTTTTTTCCAATATATTCTTACGAACACAAAAATATTTTTATAGTATTTTTAATAGTAGAGTTATTCATACAACAATCATCTTGGTATTTTTCCAAGTTTTCAATTTAAATCTAATTCTAGTACTGCTTTTACCCTATATTAGTCTTTTCTACAAATGTTTGTCAAAAAGTATTTAAAACCAGTGAGAATGGTCTACACAAAACTTTCTCACGTACTCTCTAATAAACTTGTCATGCCAGAAAACGCTTAACATGGTCTTGGCGTACAATAGCTATGAGATATTAGCCTTAGGTGTGAATTTGGCATTTTTACTGAATCTATCCTGTCATCTTTGGAGATTTATTTATCGGTTAATTCCTGGCATATGGTTAATAGTATCCAAAAACCAAATTTGTATTTTAAACGTGTTTTTTTCCAGTAAATAAAATAAAAATTTGAAATAAAACTAACATTTCTAGTCACAAAATATCACAACAGATTTGAAATATTTAAGTCATTACATTTTTGAGTTACCATGATCACGTGTTTTTGAAAGTACATACTTACAGAAAGTGTCTACACTATGGATGTTAAATCTATGTGCTGAATTTTATTTCTATACCTTTCTTCGTTTTGTTGTTATCGTGTATATTTGCACAGCGAGACAGACGGACTTCCTCTGATCAGATTTTACTCAAAATTTGATAGAAATCTGCGAATTCGGTGTGCAGGCCGTATACCAAATTTCAACCGTTTAGCTCAACGCGTTTTTGAGTTGTTTTTCCACAGACATACAGACGGACGCTTTCAAGCAAAAATTTATTTTTCGAACTCATGGAGGTCTAAAACGTAGAATTGTCAAAATCTAAAGTTCGAGTTTTTTAGACGATTACTACTCCTTCGCTATACTGCGTAGACGATAAAATAAAAATATTTCCAAATAATCGTTTCCCTTTGGAATAGTCATGTGAAACTTATAAATGGAAATAAAAACGTGTAGCCAAATAACTACACGATAGATAGTAGGGTAAATTTCGAAATTTCCCGAAGAAAATCGAATATATATTTTGTTCCCCATTCCTCTAAGTTATTGGAATAAAATTTGTTATAGATGCATAGTTTGATGTCAAAACCAAATTTAATTTGTTAAAGCTTATTGTATCTTTGAGCTACCTCATTCACAAACATATGAAAAAAAAATATACTGCCAAAACATTCCACACTTTGATGAATTTAGTACAAAATTTGAAGCAGATCAAAAAATCTTAAAAACATTTGCGGAATTTCCTTTATCTACCTCGTTTTGTTTTTGAGTTATTAGATTATGCCGAGCTTATTAGAGTGTTAACTTCTAATAAGTTTGTTATGGATTTTCAATTTTGATGCAAAGATCAAATGCCAAATTTCCATTCTAAAGCGTTCTGCTTTTGAGTTATCAAGATCTATATAGAACGTGTCAGATATAATTTCAAAAACTTCTTCTTTTTTTTTTGAGGAGCGGAGGGGGAGAGAGAATCTAAGAAAGGCCTAAAACATGGAACTTCATTAAAATCTTTAGGTTGAAGTTTTTGATAATTACAATACTTTGTCTCCGTTTACAAGACTTTGCAAGATGAGATAATAGAAAAAAGAAGAAAAATGACTGATATTATTTTGCAAAAAAATAGGGTCTATAGCGCTAAAAAAAGTTTAATATTAACTCTATGGGATTTTATTTCCTAAACATATATTATTCATAAAAGATCACGAGAAATCCATAAAACATCCGAATATTTCTGTAATATGTTAATGTTGGAAGATGTTCTACGTTTTCGCAGTTTATGCATTTGCATTTGGATCTGGACTTTAAAAAAAAAAAAAAAGATTAGTTTCAACAACCTCAAATTCTTCGAAATGAAACCAGGAAGTATTAGAGAAACATGCAGATGTTATTTATTTAAACGATACTCCTAGAAATGGCAGCGTTCTTTATCGCCCGAGTTAAACGAAAACACATTCTCATATTTCTGTTGTGTGAAACATGAATACTTCTATTTAACAGTCGAACAAAACTTTTTGGGATGGATCAGCTGTCAGGTGCTCCCTTCAAGGGTCACGGCAAGTGGCTAACAGTGGCGGTACCTGGCGGCATAATCATGATGTTGATACTTTGGTCGTCATAGAAACGCGATTGAAGCTTGGCGGTGGGGGAAGTAAATATTAATACGAGGAGAAGAAAACATTGTCGTGCCTTCAGTTTCTTGAACCGGTTTTAGAAACTTGCCCGGTTTGTACCGAGGAACTCATTTATCCCTCCTGCCAGTTGTCAGAACGTTGCGCGGAGTTTACATCAGCGTTAACGTGGTCCGTTTTAGTTCCTTTTTTTCCACAGGAATTGTTATCTTGTCTTCACAATTTTAATCTTAATAGCATGCGTGGATTTGGTTTTAGCCTATGATGGAATTCTTAAGCGGTGAGTATGATTACTTAAACTTTCTTTAAAGTTCTATGTGTATTTTGGGTCAAATAAAAATGACAACTTGAAATGCAGGTTTTTCGACGAGAAATGAGTCATATTCTTATATGCAATCTCAGGCATTCACCTTCGCGGGATTTGCATTTTGCCGTCTGTAGTCAAAAAGACACGTTCTCGATTATTGCGAATCCTTTCTTTAATTCTAATTTTTGTATGCTTTTTAATGACATGAAATCAGTACTGGTATATCTTATATTTAGTGAGAATGTGTTATTTTCCTCAAAAATACTTTAAACGACTTTCAAATTCTCACGTTTTGACATTGTATATAGGAAAAGGAATGTTCATTTCTTTTAAAAACCTTTTGGAGACTTTAGAGTCTCTGAGTTTTAAAGTGAATTAAGTGTTTTAAAATGAAGGGTGAAAATTTTTCTGTGCATTATTTTCATTTAATACATTATTTTCGAATACTTAAATTGAGATGTTTTAAATTAGATTTTTTTTTCTTGTATTATTTCATGTACTCATTGCAGATATAAAATTAGCTAGAAGGCAGCTTTGGTCATCAGGAAGTAAATGCTGAATTAAGTGCAAATTATAATGTGCGTATAATTTTTTAAACACAAGCAGGTAACCACTAACATTGATATTAAAACCCAGAAATTGAGCTTTTTTTAAAATCATTCCTCTTTTGAAAATTATGTTGCATTTTTCAAATAATGTGATTCTGAAAAAAATATATATATTTTTAGAGAAAATGTTTAGTTCCCATTTCTATAAAAAAAATTGGGTTTTATTTTTTAAAAGCACGATAAGATATATGGTTTTCTTAAAAATTAATGTTATTGATGGATTATGTATAATTAATTGATAAAATAAAATTTTTATAATATTTAAATTTTTATAATTTTTTAAAAAAAAATGTTCTTTTAATTTCCTTACAGCTTAGATTTTTCAACTTTAGATATTATACCCGGTTGTAAAAATTCAAAGATTGATGCTACTTATATTTTATGTCTAAAATCTTTCTTGGAGTTACTTCGAATCCGATGTAAATGAAAGTTTGCCAAGTGAAAATGTTATATTTTGCATACCAGTTTCTGAATTATATTCCAGTAACTCGACATAAAGCCAGAATCTGGATTAATTCCTTTCTCTCACTAGTTACTTATTGCATTTTAAGTAGTCAGCTCCATATTCTACTTAAAAGTTTCAAATAAGTGACTTATAAGCTTAGTAAAGCGACTGCAGTTCAACCAATCAATTTCTTATTCTACTTCAAAGTTTCAAATAAGATGCTTAGTAAAGTAACTGCAGTTCAGCCTGGCAATTTATTATTTAACTTCAAAGTTTCAAATAAGATGCTTAGTAAAATAATCATGAATTGAAATTTCAATATTATAAAATACATAGAAGTAATTTACATAACATTTTGCTAATATTGATGAAATTTAAAGAAATTTTGTTATTTGTTCTAAATAATGTTCAAATTATTCCACCTGTGGTTTAAATTAAGAATTTGATCGTAAGTTGCATAATGTCATTAAAAGGCTAATTACAATAGCACAGGAAACGTAGCGAGAATTTTGGACTGGAGTAGTCCAAACTAATTCTAAAGACAGACTAGACCAGTATTCATAGTTTTTTTTAAAAAAAATCGAATTGCATACTTCTTGGACCTTTTGGATTTCTTAATAGATCATTTAACCATGTTCTCAAATAAAAAGTAGAAATGAGTTGCATTTCTCTAAATATGGCTTTCATCAAAATCTTTTGTAAACCCGATGCCACTCTTTGGATTTTAAGGCCCTGGGTACAAGTATGGCTTGAGGTTTCAATAAATTAAAGTGAATACAAAATAAATAAAATCTTTAATTGTTAATGCAATAAAGGAATATATAGATATTTTTCTGATCTAAAAGCAATATTTAAATAATAACTCGTTAAAAGAAAAGCAACAATTTCATTTTCCTTACTTTCATGATCTAATTTATTATCTAAAATTTCAATCTTTGTATAATGCATGCATCTTCTTTTTATTGAGTGTTCATATGTGAAAATTCTAAAAATGAAGTCCTTTTATAATTTGAAAGATTTTGTGACTTAATAATAAGTCTTAGCTAAAAGATTTAAAAATATATAATTTCTGCTCTTCATTCTGCCAAAGATAATCAGATATTTATTGTTGTAGTCTATATTTGTTTCGATTCAAATTACCTGATGCAAGAAAGAATATCGGATATTATTATTCTCATTTGATTAAGTCTAAGAAACCTCGGATTTGTCTCCCGTGGTTTTTCTAAAACTGGTATAAATCTGACGAACATTTGAATCTTTACTTTAAAAAAAAAGACATTTGCTTTCAAAAGTGATTAAAAGTTTTCTTATTTTACATGAATCCTCATATTTTAATTTTTACAGTTGTTGCCACCAAAGGAGAATTAATCGTATTAAATCAAAAATTGCACAATAATAAAGAAAAAAATTCTCCAAAAATTCATAAGATTTTTTATATTTCAATAGATATTAAACATTTTATTTATAAATGTTTTTTATAATTCAATGGATTGACGAAGAAGAGTATAAATGTCCAATATTGAGCAGTGAAGGCAAGAGAATAAGATGTTAGAGCTATTTTTTACGTTTTTAAAGCCCATATAACAACACGGAAGCGGAAAAATAAGATTTACACCGGGACTAAGTGTTCCTGCAACAATATTATAACTTTCTTGGCAAATTCACTTATTTTTTCATTCATTGCTAACAATGCATAAAAATGTTAGCATGAAAAACATTATTTAGAATTTAGGGTAGAAACCCATGCAGGAATTGCATCATCAATAGCTACATTTGGAGCTGACGTAATCGGTTTTTCGGTATGTTTGTAATCGGATTGCAACAATAAGTTTAGCCTAAATATTCAGTCACTTGCCAGATTGATTAAATAAAATTTTATAAATCTCTATAAAAACTTATTTATAAAATTCTTCCATTAAAAAAAAATTTTTTTTTTAGGATTTTCATCATTTTCGAACAAAATTGTTCAGTTTTTAGGGATAAAAAATATTAGTAAAAGCTTGCACAGTAAAAATTGTTAAATTCGAGCGCTTATTTTTAATTATAAATTTCAATGGAATCGATCTTGTATATCTGAAGCTTAATTCTGGGAAAAAAATTTAAATTCTTTAAGAATTTAAGAATTATGGAAATAGGTAATTTTCTTCTTTCCATTTCATTTGAAATAGCGTCTGATAATTATATAAAAACTTAGTAATAGACAAAATATTGAAATGTAAAAATTTCTAGTAACTAATAATGACGTAAGTAATGTATTATCTTTTATAAAGTGTAAATAAATATATTTTTAACCCATTAAATATTTTGATAAATTATACATCATCCATAGTCCGATCAGCATGTAAGATCAAGAGATAAGAATTATAATCATCCCAAATGTTAAGATTAGTAGTTTCTTTTTACTGTATACTAATAAAAATGAATCATTTTCTGACTTGATCTAAAAGTGAAGCACGACGGTAATTTAGCTATAATAACTAAATTCTTATTACCTGTATCATTACAATTCAATTTATCAATTAAAAATAAATTCTATTTAAAATGAGATAAATTAATTTAAATATATATTTTAATTCATTCGGATTGAAAAATTGCTAATAAAAACTTTTCTATGTATAGAGACAATTTTTTATTTAATAAGAATACTGCTACTTTAGTAAGCCAATTAAATCTTGAAAAAAATCTTTTTACAGCATTTATAAACAAAATTTAAAAGAATCTGTTCAATATAGCATCTACAAAGTGTTCCTGAATTTCACTTTTATATATATATATATATATATATATATAATATATATATATATATAGATTTTATAAATTTTTCATATTAATTTATATAAAGGAATAATAAAATTGTAACAGATTTAATGAATATTCTAACTTGTTAGCGTGGCTAAAAGTCGCTGATTTTATTGATCGTCAAAAAAAAAAAAAAAAAAAAAAAAAAAAAGCCCACTCGAGATTTTTAAAAATCGTCACGTTTTCGGTGTCAATTTTTTTTTTTTTTTTAATTTTGTCTATGAACACAATAATGACTCAAAAACGAATTGAGCCTAATGCATGACATTTCGTATTTGGTTATTGTATAGAGATTGCGAATTTCTATCAAATTTTGAACGAAAACTATTCACTGGAAGTTTTTATATCTATCAGATTACGTGAAGATTAAATGAACATAAATATAAAACATAACGAATTAGATGAATAAAATATGGTATAGTTACGGCATCTAATGTAAAAATAATTATTAAATTTTGAAACAAATCCATTAATGATTTGACGGTCTGTCGGTCTGTACATTTAAATACATATAAACAGAATTAAAAGAATAGAAATTTAGATGAATGAAATTTGGTATATGACTTTGTTACTAACATTTTAATTCTGTACCAAATTTGGTTTCAATTGTTAAATCTAAATTGTACCGTATGTTTGAATGCCTTTTGACATTCAAAATGCATACTCCATTTCCGTCACTATACTAAGAAGCACAAACTATTCATGTTAGGGACTCTGAAAATAAAATTCTGAAATAGCGTAGCGTTCATTGCCCTTCTCAAGGTATTTTTTATGTGAAATGTAGAGGATGATACTTATAACAAAAAGTATGCGAGAAAATATCAAGGCGACCATTCCCACTGGTTTGTCAATTTATCTAATTCAACTTTGTCATATTTTTTGCGAAATTCGTTTAGATTGTTTATTTTTACTAGTCTATCAGTGTTATGTTTCTAGATAAATCAATTAATTCAAGAATTATTTATTTAATACTGACGTCATTTGCATACTATGAATAAAACATTCTATCGATTTTGCAATATACCACACATATACGCATTTTACCTTTGGAAATATTCTTTCTTAGCAATAAAATCTATTTTAATTATAATCTTAATTTGTTTTAAATATTTTATTTGAAAGTATAATTTCTTCGAATTCAGAAACATGTATTTATTTCTGTTATGCAATTAGAAGAGAGGTTATGAAATTGTGATCTGATATTTACAGAGTCAACTGAATTCTATGAATAAATACGATCACATGTTGTGAATTAAGCAAGTTATTTATACAAAATCACTCATTATTTAAAACTTTCTGAAAATAATAGTATTGAATTTTCTTTATTTTTTGGAATTGTTCTATGTGAAGGGGGGGGAAGGGTGTATTTGACTACATAACATTTTTAACAATTAAAAACTTATTACGGTTATTAATAAATATATTGAAACGGATTTTTTTTTTCCTTTCAAGTATCAATATATTTCATTGCAACTGATTTTTTTAAAGTATCGATAGAAAATGAAATAAAATCTTTTAAATAGCAATCTAAAATGTTTCTTTAAATTTGTTATATATGCCTATTGTTTTGCAATTATTTACATTGAAGCATCTTGTTTATTCAAACGAAAAGTTTCAAATCATTATTTCAGCAAAATTTGAGCTTTTTATTTATTTATTTTTTAAATACGGAGAAATATTCCGGAATGCTTGCTAAATTAAGAAATATAAGTATTAAATATGCATTGTAAATAAAATTAAAAATTGATTCGGTTTCCATATTTAAATTTTTGTATTTTATTGATACGCTTAATTTTATATTTCACTTTAGCTTTGCATTATCAAATAATTTAATTTTGCATTACAGATAATTTATTATTCAGTTTTCTCATCTTAGTAAATAAGATTCAGTTTTAGTATTAAATTATCATTTTGATTCAACTACGAATCAATAGAATACTTAATTGAGAATTTGAATAATTTTATCTTCGTACTTAACATTACTTTTTCCGAGTTATTTTAAAGAAGTATGAGCTGTCCTATATCTTTAACATGCAGAGTCTACATGATGGCTTATGCCCCAAAACCTCAAAACATAGAATACTTGATGCTTGTATATTTCACTTAATTTTTATATTGAATTGTATGTGAATGACTTAGTTTATATGCTCAGGAGTACGATAATTCGATGCACAGATAACGCAGAGACAAAACGCTTAAAAAATGTTGAAAGAATTTATTTTGAATAGATTTATAGATGCACATTATATGAAAAAAAAATTCTCTCAGCTAGTTGGAAAACAAAAGTATATTCCTTTATATCTAAGTTATCTGGTAAAATAAATTGATGATGTTAGAAACAGTCAATATTGGGGCTTAAAAATCACTTTTCAGCCCCTAACTTCTAAAATATTGCAGTTATCAAAGAAACTTCAAATACAAAAGTTGTTCGTCTTAATGAGGCGCTAATTTGGCTAGTTGGATTTATTTTTCTGTCTTCAGTATTAAGAAAATTATAGCGAAATGAAAATTTCAAATCTCCACCATTTCCTACCCCTTTGAGCTAGATGAATCATTTACGAATTCATCCGAGGTTTTTACATTTCTAACAACATATTTCAAGCTAGTTAAATTTCAAACAAAATTTCTCTAGCTATCCTGTTCACAAGACAACTTGGGCAAAGCGTTATAAGTATATATATATATATATATATATATATATATATAATCAACGAAGGATGGTTTTGGATTCAAGAAGCCATGATCAGTGAAGAACTGAAGAAATTTTCCCAAGTATTGTCATAAGAACCATTGTAATAGGTATCTTCCTATAGGAATCTACCTAAAAGAGCTTATGCTTATTGAGTGAGAGCAAAATTTAAGGAATTCCTATGGAAAGGTTAATGCAACTGATTGGTGAATAGTATAAGTAGCAGTTAAACCTTTTAGTTGCTATCTTCACCAAGGAAATACAGCAACATTAGCAGCCATCTAAATATTGCAGTCTATTTGAAATGATATTACATTCAATTCAAAAAGATTATGTGTCTAACTCATCGATTAAGAAAGACTGAAATATTCAGCAGAGATTCATCATGCAAGAACTCCGATGAGCAATAACATGCAGTGTGGTTTGCGGCTTGATATAATCCACACTACAGTCGATTTACTCAAATTGCAATTATGAATCTGATGAACTTCGTAGGAATTTCCGGAATTCTCGCAATTCCGGTTCAACCGAAAAGAGTTTTTGTATCCCTTTTTGCTTTCTTGTTTCGGATAACCTTGGCTTTTACGATAAGTGGGTGTTCAATTCACTGTAGGGCATTATGGAACTACAAAATGAAAGAGAATTTGATGCCGGAGAGTCAAAGGGCACAATTTCTAAACCTGTTCCTTCATTTTGTATGAAAGGAAATATATATATATATATTACCCATTAATTCTTTGTAAATGAACGCATGCTGTAGTGGTTTACCAACAGATATGAGTAAAATCTGTTATAAAAGGATGGCGTGGATAATACAGTTTTAAAAAGATGGATATTGTAGTTTTAGAAATTTAATGATTTAGTGAAGTTTTTCTTCTTGTAAAATGAATTGGAGGAAAATTTAAAGTTTATTGAAATACATCAAACTCGGATAAGTCATCGTTCCTGACGACATTATTGTTATAACAACGAATGAGATATTACATACATTTTTTATTATATTTATATGAAGGAGATCTTTTTAGATAATAATGCTAAATCTTGCATTTTTAAATGAAAAATTTTTGTATATATAAAAATTTATTTTGTGTACATCTGAAACGTCTCTAACGATTTGGATCAAATTGTATATTTAGATAAGTTTTTGCTTTTTAACTTCATAGATGTCTTTCCTGAAAAAACATGATTTTACACACAATAAATTTTTTTTTAAGCCTTCTATTAGAGCCTTTTTTTTTATCTGCTTTCATGCTGACAATGTCATGTAACGCAATCTCGAATCCGATTTCACCATGGTAAAATTATCTTCAAAAATATAATAAATAATGATAAACTGTAAAACGAATTCTGTAATATAGCAGATTGTTTCGAATAACATAAAAAATATTATTATGTGATTCGTATCTAAATATTTTCTCCGAACAAAACAGGATTTTACGAGATAAAAAAAAAAAAAAAACGGTCATGCGAAGCTTGGTTTTCCAGATATGCAACTTATTTGTATTAACATGGATGAAAAACTTTAATTTAAAATACTGACATTTATTTGATAAAATATCTTGAAATTATTAATTTAGTCGACATGAATTAAACATCGGATGCATTTCATGCTTTAGTGATGATACAAAAGTGAGTGTAGAACCTGCAATTAACACTGTATTAGTAATTGATATACAAAAACTTTATAATTAAAAAAAACAATAGAAATTTTAAATTGATTCACATATTCAAAAAGAATGGCGTTTTTTAGCTCTTTCTACCCTATTTCTATTTTTTTTTTGTGAAAATTATCTGTGATCTTCTATTTAGAAATTCATAATTAATAATGCATGACTCTTGACTTTATCCCTGAAATTATTAAATAGTTATATTGTTTATTAAATTATTGGTCAATGTGAACTAAACAATTAACAATAATAAATTTCGAGTAATTTATAATTTTCTCCGGTTTGCACCAATATTATTTATATTTGTTCTTTTCTATTGATTTATGCTATTTAAAACATTTGTTGCTCTCTCAAAAATAATTCGATTTAGATCGATTACTGCTTACTATATTCGTGCTCTCAATAATTGACAGTTCGTCGAAAATGAAGAAAACATGCATGAATAGCAGCAGATGTCTGTATTCAATCAAACTAGATCGGTAAAATGAGATCTTTAAAAGGAAAGGTTAAAATGAGAAATAAAACTTATTAAAGATATTCATGATCATTGCGTGAAATCGACCTTGAAATTGTTTCTAAGCGTTTGTAACATCGTGTTCGAACCATTTGTTTCTTCCACTTTGCTGTTAGTATTTCCATTTGGCGTTTGCTTTATACGTCAGCGGAAAAACAAACAATAAAAAAATTATGCCTTGACCTACACAGAAAGAATTAAAGAACGGCCGTAGCCAATTCATCATCAACGAATAAAATACTTGCTTTTTAAACCGATGTTTTCAGAATCTCGGTTCCGGCATTACGAAATAATTTAACTTTTAAAGGTGTCGAAACAGATGCGATTTGAATAATACCATTTCATCCGTTTTCCTTTCGAGTTCATTCTTGTCAACATTATTTTTTCAAAAATTCTGAGAGAAAATTTGCTTTCCCGGTGATCATCTGATTTTCAGGAAACAATAACTTTCATTCGACTTTTCTTTCCCTCCTTTCCGCGTTCCTCCATTTTTTTTTATATTTTTTTTTCCTGCTTTTCTTTTTCTGTGACACTTTCGAAGTTATGAATTCCGGCGACTGCTATAAACAGTTTGTAAAGTGCTCTATCTCCAAATGAGTGAACGCTATGCTCTGTTTCTTTTTTTTGATTTTTGTCTTATTGAGCTGGAGAGAGTAAACGGATGGCCTTTTCACAGTAAAAGAACAGATTCTGACAAGATTCACCTTTTTCTTTGCATGAAAAATGCTCGGAGATATTTGCCAATACCTTTGTAAGCAGTTTACCAGGATGTGCATATTTACGGCGTATCAAAAGATTTTATTACGAGCAGTCAACCGGATAATCAGTTCATACGAAGAAATCTGTAGAAGAATGACCCTTATTTAATTTATTCGCTTCTGAACTAAAGGATATTTGACTTGCATGTCGAAAAATGTGAACTTTTCAGAAGAGATAGCCTTTCTGAAAATATGTTTAAGCCACGCGTTTACGCATCTTTGATTTCTTTATATCATAGAATTCGGGTTTTGTGGTTTATACTCATGGGTGAAATATTTCAAGATGGATATGCAAATGTCACCTGAATATGTATTAAGTAGTAACATCTCAAAATTTGAAAAGATGATACATCATAAAGATTACTTTTTTTTTGGGAACTCAAGAAATTTGTCATCAAACTGTAACTAAAAAAAAAAAAAGACACGGATTTTTCCGGGTTTCTCCCCCCCCCCTTTTTTTGCAATGAAGCAATTGCAATTTTTTTTTTTTTCTTTTCAGATAAAAAAAAAATTCCCTGCTTGATTTTTTTAATAATACTTTCGATGTGAATTCTCTCAGAATCAATACGGCTCCACATTATATATATATATATATATATATAATATAGTATTTAATATTGCAGAGTAGTCGGTATTTTTTGCTTTCTCGTATATGAAATACAGAGAAAGTATTGTAATCGTTAAAAAATTCGAACCCGAGATTTTGACGAATCGTCACGCTTTAAACCTCACGGAGATCGAGACACACAATTTTGGAAAATGTCCGTCGATCTTTTTGTAACAAATATTATTCAAACACGCTTTGAGCTAGACAAATGAAATTTGGTATACGGCATCTACACCAAATTTGTAGATGTCTGTCCAATTTTGAACAAAATCCCTTTAAAGGAAGTCTGTCTATCCGGTTGTCCGAATGTACGTTAGCACGGTAATTACAAAACGAAGAGAACTAAAGAGATAAAATTAGACGCATAGGTTCAACATCTATAATGTAGATACCTATCAAATTTTGAGTCAAATCCAACCAGCCATTGACCGTCTGTCGGTCTCTACTTTCAGAAGCATGTAATTGTGATAATTCAGAAACGCAGTGACTTGAATATATCAAATTTGATATGGGATTTTGTAACTACAAGTTTAGTTCTGTGTCAAATTTTTATTTCAATCGGTTGAGAAAAATGCTTCTAAAACACAAATTCGATTTTCGGATATTGTTAATGTGGTATCCTTGTTCCACGGACCACCAGGTGGCACTGCATCTATCTTCTATCCACCAGCTGACGTCACACGGACATGAGCTGGAGCGAGCGAAAGTGAAACATTGGACTTGGTGTTTGCGTGCGACGTAACTGAATGTCTGAATTTCTGCGATGTTAACTAACTTGATTGTAAATGGGCAGCAACCGCCCTTCTAACTCTTTACTTCTTTCCTTCTTAATTTTATGTCGTGCCGTCTTTGTTTGTTTGTCTTCCATTAAATTATGAAATGCACAACTTGACTATTTCATTCGCCTTGGAACTCAGATGGTAGCTAGGCTTCCATCCTACATTAATGGCATGCCAATAATTAGTCGCCAAAAAACCTCGCCAAGGATTATCCGATAGATTCAGTAAAAATGCTAAATTAACGTCAAAGTTCAATATTTCGTAACAATACGAGGCATTATGTGGGATAATATCTTGATTAGAGAGTATACGAGAAAGCTTTGGAACGACCACTCCCATTGGTTAATTTTTAGATTCGCAGGATTTTTTTAAAACAGTGTTTAGGGATTTCAATAGGGAGCTATTCTAAATCAAGTCAAATGTTTGTCTTGAGTTCAAACTTTTCGCCACTGATAATTTTAAATACATTTAATGTTCGTCTTTGTAACATTAAATGTATTTTTTTTTCAGTTTTTAATTAAATGTATTGAAATGCAAAACTTGCAAACAATTTTTGAAAGTTTTCATGTCCCTATAAAAACATAAGGCATATTCTGTTTTTCTACATGTGTTATTACTGTGTTTCAACGAATGTGTATAGGATTTAATTGCAATAAATTGCTGATTGCTGCTTTTTTTAAGGACTTCGGGCGAACCACAAAATAATGGTACAAATGTTCTTGAGAAGATAAATGAACTTTTTTTATAAAAAAATTAATTTTTTTATAGAATTTCTCCATTCCTTCAATGGCAGTATATGATTTTCATATCACATTAACTATTTTGTTTTTAAAATTCAAAATTTATACTTTAACCTTTTAACTTTTTTTAATGCCCATTATATTTGGACTGTTTTCGAAGATTTTGAAGGAAAAAAAAAATGCAATGAATGAATGAATGAAAAGCATGTAACGATGTTCTCTGCTGAATGATTTAAAATTCTGCACTTGTCAATAAACCAAAGAAAAGAAGTTTTTAAAAAAAAGGGGGGGGAGGAAAGGGAAAAGAAACACAATAGATGTTGAACTCTCTATTTACCCAGAGGCTTTAAAAGGATTACAATATAGTTTTCGAAAAACGGATGGCCGTGAAGTATAGTTTTAAGCTTTTGATCACAGTTCAAAATCAATAATCTGTAAATTTCATTTTCAGATTATTAAAATAAAATAAGGCGTTATTTGAAATAAAAATAACAAACTTGATTACATTAAGTAGACATGGCATTTTCACAAAATTTAATTTTTAGTTATAGAAACTGATTGTTTAGCACTTAAAGAAGAGAAAGTTTGTTAAAAAAAATTTCAATGTATCTTATAAGATCAATGTTTTTTTTTTTTTTTTTTTTTTTTTTTTTTGTTTTAGTTGATGTTAGTACACTAAATCTGTAGTTATAACGGAACGAATTCTATAAATTTAAGAAATCTGTTCTGCAGCTCTAATAAACTAATAATAATAAACGATTCTTTAAAATGCCAAATTCTTATGTGAAGAAAAACATTTGCTACTGGTCTGGAATGATGCCTCTTAATGATGTAAAACTAATTAAATCAAATATTTAATTAGTTTTAATTAGATAATCACTCTGTTTTGATAATGTGTCGTCATATATATTCAGCAAAGAATCTATACAACATATGAAGGATTAATGTGTTACCAATCAATTTAATATACAATTATAAAGTGTAAGAATAACTTATTTCATTTTGTAAATGTAAAAATGCCTTAATTCGATGCACGATCGGAATTTGCATGCTGCAGTTAAAGAGTTAAAGATGATGCATCTATTGAGACTGAATTTAAATGTAGCTAAGGGCTAAATATAAATACTCCTATTTTTAATTCTGCAATTGATATATTTGTTATTCTTTGATATATTTGTTTTAATCGTTTCTGAGATATTAAGTTTGGTTTTTCTACTGCAGGTTTAAAATAATAATAATAATTATTATTATTATGAGACATTACGATTATAAAAAAAACTATGGCTTCCATGTTTTGTGGGTTTTTAAAAATCTTAGCTTTGATTCGTATTAGAATTTGTCACAAAATTCAACCTAATATTAGTTTATAATAAACAAAGAATTCGATGCATATTTCCTATAAAACACTTAAATAATAAATTTTGCTATGAAACACTGAAGTAAATACATTAATAATGTGCATAAGTGTAATTTTTCCATCTGTTCAATCTACTTTGGAAAGGAAACGAACTGTCAGATGATGGTGAAACCGATGTTGCAACGAATTCGTTTATCTGTGAGTTTTCTTCACTCCATGGCAGCAAGTACAATGATTAGCTTCTCGGTAGAACGTGTAACATTCCCTGATGACCCACATGGTCAGTGTAGCGGGAATTCTTGTTATATGCTCTGTTAACCTAGAGGCAAAAGACAAACATGCGCATTTATAGATAACAGTATGCTAATCTAAATGTTCAAGTAAGGCTATAACTTTTAATGTAACAAAAACTAAAAATGATAGCCAAATAAATGATCAAAATTAGTTATGTGTATTTCCTTTACTTTAAGGTTCTAAATACGTCGATCTAATGATTTTGGATAAGAATATATTTTGTTTCAAAACAGATTAAGGTTATTACGCTCGAATTTTGTAGATACCAATCAATCCATTTGTTTCTTTTGACATCCTATAACAACTGGAATGATCTTTTTGGAAATTAAATCACATCTTCAGTAAATTTAATCTTTAAATTATATACATGTAAAGTATATTTGAGCAGATGCGTGGCCGAGAAAAAGTAACTTTTGAAATTTTAAGCCATTTATTCCACCCCTAGAGGCATAATTCGCGCACAATGAATAAGGACCAAGAAATATATCAATCTACATCGCAACACAAAAGCAGAAGACCAAAAGAGACCGAAATTCTCCCTGCAATGCTTTTTACAATGAGATTTTGATAGGGATTTCTTTTATACGTGTCAATTTAGGATAGGGAAATTTAGGTATCTTTAAAAGAATGTGCTAAGCATTTTTTATTCCTTTAATCGGAACATGTGAACCCGTTGATTTCAGCAATTTTTCAGAGTGCGCGTAGGATTAATTAAATAAAAAAAGTGGAATTGGGGCAGGAAAAAGAGAAAATTTTAGAATGAAGTTAATATGGGTTAAATTAAGACAAAAATTAGGAAATTAATTAGAATTAGATTAAGATATATCATTACGTGCATACGAATTTCGAAGAAAAAATTGGATTTTGCATGATTTTTATTATTAAAAAATATATTTCTAATTAAATATATTATTTTAAAAATATATTATATATAAATAACTATATTTTGATAATTAATGATTTAAACTCACACTTTCTAGCGATTTTATACTTTTAAGTATAAAATAATGGACTTGTTTTATTCGCTGATTATATTCTAAGAGTTCGAATAAATCCAAATATTTTTTGCAATGAAACAAATTGTTAATTTAAAAGAAATGTTACAAAGGCGTCGCCTATCAAACTATATACAATAATAGAGACGCTGTTTCTATATTACCTAAAGCAAGATATTAAAACATTTCTCATTCAATTGCATGCATATTTAAATATGATAAGTAATTTGATCCCCCCTTTTTTATTAAGAAAAAGCAGAAAATTCTATATGAAGAAAAACAAAAGCAAATAAAAAAAATTCCAGTGTTTAATTATTACTGTTATCTTTATTACAATTTCCATTTTTAAAAATATTCTCTATGCCACTCTATTACCGACAGTTTCATCCTGTACTAACGTACATTACTGATTTTCCTTTTTGTACATTTGTTCTCTCAATTTTGTATAAAATGCTTATTGATGCATTTCATCCAACTTCCGGAATTTCGTAAAATATAATTTATACTTTCCCAGAAGTTATCATCGCAGTAAAATTTATATTTTTATTCGTCTTTTGCATGTTTAGTAGAGCGGCCGACATTATTTCAGCTGCTTCATAATTGCGCTGTTCATCTTATTTAACATAGTCTCTATTAAGCATAAAATATTTAATTTCTTATTTCTTTTTGTCTAGAGAGAATTTGTGTATCGTTTTAGGTGTATTGTATTATTATTGGTATAAACATAGTTGCTTTCTTAACTTGCAGGAATTTTCTTCCTTCATACTTAGAATATAAGAATCAGTGGCGGATTTCCCACTAGGCAAATAGACAGCTGCCTAGAATTGCTAGCTGAAGTGAGGGGGCGTAAGCATGTCGATTAAAAGAAGGTTGCCAATTACTAATTGATTTAATAGTCTGTTGCCAATTAAATCAATTAGTAAAGAATACAAATTCTATAAATTGAGATAACAGGATAATATTTTGTCAAGACCCTTATATTAGACCCCTGTATGTCTAATTATATTTACTATGTAGTTAGAGTACTTATAAATACCCAAAGCTTTATTGAACTAATACATGCGTTATGCATTTTCTGCTAATATGGATATCGATAGTAAGTCATAGTGAATAAATAGTTAAATAATTGTATATACATTTCCACAAAGTCGTTAAGATAAAAGATGAACCTAATATAAATATTAACGTATTGGTTTAGTTAAAAACGTGCTTAAATGTGAAATTAAATTGACAAGCTTATTAAAAGAGAAGCCTCATAACGTATACTGCATAGGACAGTAAAATGACTAAATCCGCCACTAATAAGAAATTTGTTTCTTTGATTTATAGTATAATGGAGGGAATCCAGTATCTATTCAGATCTTCATGACGCTAATTTTTTGGCTCTTATTTTGATATAGGTCTAAATTACGATCACGATCATATTTCAATATTCATTTATCTTGGTTATCGCGTTTTTCTATTATTATGTTAACATATTCATTAACAAAGGAAAAAAGAAAACAAAAACAAAAACAATCACGATCAACCTTTGAAGATTTTATTAATAGACAATATATAATTTATTTTCAAACATCTACAGAATTCATTTGTTTTGATTTGTTGATTGTTTTGATTTGTTTACAAATATTAAATTGTTTGAAAAATTTAGCTCAAATTTTCACTTTAGTTCTACAATTTTATTCATAATATATCTATTGAATTCATTTTTATGGTTTTATATATTTTTATTTAACTTGATTCATTCCATGTTTGAGAAAAATAAATATTGTAATCGATTTTTCATTCACTTCCTAATATGCTAAAGTTTAGAAATTATATATTCTTGTGTGTTCTCGATAACAACATACCATTTTAAAATATTCAGAATTTAATTATCAATAAATCGATTAATTTAAATTTTGTTTCCATGCTCATGGCGTGAAAGATAGTGAAGTTGGGAACTAGCTGATTTTAAGAATTCATAATGTTCAATTAATAATAAATTGAAAATTTAAGAAAATAAAAACATAAAGGAAAACGAGGAAGATCACCCACCATATGACTGGATAGTGCTGAAAGAACCAGATGCAGATATGAGTGAGCCGATAGAGGACTATTGGGTTGGAGCGTTAAAATCAAATGGAGAAAACTTGGAGAGGTAACCTTGACCTGCAATAAGCGGTAATCCTTCGGAAGGGGTCTCCCTAAAATTTTCTCGTAAACTCTCTAATTAATTTGTCATGCCAGAAAACACCTTAAATAGCATCGGCATACAATGGTTTAGAAATATTAAGTTTTGGTGTAAATTTAGCAGTTTTACTAATCTATCGTGTCAATCTTGGCGAGTTATTTGTCGATTAATCCCTTGCACGTGTTAATAGTATCCAGAAATCGAATTTGTAACAAGTAAGAGTAATCTTAGACACGTTTTTTTCTCAATGATTGAGAAAAATATTGACAAAAGCTGCACCTGCAATCACAAAATGCCATACCAAATTTGATATATTTAAGTCATTGCGTTCTTAAATTATTGCATTTACTTATTTCTGAAATATGAACCGACAGACAATCAACCGCAGTTGTATTTAGCGCAAAATTTGACAGGTGTCTACATTATAGATGTTAAATCTGTGTATAGATTTTTATCTATCTAGATCTCTTCGTTTTGCAATTATCATGTTAACTTATATTTGGACGGACGGACAGGCAGACTTTCTCCGAGTCTGCTTACTCAAAATTTGATAGAAATCTGCAAATTTAGTATAAAGACCGTATACTAAATTTCAACTGTCTAGCTCAAAACACTTTTGAGTTATATTTGTTCCAGACAGGCAGACAAACTTACAAACAGACGAACGTTTTCCAAAAATGTGTTTTCCGAACTCGGATTGATCTAAAGCGTGGAGGTGCGTCAAAATCTCGAGTTTGAATTTTTTGAATATTACTATACTTTCTTTATACTATATATACGAGAAAGTAAAAAAGAAGAAATGAAAATAAAAAAAATTCTTCTCTTTAATAGATTTTTAAAAGAGTAGTTTAAAAAATTGTTTTTATGAAATTTCTTGAATTATCATGTTTACAAATCGACATAATTTTAAAAATGGTTGTTTGGGTGAACTAAAAAGTCTGAAATGTGTAAGTTCATTACAATCTCGAGCTGAGTTTTTTTTTTTTTTTTTTGACAATTGTTTCTTTTCCCTATACTTCTGCAAAATTTTATATATATCGCGAATGAATACGTTCAACACCAAATAAATATTATTAGACTGGTAAACCCAAGTGAAACTTTAGCATATTCAACTTTTCCCTTCTCCAGTCTTTTGCTGTATTATTGAAATTAATAATCAGCATTCATACATAAAATAGCAGAGGCAGGTGCGAATGTAGTTACAATTTGTAATATCTCTTTGTATACAATATTTGATATCGGAACGGTGATTTTTTGTTGTTCTTGACATTTCTGGTTATTTAAATCTAATGAATAGGTTACATAAGTTATGCGATCTCTGTAGGTTTTGTAAAAATAAAGAAAAAGTTTTGAGGGAACAATGCATCATAATGTCTATTAGTATATATGAAAAATAACAATGGGATATTTCTTCAAGGAAACAGTAGATTTTATTATGAAAATTCATTAAAAATATATATATAGTGATCAAAGTCTTTCTCAGAGTGCAAAAAATTATTAGTATAAAAAGCTATTCATTAGCCATTACTGTTCATTGCCAATTTTGGGATTTGGGAGTATTTGCAGCACGAGTTGAAGCTATTAATTCACTCAAAGTTAAGATCATAAATTCTGCACTGATTGTGATGGTCAAAGTATTGGATAATATTGGCAATAATATAAACATCATCTTGGTATTATTTGAATTATCATTGAAAGTTATAAGTCGTTTACATTGAAATCTACTTGCATAAGTGGTTTTATTAGAAAATTTATAGTCGTTTTTACAATATATCGAAATCACATGCTAAATCATAACAGGCTTACAATGATTTTACAGTAGGCTTTATAATAATTTTTTATAATCAGGGAAAATTTTTTTAACTACCCTGTACTATAGCCGTATTCAGTTGAAGCAGACAAAAACTTTCCTTTATTTGAATAAGCGAGAAAATAAAACTGAAAATGAAAGCCTTTGCTCATATCTTAGGACTAGACAATTGACTCACTAAAGATATATCGTTTTTTTTTAAAAACATCTTTCTGTTGACTTTATTTTTAAACAAATAATGGGTTTTAACTTAAATTGAGTATGCTTTTCGAAAGTTAGTTAAAAGAGCTTTCCTCATGCGCTTTATCCATCACTGTAAGTTTCGTATTAATTGAGAAAAAAGGATGTTGACAAATAATATGCAGGATTATAATTTAAGTATTTTCCTCATCATGTGACAACCGGTATTGATTATTATATAGATATATTTATTATAAATAGATATTATTTTATCTTTGATGTAAGATACTGATATGATAAATTATTTCAAATATCGTTAAGTGAAAAATAACAGATTAGAAACCAATCTCAAAATTGATGCATGCTATTAAATATCATTTTCTTAGGTTTGGTTATTTTATTCTTACATTATATGTATTATAGATTACCTGAGCATTATATTATGATAGATATTAAATGGATCACCTAAAGAAGAAAAATTTATCATCAATGTATCTCGTTGCTGGTAATAATTTTCCCTCTTTTGTTTCCACCGACTTTCCAGTCAACCATATAACAATCATTTACCGTCAAAATATTATTCGCTTGAATGACGACAATTATGATAGTAACCTCGTATTAGGGTAATTGTGTTTGCAATTACTCCCCGATTATTACCAAGGTAAATTTAGGCTTCATTATGCTGAATCTTGTAGTTATTGTTGTGTAATATAGGTAACAAAGAATAGATTATCTGACATTGTAATGATGGAATGTATCTTATTGTTGTGCAGGATTTAAACTATATAAGGAGCATAAAAAGATGAAAAGGAGGTAAGAACTCTCAAGATGGAATATTATCGTATCGTAATGCTTCCAGATTTAATTAATTTATTTTTATAATATTTTTAAAAAATTTGCTTTTGATACCAATGATGACATGCACAAAAAATATATATTTAATATCGTTGAAATGCGTATTGCAATTGTTATGCAAATTGAAATGCAATTGTTAAAATAATGAAACTATTGTCGCAAAATATACAAAAATATTAAAAATTGTACGGGAATAAAATTGATATTATTGAAAAAGTTATTTTTTTAATTTTAAGGTAGTGAAAGATTTTTGAGATTAAATATTTTAAAAGTATTGAGGAGAAACTGATTCAATACCCACCCAAATCTGCCTTGATGCGCATGAAATCCATCGAGATATATACATAATTCATTCAGTGGAGAATTTTTTTTAGATATCTTAGATGCATGTTAAGTTCCTAATCCAACCACAATATTCTTATAAGTTTCTAATCAAAGATTCCTTGTGTGACTGAGAAATTAATACAGGGTGTTCATAAAGAAGTATATACTTTGATGTTACTATTTTACAGCATCTACAAAGACACGAACCACCTTAGTGAGTTTAGAGGTAGATATACCCTTTAAGTTTGTATCTCACCTTTGATAGAAGTCACATAGGCAGTAGCATGAGTGTTGTGTGACAAGTCAATCAAAATGACGGCTTCTGCAGTGGAGAAGACTTTTTGTTATTGTTGTGCTTCAATTCAGCAAAACTGAATCCGCAACTCTTGTGCAATGGCATTTTCGATTATAATTCGGAAGAGAAATTCCAATTAGAAAATCTATCTAACAGTGACATGAAAAATTTACAACTACAGGATGTGCTGCAAAGGTTCAAGTCCTGGACGACTGAGTGTATCGCAAGAAGTCGTCATTCAATAATGGCCAGAAAAATCAACGCAGAAAGTGAGTCACGCATGGAGTGCAGATTTTTCAATCCATCGTCTGGAAAATTTTGAGAAAGAATCTGAAAATGATTCCGTACTAAGTGCGAGTATATGAACGACTTTGACAAACAAAATCGCTTGGAATTTTGTGCCGATAATCAGCTTCGTCTTGAAAATGATTTTTCCATTCACTTAGTTTTCATTGATGAAGCAATATTTCAAGTTAGTAGATAGGTGCATAAGCATGATGTTCCTTTTTGTGTAAGAGAGAATCGCAAATTCATAGAGCAATACGTGCGAGAGAAGGGGTCACACATGGAATATCTGCGACTGTCTCTGACAAAAAATAGCCCCCACACATTTCTGTTACAGGTGACATATAATATCTTACATTGTTCTTGATTTAGAGTGCATTGAAACTATATACTTCTTTATGAATGATCTTGTATAATTAAATTAAATCAAGGGAAAAATCATTCCTATTCCTATTCTAGTAAATTTTTTAGATATGTCACGGGATCACAAATCTTTGAGTGCACAATAAATTTTATCTAATAGTTTTAAAGTCTGATAAATTAGCGTTTAAAGTGAGTAAAACGATATTGTTTGTATCTAATCAAATCTGTGAAATCTTATTTTATCCTTGGAATGTAGAGAAATATATATGTAATATAAAATGTATATATAACCAGCGGAAGTGATTCTTCCAATAACTTTTTCGAATGCTTTCTTATAAAGATGCCCCCCCCATAGGTGCATAAAATTGTGGACATTGGGTGCGACTGCGAATGCTTTGCATGGCAGTGATGAGCAATAGTTACGAAATGTTGATTTTTGGCATGGATTTAGCATTTTTACTGAATATAATCCTTGCCGACGTGTTTTTTGCGATTTATCTTTGCATGCAGTTAAATGCCAAAAAATAGAAAATCGAATTTTTATTTCAGACGCTTTTTTTCCAACCGTTCTATATCAACTACAATATTTTCATTATAATTAAACACAAAACTACAATTATTGCTACAAAATCGTGTATCCAATTGATATATTTAAATAATTGTGTTTATGTACTATCGGGTTTACATAATTATGAAAATACACACTGTCAGAAAGTCATCAATCCCTTGATGAATTTAGTTCTAAATTTGATGGGTATCTATACTTAAGATGCTAAATCTATGTACCAAATTTTATCCATCTAGCTCACTTCGTTTTGTAGTTATCGTGTTAACTTATATTCGGATAGCAGGACAAACTTCCTCCGAATTAGGGATTGCAATACCGGTATTCACAAGTTTAAATATCGTTTTTTCGATATTTACTAGAAATTTTTAAAATTGTCTCCACTATATGTTCTGGGATTGCTATGTTCATGGAATTCAATTAGGAGTAATAGATGTATTATACCAAAAAATAAAGAATAGAAGAATCCAAATATTGTGGATGTAGAAACTTGGATTCCAACTTTGAAGAGAGTGATATTGACAATGAAGATAATGACAATGTAATTGTTGAAGAAGATATTGCTAATGATGATGAAATATTTACCCATCAAGAATTGCTTCCTGTAATTTACAAAGTTCGAAAAATTGTTAAGATATTTAAACGTTCGCCTACAAAAAATGTCATATTACAAAAATATATACTTGACAATCCGATTTTTTATCACTCAACTTGGGACATCCCAAGATGTGGGAATACTGATGAAATTATTCGGAAATGCCCCAGCCAATCTGAAATGTTACTTTACCAGTATAGTAATAATGATGGAATCAATAATATTCAAAGGAATAACTGAACTTCCATTATCCTTTACAATTAGGAGATTTGACTTCGATTCTACAAATTGAAAGCATATTAAGAAATGAAAAAAAAATCATTCAGAAGATATATATATTCCAATTAAATCTGTTAGCATTGCAAATCAGAAGATAGCTGCAACTAAAAATTAGGAAATTAAGGACATATTTTTTTCAATGATTCCTGTATTTTAAAGATTACACATTTTTTAAATAATAATTTATGATCTGACATTACCTAAAAACGGTGACTGATCCTCAAATGATATATTTATGTGTCAAATGCAATCTTCTTAATGAGCTATATTTTAATCGCTCGACTTGTTTGGATAACAAAGTTTAAGCTTTTTAATATCCGAGTCTTCGAAATGTCGATGATAAATGGCTTAATCTACGGAAAAGAATCGAAACATCTTTGTTAGGTCATCGAATTCAGTCATGACTCTTAATGGCCTTAAGCATCCCGCAGTAAGTTGACAGACATTCATAACCTAGACCAGATCAGATCACATGTTGCTCCGGTATTTACTACGCTTTCACCCAGGAATTCGTGCGTGATCTCAATTGCGCGGTAAGATTAACGGAACATGTTTTTGGGGAAAACGCAAAGAAAAGAACGAAATGCTAATTTGAAAAAGCGTAGAAAAGCATTTTGCAAAAGAAATAAAAATACGTTTTAGTTCCGTATTAAAGATGTGGAAAAGTTCTTTGGAAGTGTCAATGCCCTTAAATACTTTTTTTTTTTTAATTTCT
Source organism: Argiope aurantia (assembly GCA_026543865.1). Classification (NCBI taxonomy): domain Eukaryota; kingdom Metazoa; phylum Arthropoda; class Arachnida; order Araneae; family Araneidae; genus Argiope; species Argiope aurantia. The sequence goes on along the minus strand of JAPMOR010062977.1, from coordinate 592,583 downwards.
TCACCATACGGCACGTTTACTTCCAGGGAAACTATTTAAAAAGTATTTATGTTATGAGTATCATGTAAATCAATATAAAAATTTAGTACGTTGCATTTGATGATATTAGCACCAACCTGTATAAAATAGCCATCTTATTCACAAATAGTAAATATACAATAAAACAAGTGGGAAGGACCTCACATGCTTTCTAATAAACTTGTGAAGCTAGAGAAAGCCTTGCATGGCATTGGAGCAAAATAATTCTGAAATATTAACTTTTGGCTTTAGACAAACTTTCTTATGTAGACATAATTTGTGCAATATCATCTTCAATTTTAAAAAAATCGATTCGATTATTGGAAATTATTACAAAGTAAAAGCGAATTTCAGATTAAATTATTAATGTTTTTTACATATCAAATTGGTGAAATTATTAAATGTTTATAAATGAATGTGACTGATTCAATCGTTTCTAAAACATTATTTTCTTGGAAAATTGGAAAATTAATTTCTTGGAATAAAATCTTTGCAAGATCTAATATCTACGAGTATTAAGAAATATTATCTCAATAGATATTAAGATATTAATATCTATTTAGAAAACGCTGGTTTCGAAATTTTTTCTATATAAATGACTAAAATTATCATACAATTGAAGACGTATCTAATCACTAATACACATTTTATACCTCAAATCCCATAACAAATATTTACTACAAGTGTAATTATTCATCACGTATATGAAAAAATATGAATGTTATAAATGCAGGAAAATGTTTGTTTGTGGGCCGTTCGTGAGATGGAAGTGACATTGTCTCGTTTCGGTTTAGGGCACATCTCACATTTAGCGTGGATTCTCTTATATGTAATGCATGTCAACTTCATTTTACTACTTGATCTATTTTAATTGAATGTTCTTTAAATCATTATTGTGTTCGTTTTTCCCCTCTCTTTCCTTAGCTTTACAAAATTTGGTGAGTAAAATATACCACCCGAACAGTTTTAACCTTTTGCCTTCTAACCTTATTAATGATTTCTCTTTATGTTTAAAAGTTTTTATTAAACTTTTCTTACATTGCATCTTTGCTTCGACCCCCTTAAAACGAGACGTTAATAGAACTAAACCAAATTAAACGTGCTTCGATCCCCCCCCCTGCTTTTTTTAAATTATTTTTCATTCCAAAAAGCTTACATTTTAATACTTTGCTCAATTATTATTTGAATCGTCGTATTTTATGTGCTTTATCTTGATACCTTTGTTTTTATATTTTAATAGATTTTTTTTATAATCTACTATGAGATTTTACCATCTGTTTTGTACAGAATGGCTAAATGTGAATCTTGTGCCAATAAATGCAAAAAAGTGGTCAATAAACGAATTAATCAAAACGAAGAAGCAAAAAAATACTTAATATTTTAACTATTTTTTTATTCTGTGCTTCAACATGCTTTTTAATAATACTAGAATTAGTTAACTGGAAGTAGTTCTGTTTAAAATATACTTTAAATCGTTAATAATATATTATTCTTAAGTATTATTATTATCATGAAATTAAACACATCTATTAATCTATTTTTTTTTGTGCGATTTAGTTTGGAAAGATAATAACATAGTGAATGTCTATATAAAGGCATATTACTGTAAATTCAAATATGCAGCATTTTAAATGCTCTGTTATTGGAATTAAGAATGTAAATTTGTTATATATTTACTCTTTAAAGTATAAGTGCTTACTTAGAAAAAAATTTTCTTAGATTTTTAATTAAAAAATCATTCGAAATTTTTCAATTTATTCTCAATAATTTTGGAATATCTTATTTCACAAAGATCATTTTTACACCACTTCCGAATTTTAAAAATAAACCTTTCATTGATAAACCTTTCATCATCAAATCAATTTCATTGATTTTTATGTACAATTATTATTATTATTATTATTATTACAATTATTATTGTAAATAATAATTGTACAATTATTATTTATTTTCACACAATTCTTTCTCTAATTTTATTAATTTTTCCAAAATATATTAAGTATATCAAGCGCTAATTTTACTGTTTAAGTACCCGCGCTTACGCATATATGTATTGCTGTGATGTTAATATTAGATGGAAAAAAAAAAAAAAATTTGAAGTGTCACCCACGAGCTGTCATGAAAGCCCCGCAATTCTGGTCTTTGGAACTCCGAATAATTTAGAAGATTCTGGATATATCTATTTGTTTTTATTAAAAATTTTAAAACGCGTATGATTTAGAGATTCGATTTCAGGATTAAAATATTCTTAAAACAAGGATACCAGGTTCAAATTTTCAGTGAAAGCAAGCGATATAAAAAAGAGAGAACGTTACCAGTTATTAAGCCAGATTAACGAACAATAACTATTTACAATATTCAAACATAACAATTTTAAGGCTTTCTAGGAGTACTTCGATTGAACATATATGTGTGAAAATACATACATCGTCATGCAGTTCTAAAATAACATAAACAGCGCATCCTGATTACGTCACATTCAGCCGAAGAGCAATTTGTAGTTCACAATTCCTTGAAGAATGATTGACGCTCATTACACTACTTTGCTATTACTGTTATCAAATTATGTATAGTTCTTTGAAAGCAAAAGTTTAGTGTCAGCATTTTTTATTTTTTTAATTTCTTGAGAAAAAAAAATTTTTTTTAATCGCCAAACATTGTTGTAACCTTGAATATATTTATTACCTACTCACCAATCGTAAATTACAACATATTAATTACATTTTTAATGCATCAAAGAGAACTAAAAAATCAACACTGGAATGACCTTACGTTTATGGCTATCCCCAAAATTACCTCTTTTTTTAGAAACCAAATCATCCATACATATAACTGCACGATTGACGTTAATAATAAGATGAAAAAAGGATTTCAAAATGCATTTATTGTGGACGGTTCCAGTGTAAGATATCAAGCCGATCTTTCAGTGATTTCATGAAGGTCAAGCTGATCTTGACATTTCATGCGTAACCTCTGCTTACACTATTACGTTCAGACCTGCAATTTCAGTATCCTTCATAACTCGTATTTAGTAAATTAAACTCAGTTCTTTTCTTTTTTCAAATCATATTAAAATTCTACTTGAGAAAGTTGGATAATTCAACCAGCGGAGTGGTCTCTCCAAAACATTTTTATTTATTCTTTAATAAAGGTATCTCCTTCGCTCGTATAAAATTATAAGCCTTGGGTAAGGCCCTTGAATATCTTGCATGACACTGGCAAACAATAGTTTCGAAATATTGATTTTTTGGCGTGACTTGAGCATTTTTACTGAATATATCGTGTGAACCTTGGCTATTTTTTGACTATTAATCCCTGGAATTTAGTAATAGGTACCGGAAAATAGACGTGTTGTTTTCAACTGACTAAACGCAAAATTACGTTAAATGTAAAACGACGCATGGCGACATAGACACAAAATTTGACACAGAAGTAGAATTGTAGTCATAAAATCATATATCAAATTTCATGTAAATATGCGTAATGATATCTTAATTTAAATGTTAATTAATTTCCTAATTTTTATCTTAAATTAGCTCATATTAACTTCATTCTAAAATAATCCCTTATTTACGGAACCAATTCCCACTTTATTTATTTATTTTTCACTCGCGCTTAACAAAATTGCTCCGTTGCTCTCAAGCCGTGAACGAAGGAAGAAAAATCCTTAACATCTATGCATCTTTTTAAAGGATATCCAAGATTCCCTTGCATAAGTCGACACTGGAAAATAAATGCCTTTCAAAATGTCATAGTAAAATCACTAAAGGGACAAATTTCTATCTTTTTGCGCTTGTGTCTCAATGTAGACTTATGCATTGTCTTATCGCTTCTTCCTTGTATATAATATGCCACCCAAGTAAAATAAATTGAAAGTTAAAATTTCAAAAACTTCTTCTTTTTGGCCACACCTCTGCTTTCAGACTTTGACAGACTTTGTTCCAAATTTTATAGGTATCTGCACATTAGATGTTAAATCTCTACCAAATTTTATCCATTTAGCTCTCAGTTTTGTAGCTATACAGCTTGATAGACAGATTTTGCTTAAAATTCAATAGAAATCTACAAATTTGGAATAAAAACTATATACCAAATTTCATCAGTCCAGCTCAAAGCGTTTTTTGATTGATCGTGCTTACAGACAAAAGGACAAATAATTTCAAAATTGCAGTTTCAAATACCTAGGGGGTCTGAAACGTGGAGACTCGTGAAAAACTAGACTTAGAATTTTTTGACTATTGCAATACTTTCTTTTTATACTTGACTTTAAAGTCCAATATGCTGCTATGAATGCTGTTATTGCTCCTGTTTCATTAAAATACACCTTTTATACTACAAAATTGCTATTATCCATTTTCTTTTTTATTTCTTATCATTGGCTGGTATTTAATAAATGTGTACTATGTGCGATACTGTATGTTATAAAATTTTCTAACTGAAAAGTGAAATCTAAGAATAAAAAAAAAATATTGTACACAAGTTAATTTTTATGTCATACTTAGTTGCTAGAAATATAAAATCAATGAAAACGTACACCTTTTAAAAGAAATAAAACAGTATAAACTTAATTCGAATAAAAGTTATTCCTCATCTTATTGCAGAACATTATTTTATTATTTATTTTATTTTTATATTTATTTATTTAGGGCTGCTAGAACAAGAGTCTGGTGCATTTTCATTTTAGAATGTTAATAATGGTGTAATGTCAAAATGCATGTTCCTACCTATTAAGAAAGCAAACATTATCGATTTGAATCAATAAATAATCCGATAAAAATATCTAATTTTTCATCATGAAAGAACATGATGTTGTTTCGGGAATAAGGTTTATAATGTGGAAATAAATTGGCCAGTTATAAAGACCATGATTTATCAAAAATTCTCGAGTAGGGGAATTTTTTTCAATTTGGGCCACAGATGACATAAAATATCAGAAAACATTCCAAACATGTGAATTTAGATTTTGAGTTACGATATCTACTTTTAATTCGAATCACGTTATAGAAATTATTTCCACAGAAAGATTAAAGCTAGAAACTCAATCTGCTTTTTTACAACATTTTTCGGATAATTCCATTCATTAATAGATTTAGTTTGAGCAATTTCGTTTCAAAAACGCAACTCTCGGTAGTCAAAATTAATATTGTATTATAAAAATGTTCTCACTTGATATTTTGAAACCTTCGATGGTAGATTTCTTTTCTTCCTTTTTTGCATTTATGATATAACATTGTTTTGATTTCGTAATGTCAGAGGCTATAGTTTCTGGCAGTTTATTAACATACAGTGGTGGCCAAAAGTGTGGACATTTTTTGAAAGTTTCATATTTTTCAACTTTGCGTGCTTGTAGAATATATTAATTTTCACTTAAATACATATTTCAAATTGAAGGTAATTCAATGTAAAATTTAATAACAAAAAAAGTATTACAATATCTGTACAAAAAAAGTTACGCTCATTTTAGTAGAACAAACAAACACAAATCGTTGTGAATAATGACGTGTTTTGTAATAAAAGCGTACTAGCCAATCACAAACATTGTTCTGAGGACCCATCAAATGTCTGTAACTATAATTTAGGTTATTTGGATGGTAAAAGAGTTATTGCTGCGGAAATATTTTGCGGAATGATGCATACTAGTACAATTAAATAGAGTATTGCTGTTTTTGAATATTTTAAATCCTTTTTTTTATTTATTTAAACTAATTTTAAACAAACAACACCAACAAGAAGAACTGATTGGACATCTACAAAAAGAAGCCGAATTGTCATATTGAGAGAAAATAGCCTCTCTTATGCTGAAATTGCAAAACAAGTTGGTGGTTCAATGACTTGTTCTGGTGTACGAAAGTTCTGTTTACGTTATGAAAAAACGAATAAGGCCAAATCAGGCAGGGAAAAAAAAATGCACAACTGCTACTGCCGATAGAAAAATTAAACGACTATGCCTTCAAGATAGAAAAATTTCATCAGATGCCATTAGATGTGAAATGAATGCAGCGGGTATTGCAGTAAGTTCAAGAACAAAAAGAAGAAGCTTATCAGGATTTGGACTACAAGCTAGAATTCCAATTAAAAAACCATATTTAAATCAAAAGCAACTCGATAAACGAGCTAAGTGGGCAAAAGAACACATTAAATGGTCAGAAAATCAATGGAAGCAAGTAATCTGGAGCGATGAGACTAAAATTTCGCTTTTTGGTAGTGATGGTAGAAAATACGTGAGACGTAGAGTAGGTGAAGCGCTTCATCCTGATTGCATTGAAGCAACTATAAAATCAACAACAAATGCCATGATTTGGGCATGTATGTCTGCAGATGGTGTGGGCCGAATTCAAATGATTGATGGCATCCTGAATAGCAAAAAATACATCGAAACTGTCCTGGAACCAAATTGATACCTTCCATCAGGGATTTCTTCTCCAACAAAGCACCATTTATTTTTCAGCAGGATTCAGCTCCATGCCACATAGCAAAAGTATGCAAAGCATGGTTTCAAAATAAAGACATAGATGTATACCATGGCCAGGAAACATCCCTGATCTCAATCCAATTGAAAATTTGTGGCGACGTTTGAAAATTCTTGTACGAAAAAAACGTCCATCCAATAAAAGACAACTTATTGAATCTATAATTGATTCTTGGCATCATGTGATTACGAAAGATGAACTCCAAACACTCGTTCACTCGATAAAAAGACGCTGTGAAGCTGTCTTAAAAAATAAGGGTTATCCTATTAAGTATTGATTGTGTAAGTATCGCTTTAAAAAAATGCAAATCTAATATAGATCTTACTAAAATGAGCGTAACTTTTTTTTGTAATACAGATATTGTAATACTGTTTTTGTTATTAAATTCTACATTAAATTACCTTCAATTTGATAGATAAATATTTGTATTTAAGTGAAAATTAATATATCCTACAAGCACGCAAAGTTGAAAAACATGAAACTTTCAAAAAATGTCCACACTTTTGACCACCACTGTAGATTCGATGAAGTATAATTCGATGAAAATTGAAAAAATATATTCAATGATATCAATTACCATGTTTCTGTACTTCTCAAATTTAAATAATAATAATAATAATTTGTAATTATGGCGTTGACTATTTGTGCAGAATAAATATGTAATATTTTCATTGCAAGTCTAGCAATACGCAGATTATTCAATGATTAAAAGGATTAACAATATTTTCTTTCAATGCTATTAGCAATTCACATGTTGAAGCATTGACATCGATTTCGCAATTTGTGACTAGTTACAATGAAAAATTATAGAACATATTCCATCCTGTTATAGAATCTATAATTTTTGTATATATATCTGCACAAACCCAGTTCGGATCTAAATGCTAAGTGTGTTTTAGAAGGAAAAGATCAACTTTAATTCTTTTAAACTAACAGAAAATTATGAAGAAATGCTTTTATTTAACAAACTTTATAAAAGCAGCTTGAGGCTATTAAAAGACTTTTCTATGAAATATTATAGAATATCGCTTTTCTCAAATTTCCAAGATTTGTTTTTCGGGAAATGGGGGGGGGGATGATAATGTCAAATTTGAAAATGTGTGCCTTCAATCTAGAAAAATTTCGAAGGAAAATATTTTGAATTTCTAGCAATTTTCGTCTTTTTTGTGAATCGGACTCAAAAACTCGTATGTGTTTCTGATGGAGAGGGGCGGGGGGGGGGGATTTAGTGATTTAATGGCATGGCTTCGGACGGAAAATTGCCGGATTATTGACCGGAGTATCGGGGAAGGTAGGGGGGATTTGGTGATCTAAGTCATGGCTTCGCACGGAAAACTCCCGGATTATTGACCAGAAAGGTTGCATTGATATCCGATACCACCAATCTTCCAAATATGTGGGCTTGCTGGAGGCTAAATCTGACTTAGAAGGTCAAACGTCTCCCCACTGTCTTGGCATGGAAATTTGGTAAAGTGATGACGCCTCAGATGTCGTTTTAATTATTTGACCTCAAATAATGGAAACGATTTGTATCTTAGACCGAGTTCTTCATATTGCTTCAAAGACGAAACACTACCTAAAACTGAATTGCTGGGCTTCAATTTCAATAGGTGATGGCATAAACCTGTCATTTATTTCTTAGTTATATTCTGTTCATCCGTTAAAGTTCCACTTTCAACAGGATTTTCAATTTTGAAACAGAATCACTTTAAATCATATGTGTTTTAAAACCGTCAATTATATTTTTAGTCTTTTCTTATGGGAATGACCATCCTGAAAGGTATTTCATAATAAAATCATTCATTTTTCACTGTGCAAATATATTTGATACACGTGTATTCGAGAGATTGCACAGTTTGTCACTGCTAGTCATCGTACCGCGAAGTCAACATAAATTATCAGGACTCGTTGCACGCTGCGTGAACTTGCACAAGATCATTAAGATTTGAATTCAGGATGTGGTCCGCATACTTGATTTGAAATGTTACTTTATTCCTTTTTCTTTCTTCCCTCCTTCTCCTACCTGAAAAAAAAGCAATGCTTTAAAAATAATCGCATTTGTGTATCTAATTAAAATTCCATACGATTCACAAGAAGAGGAAGAAAATTTTTCAATATAACTATTTAAAGATGGCGGAATAATTAGTACTGTATTTATTCATTGATTTGAACTTCAGATATTTCGAAGCCTGGCAGAGGAACTGTATTCAGACCTTTCATTATTGGATTTTATTTTACATCTAGTAAATTGGCACTTTGGATGAAAAAGGGTTAAGATCAAGTTGAATGCTACAGTTGAAAATGGGTTTTAATTTTTTCGAATTATTAAAATGGATTATGAAAGATTTTATAATTTGTTTCGAATAACAATCTACTAAATGGAGCATTCACCCTTCTTTTAAGAGATTAGTGAAACAAGTGATAAAATTTGAAAGTCATGAGATTAAAAGTAGGTCCTTTTTTTCAGCCAAGAGAGGGAGAGAGATAAATAAGAATCAATAAATTCCAAAATATTTTTAACAAGAGGAACTATTTTTTCCAAGCTTCAATGGACCATAAAAAAAAGACAAGTATGGAGAATAAACTGAATTTATTATCAGTAATTATTTTCAATTATGGTTACTTAAATTCGGGCATTTGTCATGTCTGTGGAATCAGCTTTTCTACACTTTCGTCGAAAAAAATTGCCACCTGCGTGTGATGGTCCTTAACCCTAGAATGCATGACTTTTATTTTATTTTTATCAAAACAATATGTGCGTTTTAAGTAACTACATATAACCGCAAAAAAATATTTAAAAAAATTTTTTGTGTGTGAAATTTAAAAATATTAAAATGTGCCAATGCAATAAAAATGAAAGTCCTGTTTTACCCATATATATATATACACGTGTGTGTGTGTTTTACAATGCAAAGAAAAAATATTTTAATATTATTTTTAATGGTAGAATTATTCATTCAATAGTCATCTTGGTATTTCTCAAGCTTCCAAATTAATTCTTGTTCTATTACTGCGATCACCATATCGGTTTTTTTCCTACAAATATTTACCAAAAATCTTTTTAAAAAGGATTTTCAATCACTCATTTTTACCCTTTGGAACATCCATCTCCTACATGATGAACTGTAGGGCTAACGATTCTTTGGAATTCTTCAGTAGTCTGAAATCATTATTTTGGCATCTTAGCCAGTTCTTCAAATCAGAGAAGAGATGGAGATAACTCAGTTGTAAACCGTACTTTCCATCAAAAGAGACAAAGACACTAAAAATCCTTTTCAATGAATGGATCAAATCATTTGAAACAAATGGAAGGCGTAAGAATCTCGGGCAGCAAGCTGGTCGACCAGAATGCCAAAACTGCAAATTTGAAGAGTGAATGCTTAGACCAATATGTTTCTGCTGGAACATATTGGTCTAAGGAGGCAGGAATGCTGTTCCAAATTCTTTTCTTAAAATATATTTAAGTAAATCAAGAATAATTTTCCTAAAAGGAATTTCAAGATTAATCTTTCATTGGCGACAACTTTTCTCAAAGAGAATATAGGAGACCCGTTTCTCCGACATGACAAATGCCTATATCTTCACGGCGATTATGCCGAAAAGCAACTATAAAAGTACATAACTTTTGGTGATAAACTCATTTTCTTCTTGACCTATTGTTCAATACTTGTCTTTCTTCTTTTTTTTTATGGCCCATCGGAGCTTGGTGGAAAAACCCACCTTTACATATGTCCAATTATTTAGCTCTCCCCATTTGAAACAATCTTTGATATTCAATCCCTGATTTTTAATCCCTGTCTTTTGCAGTGTGTTGTTGAGATTAACTTGTCTAATATAACGTTACAGGACTTGGACAGTCTTGATAGATTTCGGAAGTTATGAAAATTCCAGAATAAGGGTTTATTAATTACTAGCCGACTTTGGCACCCAGATTATTCGTTCTAATTATTGACTATTTAGACTTTTGAACTATTAATACAGAAATCATTTTTTTAAATTTCCTTTTGTTACTTGACAAATTGAAAAAATATGAATTTAATTGACTCAGTTAAAAAAACTACTGCCTCTGTAAATAAAAACTTGTATATACCATTTATTAAAAACAGAAGTGAAAATCTTATTTCGGAGCTTACGTCCAATGAAAGAATTAATTTTATCTCAATTTTTAAAATAATAAAAGCATGCGATTGATTGTTTGCATGGATGAGTTTGAATCTCACTATAGCATTACAGATTGTGTGATGCTATAATGATTGAATTTAAATATTATATTAAAGGTAAAAAAAATAAATTGTCCAGAAATGATATCAATTTATCATTAAAAATGTAATTTTAAGATAATGCACGAGCTTTTTTTGTAAGGTAATAGTTTTGGAAAATATGGCCATCAATTTCCTGAAGTAAGACTTTAAACATCTGGCAACCATTAAGCTTATTTTTGCATTCGATTAAACTTTTTTTTAACACCTGTTTCCTATCTTTTTTGCTTTGATTGAATGGATTTTTGGTGACACTATGTCCCATTTCTAGAGTATTTAAATAATATTTTGCAGTTCCATTAATTAAAGAAATGCTGAATTAAATACAGATTTAAAACGCTCAATGAAGCAGTTTGAAAGTTTGTATAACTATTTGTTTACATTTAATTGTTATATGAAATATACTAAAATATGAAATTAAATAATTTCATTATGAAATTAATGTAAAAACTAAATAATAACAAAAAAAAAAGGTTTTTAACATCCTGAATATCAAAAAACATTACAAATTCTTAGGCATTAGCGTCTCTCTATTAAATCCAACATTTTTGCGATTTTGTTTTAAATTCAACATTTTTGCGACTTTGTTTTAAATCCATATTTTTAATTTTAAAAAATGAAGTTAAGAATATTAGAAGTAAGAATTAAATTTTTACTTTCAGCAAAGGACTATTATTGAATGCAAACAATGATCTTTAATATTTTATATCAATTTCAATATTAAACTCTACATGATAGTAGTTTTAAGAAAATATGCAAACACTATCGTTTTTTAAACGATAGTGGTTGTAAATAATTCAAGAGTATATTTTAACATAATGATTTGTCGTATATTTATTTTAAAGAGAAACGCCACTTTAGTTTAATGGAAATAAAAGTTCGTCATATTAAACTGCCATAACGTGTATCTTAGTGATAAGGAAATGTTTATATTTTTCACAATTGCATAAATGAATTTTCCCGGGTCTCTTTTTTTAAACTTTTTTTATGCTTGTGCACAGAGCAAAGAAACATCTCCACAAGTCTGCAAACAGAATTCAATCCGATACCACTTTATGAATTAATGTCCATTACCATGTATTATTAAAAGTGATGCTTTATCAAATTATTTGAAATGTTCGCAGTATGAGAGACAGTGTTTAAATATTCAATAATTCGCTATGGAAATGATTTAGGGTTTCAGACATGGTTATGTCTATTTTCGATCCGTTATCAATCAATAATGAAATCTGGTGCCCTTTTTTTTTTTTTTTCCTGTTTAAGAGATGGATTGAAGGTGCCCTCTTCGATATTGACAACAGTTGATTTCTAAATCATATACTTCTAAGAATATATATTAGTAATAGAAGAAAAATGGTCAGAATGAAATAAAGGATTATTTTTATGTTGTCTAATTTAATAAATGTACTGCTGAAAATATTACGAAATCGAACTTTTTATACTTTTAGCTGTGGTTCTATTATCCATACATAGTAAATATATATATATATATGTAACATTATTTGTTGAAGCAGAATGCAGTTTGAAGACAGTGAAGAGACCTTGTAATTTTTTAAAGTTCGATTTATTCTCTCCGGGTGGCAAGCATGATTATTTACAAGAAGGCGCGGACATGGCACGTCCGCCACAGCGCGCTGCAAAAACAGAAGTGGGGAAGAAGAAGGAACGAAATAAATTATCCCTCGTCTTATATAACATTGAGTATGGATAGGGAAAATATAATTTTACAGTACTAATATATTAATAAGATTCTGATAGGGATTTCTGACGCATGTCAATCACATGTAAGGGAAACACAGGGATCTTTTAAAAAGAATGTGCTTACTGGACAGTTTTTTACCCCTTCACGCCGAGCGTGGGAAAGTTAGACTTTTAGCTGACTCTGCAATTCAACAAAGCTTCTCTTGAATTAATTAAGTAGAGACAGTGGAATTGGATCACGAAATAAGGGAATATTTTAGAATAAAATTACTATGCGCTAAATTAAGATAAAATCTTGAAAATTAATTAAATTGAAATTAGAGTTAAAATATCATTACAATTTAATATGTAACATTATTTGTTGTGAAGCAGAAATGCAGTTTGAAGACAGTGAAGAGACTTGCTATTTCGCGACGTCGTTTTATTTCATTTTTTAAGAAGCAGGCATATGTACAAGCGATGAGCACACAGGACGACACAGAGAGGAATGAGGAAAAAGCTCTTGGACATTTTATCCCTGGTCTTATATAACCTATGATTTTGATAGGGAAAACATTTCTTCATAGTGTTAATATATTAATAAGATTCTGATAGGGATTTCTGACGCATGTCAATCACATCTAAGGGAAACACAGGGATCTTTTAAAAAGAATGTGCTTACTGGACAGTTTTTTACCCCTTCACGCCGAGCGTGGGAAAGTTCGACTTTTAGCTGAGTCTGCAATTCAACAAAGCTTCTCTTGAATTAATTAAGTAGAGACAGTGGAATTGGATCACGAAATAAGAGAATATTTTAGAATAAAGTTACTATGGGCTAAATTAAGATAAAACCTTGAAAATTAATTAAATTGAAATTAGAGTTAAAATATCATTACATACATATATATATATATATATATATATATATATATATCTTTGACACACTAACATTCAAAAAGTATTTCACACTACCGCGAACAAAATCGATCGAATTATATAACTTTGAACTTCATCGATTTAAGACTATTAACGGGAAAAGCAAGCGCCGTTTATTAATGGCGGATATCCCACAAAACGAACATTTACTTGTTTATAGTAGAGATATCCAAACTTTTATAATTCGGTTACTTTTATTGCAATAAAATGGGGTTTTATTTTGTTTAAAATATTAGTGTATCGAAAATAATTTACTGAATATGACCAGGGTACTATGAACATTTAGACTTTGCAATTTATCAAGAATACATTTATCGATTTACAAAACATGAAAATAATCCATTTAGTGCATTTTTTCAACATACATACATACCAATCTCTAAAATTTTATAACTGGGTATTTGACCTTGTTTAGAAACCAAATACTTAATGGCCCTGCATATCAGGTGAAAGCGATGCATAGTAGCTGTAGCTTAGTGTTATTATTTCGAGACATAATCGATTCATAATAATATCCGAATTATTCACAATCAACGATATTTATATCACATCAAGAGAAAATTATTTTAAAAACACTATCTCAGAGCTATCTATAATTTATTTCAAAAATAATAACAATTTTCTTAATTTTCACTTGACGACAATTATTCCTTAGCAATTCATTTATGTATAGTCCATAATTGTATTATTTTTTAAAAAAATTGTTGAATGAAGGTGTACGTCACGTTTCAAAATATCCAAAGCCTGACATCTCGGTGTTCTTTGGAGGGTTTCTTCAGACACATTCGTTTTAATGACAATCAACATTTTATTGTTTGGTCTTGCTCACAAAAAGTTAACGAACTATCAAAATTTTACAAAGAGGTTGGAAAGTTTTCACATGCGCCGCAGCGGTAGGTTGACTTATTACAGATAAATTCTCATACTTGGTATTCATTTTGCATTTAACACTCAAATCGTTTCTTGATTCATTTTGTTTTCATAATTCCATCATAGACAGTATTTTATGACTGCTCAAAAGATTCCACACCAAACCTGCGAGTGTAAATGCGCATTTAAATCAATCCAAATCACTCTTGTCCAGATTTTTTTTTAAAAAATTGAACCTCATTCCACGGCAAATATGACTGCTAAATGTTTTCTTATAAATGAAGTGAGAAATTTCACGAATGACAATGTTAAAGCTGGATGAAAATGAATGATCGATCAATATTTTTTTTTAAAACTGACAGCATTGAAAGATATAATGATCACATTAAACGAATATTTTTTCGTATATTTGAATACGTCGGGTTTTTTTTTCTAGAGGATTTTAATAATATATAGCAAATGATGACATTAAACGGGATTTCATTAAATGGTGCCTACTATATATACACAGAGAGGCAAACCCTTTGTTACACGTCAGTTTTATAGAATTTTTCCTGCTTGGATAATCTATATCTATCTATACTTATAATAAAGCTCAATGTGTGTGTGTGTGTGTGTGTGTGTGTGTGTTGGCGCTCTACAGACCAGACCATTCAACCTACAGCTACCAAATTTGGCACGTGTATACCTTGGAGGCCGGGAATGTGCACCTGGGGGTTATTTTTTCGAATTTTTAACTAGAATTTTATTTATTTAAAAATTAAGTGAAATTTTGGTGAGTTTCTGCTATAACTGCCGAAAATATTACCGCACAAAAAAGATTTTTACATGAAGTTAAAGATCAAAAATTTATCTTTTAAATGATACTACTGTTTTAATCTTAAAATTAAATTTCTATTTTTAATGAATTTTTAAATAAATATTTTAACTATGTTTTTCAATAATTTTTTTCGTCAAAAATAAAAATGAGGATTAAGCACGTTTCGCATTCCTGAGAAAAAGATAGCTTTTTTCAATGTGTTGCCATCACATTGATTAAAGCTCTAACTGAAAATAAATTAAATCTTTTTTGAAATGAAATCTGCAAAAATATAATTTTTGGCACGCGTTTGTAGGAAATGAAACAAATATGAAATATTATTTTTTCTGAAAAATAAATTCAAGAAAAATTATTTTATGATCTTTTACACTCTCTATACAGGGTGTTTATTCAGTCCCGGATCCATTTTGATATTTAATGACTCATAAAATAATGAAGATGTAAACAAACTTATGGCATTTATTGATGGAATAACTCATATATTTTCCTTTTCAGGTTTGAATATTTTTACTTTTGTAAATATCGTTTGCGCGTGTTTTTAATTTCAGATAATTTCATTTTCCAGTCTAAATATCTGTACTTTTCTAAATATCGTCTGCTTATTAATTGCATTTTTCTCTCTTTTGTTTTTGGCAACTATTGAAATGTTATGTTTACTTTTGATGTGTTTTTTCTATGTAGTACTTTTGTATGTGATGTTTTATTCGATCGGATATTAAGGAGAATGCATACACCACAAGAGAAAGCACAGATTTTATGATGGTCATAGAGTTAATTTTCAATCAACTAAATCACTGACTTTTAAGAGTTAATATCAAATCACTTAAACTGACTGATTTATGAAGATTTGAATATCACTATTCAATAAAAAAAAGGATAATTTTAGATTTTTCATCGATCGTTTCAAAGAAAATACACCAATAAGCGCGCAGGTTTCTCAAGATTAATTGGCCTAAGATTATGAAAATGGTGAGTTTTTCTAAATTTTTAACATTTCAAACTTCATAAATAAGTCTTAGTTGATCGTGGAAAATAGAAACATTCATTCATTTATTTAAAATTTGGTGTCTCCAGAATATTTATCAGAATATGATACCTTACTGCATTAAATTTAGACTTCATAATTTTTGAAATATATTTATAAACAGGAACAAAATATTATTATTGATTTCATTTCAATCCTTTTGAAAGCAAAACTAAAAACTGAATTTTATACTGAATCTCAAAATTTTTTGTTGAATTATTGTTTGAGATATTACATAAACTATGAAAAATATTTTGTAGTTAACATAAGACTTAAATACCGAGAAATTCTGTTTGCAATACTCATATTCAATAATAATAATAATTAATACATAACAAAAAAGATGATAAATAAAATAAAGCGCTTGGTTTTATTAAAAAATATCTTAATATTAATTGCAATTTCGTCATTTACATTTTTAATTAAAGTTGAAGTTTTACCGGAAATGGCAACAAATTAGCAAAATATATATAGTAAATTGAACGAAACGATCTAAACAATATAAGCTTGGTATGACTATCAAAATTTGAAGATTAAAAATGTTTTGTTTGAGAATCCTTTAAGAGACCAGTTACTTAAAATATTTAATTGAAAATTGTAGCGAGCGGTAATACTGGCGAACCGGCTGGTCGCCAAAGGCGGCTAGTACTTAATATAGTTATAGAACCTATAAACAAATCCCTACAACATGACAGCTTAAAATATGATGCCAGTTTAATACTTTTCAAGAAGTATAGGTACTTTCCAAAAAATAAGGCAGTAATGGTAATGTTTTTAAGAGCAAGAAATACCTCATTTGAAATTTTTGATTCATACGTAATTACCTCATTAAATTGGACACAAAATGGTTAATTATGTAACTGGAGCTTCATTCCTAGGATTACAAAACCCTTTACAAACGCAAAGTATGTTTTATATTATACTAATTTATAACAATGTATAATTTTAATATTTGTTACAAATCCTTAATAAACCTATGTTATTATACATCAACAATAATTGGAGACATTTTATTTTGACAGGTGGTGCCGGATTTGCCTTGAACTCCTTCAAACCCCTCTCCAGAGTAGGTCGGCAAGCCAAGCGATGACATCCGAAACGATGTCGTCCAAAGTGCTGAATACTATATCAAAGGGATGACAGGCACTTTTGTAATATCGAGTATTTTGTTCCTATCTGCTGTTGCATTTCTTTCACACACAAAAGCAGGTAACTGGGCATTCTTTTTTTTTATGTATATTTACTTAAAAGTTATTTTTGTCAATATTTTACAAAGTTACAATCATTTGTAAATTATTTGATAGGTAATAAATGCGGTGTTTTAGCATTTAAATGTTTAAATGTTAACGTAGATAAGGGCAGTCGGAGAGATAGGCTGTACTTTGTCAAATTTTAATCTAATTTTTATTAGATCTATAAATTTGGCCTTAAAGATAGCCCATACTAAAATTCATATATCTAGCTTGTTATATTTTTGAATTATTGTATTCACATGATGACGAATATGCATACTGAAACATAGTCAAATCTATGATGGATTATGTCAGGCTATTAACCTCCATTTTAGAGCTCTGGGTATGGGATTATAATATCTATTTTAATTTGAATTTAATTTTTATAAACTGTAACTCCACGGAACATATTAAAATATTGTATTAAAAGGGTCTTTTATTTAGAAAATTATTATGATGAATAGTCGGCTAACTTTCGTTATAAGTTAATTGGAAATTATTTGAATGTTGATTTGTTAGGATATGAAATTAATACTGTTATAAAGAAAGGCAATCGAATAAGAAATCAAAAGTAAATCCTACAAATGTAATTAGTTAGTTCATAACGTTTGATTTTTAAGTGAAATCCTTAATACTATTGATTTTTAAAAAATAAAATAAAACCTTCTTCCCATGAAGGGATGGTTTGAGGTGAATATGACAATGGATGATTTTTCGAATAAAATGTAAAGGAGAAAATAAAGGCAGGGTATCTCTAATATAATTTTATTGTTTAAATATTTGCATTATTGAATTATCGTGTTTATAGATCTCATTATCTATGGGATGATGCAGATAAGTTTAAATAAAGTATTCTCTTCAAAATCTCAATATGAAATTATCGTGATCTTTACGGTAATAACCGAAAAAATATGATAGTCACCATAGATACATAGTAAAATTAATATAATATTTTTATTATAAAGCTTATAATTTTAACTTATTATGTCTTCAGAGACTCTCTGGAGTACTGAAAGTGATGCGGAAGAAGAGGAGGAAAAGAAACAGAACATCCTGTTTGGAAATGAGTCTACAGGAAGTACTCTATTTCCAGATGAAAGTCCTACTACGAGGCATTCTATTGATAAAATGATAGCCCTCGACGAAAACGCCCTCTGGAACAAACCCTTGAATATTTCAGACTATGATGAATTGCATGAAGAGAGTAAACACGATGCTAGTCCTGAAAACAGTGTCGATAAAGATCCAATAGAAAATGTAAATGAATTCGAAAATCCCCTCACAGAATCTCCAATTCATGCAGATGAACAGAATGAACCGTTAATAGTTGATTCCTCAAATCATATGGAAGTCATAGAATTGGTATCGTCGATAGATTCTTCAATTAATTTGAATGCTCACCTTATATCTTCTTCGAATCCATCCAAATTGTTTCTGCTTAGCAATGATACTGCACCTTCTTTTGTAAGTTCTCCAAACTCTGAAGTCATTGCTTCATTGACGAGTTTTAATTGTGCCTTAAACGACCCTGGATGCAAATCTTCTCAAACTGAGGAATTAGAGTCAAAAATTATGGAAGAAAAGTTAAAAACTACCTTTAACCCGTTTTTATCTTTGCCGTCTGTGTGGAGTATTTTTAAATCGTTAAAATCCCAAGATCAAATGGTCTCTGAGAGTTCCGAGATTTTAATGACTTCTACAGAAACACCTACAAGTTTCACATTACCACCAAACCCACCAGAAAGTCCATTCATTTTGACTTCTGAAAATATTATTCTGATTGACGATAAAGATGAATCTGTGATACAAACTGAACCCAGTAAAAGTGAAAGACCAAAACCAGTCAAGCCTGAAGATAACCCTGAAGAGCTTTCGAGTGAGCAGATTTTGCCGAAGATTGCTACAACACCTATAATTCCTCATGTTAAAGAAACTGCTTCATCCGATATACGTCCATTAACATCGACTTTATTAACAAAATTATCAGAAATCAGCTCAACATCTTCTATAGATCTTTTGTCTATTGAACCTTCAATTACTCCGACAGAATCTGATCTTATAAGCTCATTCCAGATTCTCGTTTCTCATTATGATGATAAAGAAATTGAATTTGAAAAGCCATTTACAGATTATGCTAAAGTTTCGAGAGAACTTTTAGATACAATAACAAGTTCTTTTCCTACACCCACGTGGTACAATTCGAAGAGCAATGTTCCATCTAGCAAGGATAAGTCGACTCGAGTGATCAAAGAAAGTATTTCTGAAATAAGGTTACTGCCATCTTCATCTTTTCAAGATTCACAGAGGACATCATCAGAAATTGCATCCATAGAACCGATCGTATCTTCATTTTCAGAACCTACTGAAATGTCTTTTGTCGTAACTACAGTTTCATCGCCTGGATTGTCAACTCCTGTTCTGGAAACGAGTCAATTTCCGCTAATGAAAGGTAAAACTCAGTCCTCAGCTAGTCCAGTCTTTTTAATAATATAATATTTATATGATGACATGTTATATGCAAATTGAATCATGCATTGTTCACGATTTAAAATTAATAAAATATTTAAATTAATAAAATAATTATTAATAAAAATTAATAAATTTAAAAATTAATAATTATTTAAAATTAATAATGGTTGTACTACAGGACAGATCTTTGAATCTAAAGTTGCCAAACGAGCCATGCAGTTGATTTTAGATTAATAGATACTCATTAAGAAAATATTTTTCAAACTATTAATGTTTGTTTGTTTTTTAAAAAATTAATCGAAATAAGTTTTTTCTAATAATTTTGGAGCATGTTAACGTACAAAAAAAAAATCCATTTTTAGACTGATTTTAAATTTAAAAAAAAATAGCTTTAGAGGGGCAAGTGCTATGCTTGTACAATGTTCACTTATTTTAATAACTCTCTAGAAATATTTTTAAATATATTTTACAATAATGCTTTGAAGTAATTACGAGAACTTAGTTTTAAACTATATACACTCTCGTTTTACGACATTAAATACATTTTTATATTCACATTATAGCTGCTATAATATTAAGGGAAACTTTAAAAATTAAATATAAATCAAGGTTAAATCATTAAAATGTTATCATATTTCGGGTAAGAATTTTGAATCTCCTTTAACTTTTTTAACTAATATATTCTTTGTAGAATGTCATTTGTGATTCGTAACAATATTTAAACCTATAACAATTTATCTATTCAAAATTAATTATGTGCTTTGTAATGAGTAAAGTTGCAATTGTTTAAAAATTGCAATATTCTTGATAAATTATTCAATAATATAGCAACATAGAAGCATGAGAAATATAGATTTAATGGCTTCAGCTTTAGGAAGGGCCATGAGAACAAAGATTTATACATTTATATCACTATTAAAAGCCATTTTGAACCAAGAAAGAAAAAAAAATCGAATGCTCAAAGAGAAATTTATATTTTGCGAAAATAACAAAAATGGACGAATAAACATAACATACTCGGATTGTTCCGCCAATAAAATTCTTACCGGTATTCGTTACAAAACGCATTATTAAATTCAACAATAAATTTGGTTAATAAATAATTTCAAATTTTTAGAATATCATCCATTTTGTTCTCTCAATTCTATTTTTTTTTTGTAATGTTTTTAAAATTTCTAAAGAGGCTCTCCCCCCCCCCCCCCCCCCCGTAAATTTATCTTCTGACAGAAGTTGTTCTTTTTATTTATTTTTTTAACTAATTTTATGAAAATACAATTCTTTTCCTACATGAAAGAGGAATTTAGAGCGTCGTAATTTTATGCGTATGAGACGAGTAAAAAATAATTATTGTGCAAAAATATCAGATTAAAATTGCTTCATTTTTTAGATTGCTAATTAATTTATTAAAAGAATGTGGTTCACTCTTAGTTTACAAATCTGAATAAATTTACGGATCTTTATATTAAAAAGAAAATAATTTAAATTCTTTTACATATATCCAATCAGCGTCACACATGAATTGTGTTCAGCCAAATTATTTTGTTTGTATGTCATCTCATAACAGTGTAAAGAGAAGAAAAATAGAAATTATTTAATATTTTGACATAAAATAGATACTTTCAATTCATGCATTATAAATATAATTTGGAAAAATATATAGTCTGCTCTATTTATGGAAGGAATTAACAGGGAAATATACCCTCCCCCATAGTGACCTGATGGGTTGAGTTATAGTATGATATACAGTATAAAATATAGTATAGTATGTATGAGTCAGAAGTCAATTGGCACTATCCTCTGACCGCACTCTTTATCAGAATATCTTAAAAACTAGTCGGAAATATTTTTCTCTCTATTCATAAATATTATAATGTGCTGTTTCACATATCTAATATCTTGAAACAATCACTTACTGTAGTATGATGAATTTCAAAATCGGAATTCTCGCGCCACTCTAAAATTTATGCAGGAATTTTATATTTTTAAGTGTTTTTTAACAAACTATACAAATGGTATAAACTTATATTTTATTTGAAAAGGTCTCCGACAAACTGAATAATACATTCCGATACATATACCTTCAGTTTTTAGTGTACTTTTCTTAACTCCTATAAATTAGCTAAATAAAATCTAACCAAAAATCGAAAAAAATAACATAATTAAATATTAAAAACAATAAATATAGAACCTATTTTTTTGTTATATATGCGATACAGAAATTAACGTTAAATACATAGGAAAATAAATGTATTATCAAATCTATTTCTTAAAATTATTCTTATAAAATACTTTTTTACAAATTTATATTATGTAAGGTTACAACATACTGTGAGCCACAAAATTGAGTATACGCCTTAGAAATTTAGAGACTTTTTGATATTACAAATTAAATACTGCTTTAAGATGATTGAAATTTTTACCTTATATACTTTAGTTTATGCTTTACCGTACTATACTAATAAAATTGTTACATTTATTTATTTTTACGAAAACAAATAAAAGATCTGAGACGAGAGGAAAAACAACACCACAAAAATAAGTATACACCTTTATTAATTTCCTTTTAACGTACAAATTTGTATTTTGTTGCATAACCTGAATTACAGCTTGTAATCTTCTGGGAATAGATTCTACTAGTGTTTTAGTGGTTTCAAGAGAAATTTTAGCCCATTCTTCTCTCGGAACCTTCTTGAGAACTTCCTTTCTTGTGATTTCGTGCTCATGTACAGCTTTTTCTAATTGTGATCACAAATTTTCGATGATGTTTAGGTCTGGAGTGTTTAATTGCTTCCTGTAATGGTACAGCAAGTATAACTGCACAATCTTCGCTGTATGCTTGCGGTCGTTGTCCTGCTGGAATATGAAGCTTGACCCAAGCCCCAACTTACTGGCACTTTTTTTTCAAGTTATCATTTAAAATCCCCAAATATACATGTTTGTCCATAATACCATCAATAAAAGCAAGCTCTCCAACTCCTCCAGCCGACATACAACCCCAAACGAGGACAGATCCACCTCCGAACTTGACTGTCTTAATGGTGTTTTTAAGTGCCAGTGCTTTCCCAGCTTCTCTCCATATTTTAAATCGTCCATCGCTTCCGTAAAGATTAAACTTACTTTCATCAGAAAATATTACAGTGTTCCAAAAAGAATTAGGCTTTAAACGATGTTCTTTGGCGGAAATCACTCGCTTTTGTCTATTCACATACTTGATGAGGGGCTTTCGTATTGGTGTACGGCCATGAAACCCATATTGGTGAAGGGTACGTTGAATTGTTTCATCTGAGATCTTTTTCTCGATTGTAGAGGACATCGATAAAGCTAATTTAGAAGCACTCACCCTCGGATCTTTCTTTACTGAGTGAATGATCTTCCTCTTCGCTGTAGTAATCAGTATTTCTTTACGTCCTCTTCCAGGAATATTGGCCACAGATCTAGTTTATTTTATACTTCTGTAGTATTTTTTGGACACAACCATGAGTGACACCATTCAACGAAGCGATTTCTCGAAGAGATTTGCCCTCTTTCGACCATTTTACAACCAATAAACGTTCAGATTCAGTAGTTTCTCTACGAGAGCTCATTTTACGATTTTTAATGAGAAAAAAAATACTATTTAAAAGAGTTAAAGTGCAATAGCGCTTGTTATAAGCAGCAGCTACTCCTGAAACTCTTTAAAGAAAATTTGAAACTAAAAAAAGTGGTGGGAAAATTTACAAATATAAGAAGCGTATACTCAATTTTGTGGCATGGTTTTCTATCTTTTCTTCGAATCGCTTAACTTTTTTCGTAATAAATAAGTTAACTATAGAATTGTGTTATTATAGGATGGTAAAGCAGAGGTTAAAGTATCTAGGATAAAAAAAATTATCTATTTTAAATCAATATTTAATTTGTAATTGGAAGAAGTCCAAAAGTTTTAGAGGTGTATACTCAATTTTGTGGCTCACTGTAAACACATTAAAATTATTGTGCCCCGAGATCTAATCTAAGGATATTTATATCTTATATATAATTATAAGCGGATTTTGATAAAACGTCACTTTCATAGCTTTGCCAACGTCATTTAATTCTCAAGACGGATTAGAATGGATCACGAGAGAAATAAATCAGCATCTATGTTCATCTTTTTAAAAATAATTCTTTTGCATTAAATTGGGTTATATCACCATTTTTCTCCTGTTACATTTATTTTCAAATTTGTTGTAGTTTTTATCTATATTTAGCTTGATTATGATATACGTACAAATTCAACAATCTCAAAAATTTATACATAATCTCAAATACCTAAGGAAATGCCTCCGTCAAGACTTACAAATTGTTACATTCATCTCAAATCATATTGCCCCCCCCCAAAAAAAATGATCTTCTAAGCGCTAATCACTAAATTGTATTTTAACGTTATTTGTTCTTCTATTAGCTTATTTTTAAATTTTTTACTGTTATATCTATACTTATATTTGACTTTTTATGACATATATAGATTCTACAACTTCAAAAATACCTAAAGAAGAAGTACCTCCGCCAAGATTGACAAATCCGAGCTGTTCTAGTCTTCCAGTGTGCGTCGAGATAACGTTACTTGACATGACATGGGACACATTCTGCTCTCAGGCATATGACTTTCGAGAATTCTTATCGAAGTCTGTTTCACACTACACCCGTCCAATTTTCCCTTATCACATCGTTCTGGATACTGAAGTCTGTTCGCGGAATTCAGCAGTAAGACCTCTTCAGACTTCGCCAGATATAACTATTTCTTTCTATGTTACAAATGATTCTGGAGAGTATGAAGAGAGGCTCACAGAGATATGTGGCGTTATTCTCAGGAAATGGGCTCCAACTGCATTCAGAAGTTCCGTAAGTGTGATCTAATTATTCTTGATTCTAACTTTACTCGTCTAAACTATTATTACGATCTTTATAGTCAATGACAATTTTTAATTTTATAAAAATCCACACTACCAATGAGAGAAAAAAAGCGGGCGTGGTTTCACCAAACTTTCTCGCATACCTTCTAATAAATTTGCCTTGTCAGAGAACGCCTTGCATGATATAGGCGTACAATAGTCAAGAAACATTAGATTTTAGCTTCAATTTAGCATTTAGAATCTATAGTAGCACCTTCGCGATTTTCTTGACGATTAAATCCTGGCATGAGGTTAATAGTTTTCGAAAATCGAATTTGTGCTTTAGACACGTTTTTCTCTAACGATAGAAACTAAGATTTGATGAGAACTAAACTAGTAAGCACAAAATCCCATACCTAATTTGAAATATTAAATCATTGCATTTTTGAATTATCGCGTTAGCATGTTTAAGTATAGACCGACAGACCGTCAACCCTATATTAGTTTTAATTCAAACTTTGACAGGTGTCTACAATATAAAACGTTAAATCTGTGTACCGAATCTTATTTAACTAGCTTTCTTCGTTTTGTAGTTATAATGTTAACTTACAAGCAGCCAGGCAGCCGGACTTCCTCTGAACAAACATATTTTACTCAAAATTTGATAAAAAACTTGCAAATTTGGTATAAAGACCATATGCCAAATTTCAACCGTCTAGCTCAAAGCATTTTTGAATTATCTTGTCGTAGATAGGCAAACATTTTTCAAAAATGTATTTTTCGAACTCGGGAAAATTTAAAACATGGAGTTTGAATTTTTTGACGACTATTATACCTCTTTTGCACTATGCATACGAGAAAGTGAAAATGAAAATAATAATTAAAAAAAAATTATAACTTCGTGATGCAAGAAAAGTGCCCAGCAGGTAGATACAACTTTCAAAACGTAAAAAGGTTGCTGCGGTTCTTCTAATATCTTGAATTCAGACAAGACTTAGTCATATGCCTTGAAAAACAGATTATAGTAACGAAAAAAGTCAACGGTATTCGTTTTCAAAGAGCGAAAACATTGTTTAAAACGTACATTGATAGTATTTGTTATGTTTGAGTGAAAGAACAATCTTGGATCATCAAATGGAGTTTTGTCATATTTTTAGACGAGAAAGAATTTATTGGACTGTATATTGCCAATGTCTAATACTATTAGCCACTAACAAAAGTACTGAAAGATTTTTTTTTAAATTTTATACATTGGGAGAAGGAATTTTGGTGGTGTAGTTAAAAGTTGGATGTAGTGGTCATTCTCAGTGGTAGGAAAACGCTTTCAGGTCATATTCAAGTGCTGGAATCTGAGCTTTCTTTACATAGCTGAGAATCGGACTAAAAAGAATAAATGTTTCAAAATGACGGAGCATTCATTCACACAACTCGTTGGAGTTAAAAATTGGATATATAGAGGGAGATAGAAATAATGGGAAAAGAGTAAAAACTGGATCTTTACAAATATTGTGCAGGGGATTAAAGCTAATTTGTACCCTGATCTGAATGCATAATATAAAATATTTGAGCAATGGAAGTTTATCGGGTATACGTAAAAGAAAATGAAGCTGAAATTTACTGATAACCATTTTGAAATTATTTTCTGATATAATTTTTTATTATAATCATTATTCGAAAAATATTGTCCTAGTTTTTTTTTCAGAAAATTGAAGAAAAACGAATTCTGTTGAAATTGTTTTATAATTCTTAATAAATTGTTAACAATTTGTCATGAAAAGCGTGAGCAAAAATGAATGGATAATTTTTGTATGTAAAAATTCACCTGTCTTTCTCTTTTTATAGAGTGTGCTATTACTGAAGAAATTAGCAGATTCGCATTCTGCCAATTTTGCATTCAATTATCCACAAATCTCATTTCATTTGGGCCTCGAAATGTTAAGAAACCCTTCCCCATTAGTCTAGTGAAGCGTGAGTAAGCGAGGTATAGATGCTTCGGGCGAAAAAATTTTTGCGACGCTTCTAACATTTTTCAATTTAAATGCTGTTAAAAGTCAGAACTAGATTAATGAGATTGATAGGTGTGGATGCGAAAAATTATTACTTAGTTTTCTTAGCATTAGATTTTCATCTTACCTTAAATCCGGCGCCATACATTTTTGTTACGGTACTATTCTGCTCTGTAATATATCGGTAAATAGCTGTCTCCAAACTAAAAAAAAAAAAAATCGCGAATCGCATTCCGCATGGCGGTTTAAAATCCTCTTAAATATATTAGTGCTGCCATCTATTCGTAAAACTCTCAATCTGGTAATTAATTGGTAGATTTTTATTATTATTATTTTAGAATGCTTTACTTCTAATAATCAAAATTAGCATAGATGTGTGAAAATATTTAAATGTCAGTTAAATATTTTATTCGTCAGCTTGAAATGTATAAACAGTTTATCTTTTATTGTTAAATGAGAATATCTCTTTTGCCATTTTAAATTTATTTGAACCTCGAGAAAAACGATTTAAAATACTTAGGATTAGTAGCATATCAATGTCTGGTGACACCGAGTACAAAGTTTTAATTTGTCGCCCACATGTCACAAAATATGAAACAAAATTCATTGACGAAGCATTTTTTACTTCCTCGTATACGTAACATAAAGTATTATAATAGTCAAAAAAAATTCGAACTCAAGATTTTGACGAATCGCCACATTTTAGACCTCCTGGAATTCGAAACACATATTTTTGAGAAAGTTCGTGTGTTTGTCTGTGATAAATGTAACTCAAAAACGCTTTGAGCTGGATGGATTAAATTTGCACATGATCTTTATACCAAATTTATAAATTTATACCATTTTGGAAAAAATCCCTTCAGAAGAAGCCTGATTGTCTAGCTGTTTGAACATAAGTTAACACGATGATTACAAAGCGAAGAGAGCTAGATAGGTAAGATTCGGTATGCAGAATTAACATCCATAGTCTAGACACCTATCGAATTTTATGCCAAACCTAACGAGGAGTTGATTGTCTATCTATATGTACTTTTAGAAACGTGTAAAAACGCGGTAACTCAAAAATGGAATTATTTAAATACATTAAATTTGGTTTAGAATTTTTGACTACAAATAATGTTTTGTGCCAAATTTTTGTTTCAATCGACTGAGAAAAACGCAACTAAAAAAAAATTCGATTATCGGCTACTATTAAGCGTATATCAGGGGTTAATCACCAAATAACTCGCCTCGAGTGACACAATAGATTCGGTAAAAAAAAATGTTACATCCACGTCAAAGAATATTTCGTAACTATTGTACGCCAGTGCTATGCAAGATGTTCACTGGCATGATATCTTTATTGGAGAGTAATTTTTGAGGAGACTATTCCCGCTGGTTTTATTCAGTTGCTTGAATAAAGTGGCAGAATGATAATTTTTTTACAAACAATTTTGAGAAAGCATTTTATAAAAGCAAATGCCTTTTTATTAGAAGCCAGTTTAGTGTACGATTTTAGAAACATTTTTTCCCCAAGAGCATTCTTTGATATTATTATAATTCAGCTTAATGAAAATTTAACTGTCTATATTTTTTTGTCATCTAATCTCCATTTCAACAAATTGCGCTTTAACATATTACTAAGAATCTTTTCTTTCTTTTTGTTCTGCAAATTTTGATATTGCACCATCAAATTCGATACATTTATCAACACAATTTTCAATTGACAAAATATCTAAATGAGAGTTGCTTTTGGACCGTAATGGATCGGTGATAATTCTTAATTAATTTGAATTTTGAAAAATTCCTCTTGTATAACAAGATAACAATAGAAGAGCATAAAGTTAACAAAAATCTTAATACTTGGTCTCAATAATGCTTAATGGGATTGAGAAGAGAACCCCTCTTTCCACGTACCACACAATTATACTAAGCAATTACAACATCACATCGTTCACCTGCAATCTGCTGCAATTAAGAGATTATAAAGGCCCTTACAAGGTATTTTATGTGTTATTTTATATAACAAAAAAGCACATTAATACAAAGCCGATAGTTTTTTGACACGCTTTTAGAGTTTGTACTTAAAGCGAGTCATACTCGCCGCACAAGACTTCTTACACCACTGCTTAGAATGGCAAATATATCTGTTTCAGTGACAAAACAGAGAATTTGTACTCCGACTTACGAACTTCCAAACTACAAAGAATTAGAATTCTGAATAGCATATCTTAATAAACAAATTTAAAAAGTCTTTACCACCGGAACATCGAGTGGTTATCAGGTAAGACATTGATTCCCCAGGTATGAATCTTGGAATGAAGATAATATTTTAGCATTGCATTGAGTTTTCAAATCAGCTGTCGACAAGTGAGACTTCGGGGGGGAGAGAATAGGCATGTAATTACACCCGAAACTTATTTTTCTTCACGACGCCACTATTAATCTCGAGCATTTTTTCCCCTTCATCATATCATACTATATTTAGTGTATGGACACATTCTTAGATGTATTCCTATATGAACTGAAACAGTGCAAGATTTAACTATATCTTTAATATTTTTAAATTCTAAAGGGGTAATAAAATTTAAGTATTAAAATATTGAACTTACTTTTAACAAAAGACGTGATATTTTATTACTAAAATATCTTTGATATCCAAATTTTTTTTATTCTTTCTTGTGTACGAAATATACAAAGAAAAAATTTTGTAAGCATCAAAAAATTCCATCTTTGAAAATAACAAAAGCCAAATAGATGGACGTTGTACAGTTGTAGCATCTAAAGTGCAGAATGGTATCGTATTTTAAACCAGATCTCTCAAAGGTTTAATTATGTGTGCATTCGCATGTATTTAAACGCGATAGTTCAAAGTGGTAACAATGCAGGTAAATGAATTTTATTCTGTGATCTTATTATTAAAATTCTATGCAAAATTTTTATTTGCTTAAAATGCAAACTCGGATTTTTTTTTTTTTTAACTACATTACACGACTTTGTTGAAAGCTCATAATATTTATGCGTGGAGATGGCTAATACTGAAAGCTAATACTTTTGTTATAAAGTACGCGATAAAGTTTTGGGTAGACCATACTCTCTAATTATTCATTATTATTACAGATTATTTTTAGGATAAAAATATAGTTATACATAACCTGTAGAAATTGTTTAAACAGACAAGTATTAGATAAACCATTGATAAATATTTTCAAAAAAACAAATTATCATTTTACAAAATATATCGCAGTCGCTTGCGCTTATCATGCATTATATCATATGTTGTCTAGTACAGGTAGAACCACAGTTGGTTATTCCTATTAAAATTAATAAAATTACAACCTGAATATTCCACATAAAATGGTATGATCCTTTTGATCTTGGTGATTTGTTCCAAAGGAGGGAGAGACACCTCAGATATGGGATGAGAAGGTTCCGAAGTAAGATTAGCTTTCGCCACCATAGTAAGTAAAAAAATGGTGTGAGGTTTTCTCCACCTTCCCCTGCCGATGACAGTACTTACAGTACGTCGGTACCCTGCAGTAAGGATAGTACCGTGAGCGGTGATACCCTTTAGGGCTTTACCATAGTTCCCGACCAGTACTGTCGCGACATTCAGATTACTGAAATTTCCCATATGCCTTCAGACAGGACAGGAGTAACTAGTTTATGATTGAAGGGTAGTGCGATGCCTTAATAGTACCTATTTTCATCTTAATTTTGGTGCCCTGCTGTTTTAAAATAGGTTTTTATATAATTGTATTGAAACAAGATGTAATGTTAGAAATGATATAATATTGCTACTTTGTCAAGCCTTAACTAGCATTTCATGCATGTTCAAATACTTCTCATAAATGCGAAAGAAAAAAACAACTGTGCATTTGGATTGAAATTCTATTGTGTAGAGCATATTTAACTCATATTATTTAAAACTTATAGCTATAGAATTTTCCACTGCTCAATGGTCATAAAAACATAGAAAATTAAATCAGTTCATATTCTCATTATGGAAAGATTCATCCGTCATTATTTATAAGCAATAAAGTACTTTTATATGATATTTATTGAATTATGGATATTTAACCGTGTAGACAGGAGATATTTTGCTATCATTTATTTTGAAAGTAAAATTTATATTAAAGAATATGAAAGTACATTTTATAATTCAAAACAACTTAGAAACTTATAATATGTTGCCAAATAAAAATTAGTTTTTCAAACAAACTTGAAACTATGTATCTTTCCATGTCCCTTCTAAGAAAAGTTCTACGTTACTTAAACAATTAATTTTCGAGTCTCTTTTAAAATATAATTTTTTTTAAATATATAAAGTGTAATAAAGATAAAATAACGATCTACTTTTGATATTCCATTAGGCAAATTTCCAAGCCATCATTATCTTTTGCTCAAATGATGATTTAAAAAGCTTATATTGAAAAAAATATGAACCATCTTTTCTTACCTTCTATAAATGCAAGAATATATAATATTCTTCATGCATTTCTCTGAGCATATCATATCACAATGAAAGTCGAATGTTATATGTAGAAGATTTAAAAAATAAATGTTCTTAAGTAGGAAATTCCTAAAAATTCTACTTTGACTGATATTCTTTTTTCAGTAATGAAAAATAAGTATTTTGGATAAAGAATTATCAATTGTAGGAAACGTTCCGTAATTGCCTTTAGCCATTACATCAAGCAAATTGAAATTATAAATTTCAATTTGCTTGCATATAAAATTAAAATTTGTTATTCTAGAATTTTGTTTTTCTTTTCAGGTAATTGAAGTCCGCTTGTACAACAGCGAAAGTCAGTCCACGCCTCTGCCACTGATACCCGAGCTGAATTCTGGATTTGTTGCAGCTGTCTCGATATCAGCTGTCGCTGGAGTCGCCTTGTGCTTGCTTTGTATTTTGCTGGTAAATTTCTTTTTATAGCTTTGAAAGCTGAAACAACATTTTGCTTTCATGAAATCGTATTTCGTGATAAGGACTTTTCCTCTCGGAAATTATTTTCAACAATTTTGCGTGTTTTTCAATGAAAAATTATGGGTCGTATTTTTATCTCTGGTACTCTATTTATACGATTGCAAATGTTGAAGTGAATCTCTATTATCTGTTGAATTGACCCGACTGGGAAGTAAATTGTAGGAAAGGAATTATTTTAGTTATTGCGGATTGAAAATGCTGAATTTTGAAAAAGCATTATATTTCTAACGTTTAGTTAGAAAACATTTAACAATGTTATGCTAATTAAATTTCACTGAACATTATTAAACTAATCATGTTAACTGCGTGTTGTATTATGAATCTCTTTAGATAAGTAGAATTTTAACATGCTGCATATTAAAGATACATGTGGGTATTAAAATGATTTGGAATTCGAAGAATAATTTTTATGTTAAGTTACTTTGACACCGGCGTCATTAACGAAATCAACATTATGGACTGCTCATCGTAATACTACACATATTGAAAGTATAGAAAAAGAATCGCGATTAAAGATTTGTGCTGTTTCGAACACAAATTTCAATTAAAAATATAAAAGAATAAATATTGTAGAAATAATAGTGAATAAATAGAATAAAAATAATTTAAAAATTAAAAAAAGTAACAAGAATAAACTTGGAACGAATTCTTCATTCATTACACTATTTATTCTTGTATATTTTTAAATATATATATAATATATACTAGCCGCCTTTGACGACCAGCCGGTTCTCCAGTATTACCGATCGCTACAATTTTCAATTAAATATTTTAAGTAACTGGTCTCTTAAAGGATTCTCAAACAAAACATTTTTAATCTTCAAATTTTGATAGTCATACCAAACTTATACTGTTTAGATCGTTTCGTTCAATTTACTATATATATATTGCTAATTTGTTGTCATTTCCGGCAAAACTTCAACTTTAATTTAAAATGTAAATGATGAAATTTCAATTAATATTAAGATATTTTTTAATAAAACCT
Source organism: Argiope aurantia (assembly GCA_026543865.1). Taxonomy (NCBI): domain Eukaryota; kingdom Metazoa; phylum Arthropoda; class Arachnida; order Araneae; family Araneidae; genus Argiope; species Argiope aurantia. Next base: position 559,998 of record JAPMOR010062977.1, on the reverse strand, counting down.
AGCGTTTTATTTTATTTATCATCTTTATTATTATTTATTAATTATTATTATTATTGAATGTGAATATTGCAAACAGAATCGCTCGGTATTTAAGTCTTATGTGAACTACAAAACATTTTTCATAATTTATGTTTTATCTTCAAACAATAATTCAACAAAAATTTCTGAGATTCAGTATAAAATTCAGTTTTTAGTTTTGCTTTCAAAAAGATTGAAATAAAATCAATAATAATATTTTGTTCCTGCCTATAAATATATTTCAAAAATTATGAAGTCTAAATTTAATGCAGTAAGGTATCATATTCTGAGAAATATTCTGGACACACCAAATTTTAAATAAATGAATGAATGTTTCTATTTTCCACGATCAACTAAGACTTATTTATGAAGTTTTAAATGTTAAAAATTTAGAAAAACTCGACATCTTCATAATCTTAGGCCAATTAATCTTGATAAACCTGCGCGCTGATTGGCGTATTTTCTTTGAAGCGATCGATGGAAAATCTAAAATTATCCTTTTTTTTATTTAATAGTGATATTTAAATTTTCATAAATCAGTCAGTTTAAGTGATTGGAAATTAACTCTTAAAAGTCAGTAATTTAGTTGATTGGAAATTAACTCTATGACCACCATAAAATCTGTGCTTTCTCTTGTGGTGTATGCATTCTCCTTAATATCCGCTCGAATAAAACATCACATACAAAAGTACTACATAGAACAAACACATCAAAAGCAAACATAACATTTCAATAGTTGCCAAAAACAAAAGAGAGAAAAATGCATTTAATAAGCAGACGATATTTAGAAAAGTACAGATATTTAGACTGGAAAATGAAATTATCTGAAATTAAAAACACGCGCAAACGATATTTACAAAAGTAAAAATATTCAAACCTGAAAAGGAAAATATATGAGTTATTCCATCAATAAATGCCATAAGTTTGTTTACATCTTCATTATTTTATGAGTCATTAAATATCAAAATGGATCCGGGACTGAATAAACACCCTGTATAGAGAGTGTAAAAGATCATAAAATAATTTTCTTGAATTTATTTTTTAGAAAAAATAATATTTCATATTTGTTTCATTTCCTACAGACACGTGCCGAAAATTATATTTTTGCAGATTTCATTTCTAAAAAGATTTAATTTATTTTTAATTGGATCTTTAATCAATGTGATGGCAACACTTTCAAAAAAGCTGATTTTTTTCCCATGAATGCGAAACGTGCTTAATCTTAATTTTTATTTTTTACGAAAAAAATTATTGAAAAACATAGTTAAAATATTTATTTAAAAATTCATTAAAAATAGAAATTTAGTTTTAAGATTAAAACATTAGCATCATTTAAAAGATAAATTTTTGATCTTTAACTTCATGTTAAAATCTTTTTTGTGCGGTAATATTTTCGGAAGTTATAGCTGAAACACGTCAAAATTTCGCTTACTTTTTAAATAAATAAAATTCTAGTTAAAAATTCGAAAAAATAACCCCCAGGTGCACATTCCCGGCCTCCAAGGTATACACGTGCCAAATTTGGCAGCTGTAGGTTGAATGGTCTGGCCTGTAGAGCGCCAACATACACACACACACACACACACACACACACACACACACACACACACATTGAGCTTTATTATAAGTATAGATAATATAATATTGAGAGAATTTAGATAGTTTCCACCATTAACTAATATTTATTATTTAAAAGCATTTATTCATCACTGCATATCATCTGCATGAAAATGAGAATCATCAAAATCAAATCACGAAAATAATTGCTATATAATTCAAAAATAGGAAATTATAGCAGGAAAGTCTAACAATTATTTATCTACCCAACAATAAAGAAATGAGTGTGATTTAATTGAAAGTGAGCAAAAATAAGATTTCTGGTGAACCAATCGGGTCGCCAAAGCGACTAGTGATAAATAAAAAGAAGTCAATACATAACAAAATTTACAGAAATATATCATATAAATTGTATTTATGTTAATTATTTTCCCCCTTTAAATATTGATATATCAAACGTAGAAAAAGCTTTTAAATCTATGATGAAACTTTTGATATGCATGTTTTACAAGGTAATTCAATTTTAAGGACACGCTCAATACTTTAAAAATTTATTCCCTATAACACAAAAATTGATGTGATTAATGAATGCTGGACCCATTTTGTGGAATTTTATCAGTCTGTAAATAGTAAAATTCATGAACAGATGGCTGCACACTATGAATGTGATGATTACCTGTAGAAATTGACGAATTGTAAAAGCATTGATAAATATGTGCTTAGGAATGTGATATTTGTCTTACACAGATGATATTAAATAACAGTTCTCCTGATTTAATTTTGATGACTCATATTTTCATGTAAATGATGTGCAACGATAAGTAAATGCTGATGATAAGTAAATACGGATAAACAAAATAATAATGGCAATTGTCTGAGTTCTTTTCTACTATTTATATTTCGTCATTTCTGTTTATTACTGTGTCATTTATTACTTCAAATTGAGCTTCTGGTTACTTAGTAAAATTATGCAATTATTTTCTGAGATGAAACTTGAATCGAAAAATTAAAATAAAAGTATTGTTTCCTACTTTTAAAAAATTAAATCTTCAAAGTAAGTCCATTAATTTTTTACAGTAATTTATATGTTATAATATAATAACGCGAATGAAATATGCTAACTAACTCAGTGTATTTTCATTGTAATAATTATAAGCATAGTAAAAAGTTTAATCGTGCTTTAAAATATTAGTATAATATTGATTAACTGTATAATTTTAATTATTTAAAATTAATTGATCAGATTCATCTAATTAATTATTCTTTCTCAAGATTATAAATCTTCATGTGAATGGAACCAGCAGAAATATACATGCCTTATATAAAATAGGATAATAGGTGATCTGAAAAGATTATCATTTCCATGCTATGTATTTTTATAACAAAACAATATCTCAATTATTAATTCATATTTATATGATCACTTCATATTGTGAGATTACGAATAACTATGTTTGCAAACGAATCCAATTTATCTGAATTTCCAAAACCTGGATTTTAATTTTCTAATTTGCAAACATTTTTATAAAATTATTTCGTTTCCCTTAATGTTGAAGAAACTTTGCGAATTTGCCTTTTATATAATTATGTATTATTATTATATAATTTGATATTTTCAATAAAACGCAGCTTTCAATCATTTTGTATTTTTTGGAATTGCAATATGATTTAATGGAATAAAATTTACAGTAGGAAATTCGAGTAGTTACCGAAAAAGCGCCTCAAATCTTTTTCAGAAAAATTGCATTATTCTCAAAATATTTAATTCTTTTAGTTGTAAATAATTTTTTCTATTTAAATAAATTTTAGATTTTAAATCATTTTGTCATTTACAAAAATGTCTGCAACTCTTAAAAATCAAATGGTCTATAACTGTATAAAATTGTTTACAAACATTTTTGGTCTCTGAAATTTTCAAATTAAAAGCATAATAAAGATTATATACATTGAGGATATGGTGGAATAATTTATATAAAATTTTCTTATAAATAGATAATTAGCATTACTCGGTGTGGGCAGTCTACCATTGTTAACTAACCACTGGCATATTTTATAATGTTTGCCTCTTTATACATAAAATCAATCTCATGTTTCCTGGACTCAATTTTTCAACAATATCATTTGATAGTGCAAATTAAAATAATCATCTGCAGTCAAACGGGATTATCTAGGCTTATATTAAAGCTTATTGCTTTGAAATAATTGTCTGTTTGTGAGTGTAGTAATTTTTTATTCATTTACATTCTAAAAATTTTCTAATTATTCCAGCTCTTTCAATGCAGCTTGAATTTCTACGAAATCTAAACGCTGATTCGGCAAATTCCTTTCTAAAACTCGATTAGGTCCACATACGTCCCTACGCTCTCTTTCCGCCTTCCTTCATATATCTTTGTGCTGCTCTTGCTATCATTTAAATTAAGAAATTTTAGCAATAGCTGAAATTTTGGACTATTTCTATAAAATGTTGAAGAATAAAAGTCGTTAAAGAACTCGAAGACTTCTTCTTCAAATCATATATAATATCATTAAAACAATATGGGTTTGTTAGATAAAAGTGCGAATTCGTCTTCTAAACTACAACTTTATTTCATTTCTTCATCGCAAAAGTTTTATATTATTTTAGATGATTTTAAAGCTATTTGTGGACAACAATTGCCAGGAAGCTGAGTAGCGTCTTTTCTTTTCTCTTCTCTTAAGATGTCAAAACGGAAAGAGAGCGTGAAGATGCATTCAAATTTTTTTTAAGAGTTCGAAAAGTGAATTTCTCCAAATTTCTTTTCTTCTGATTCATCATTTCTTTGAACCGAGGGATTTTCACTGGATACGAAACTCGACGAAATTGAAGTTACAGGAAGTATACCATGAGATGCGAGAGAAGAACAATAAAAAAAGAATCGGAAATTAAATTATCAGTGTTTTTTTTTATTTTAATTTGGCTGGTTAAAAGGATTAATTTTAAAAATGGTAATATTTTGATTTTATTACATGTATATTTTTTATACTGAGATAAAGATAATATATGCTGAAAATATAGGAAGAAAAAGTAAATTACTGCAGTTTACTACTTAGCTGGAAAATTACTGCAGTTTCTTCAGATGAAGTTTATTTTTAATTAAATGGTTTCGATTTACATCTAGTTTTTCTGTATCAGAACAGGTCAATTATACATCATACCTCTGGTAACCTATAACTGGGGTGGTGAATCTTTTTGGATCAACGTGCCATTTTTTCTAAAGAAATGTCCAATGAGGTATAAAAGTGCCGTCAAATAATTTTGGTCTGTGATTATCGGGAAGATAGTAAAACTAAATACTAAAAACTCAAAATTCTTTATTTAATAAGAAAAAATACATTTTGTACTGTATAGTAGTAAATGTTTTAGTTATATGTGCAATTCAAATTAAAGTAACATTAGTGTGACTAATGTTGTTGCAGATTAAGATGACAAATAACTTATATTAGGATTATAAGATGTTCAAAATGCATGCTGAATTAGAGTCATCTGCCAAACGGTTTCTAAGCGAATCTTTAATGTTATTCCTCTCTGAAAATGACTCGCAGGCATAGATGAAAATATGCTTAAAATAGACTAACTAAATCTTTGAATCGAATTCCATGTTTCCAAAATTTCGTTACTGACATTTTTACTTGTTACTCTTTCTGTTTCAATCAATTCCAACTTTTTCCTTGTTTCCATAAATTTTTGAATCCACATTGAACTAGACTGGAAATCCATCCGTTGTTGCATTTCAAATTCTTCGATTCCCAACCAATCGAATTGGGGCAAATTCTGTTTATCAAATGAAGTCACATGCAAGCCGTTTTGCAAACCGTTTTGATCGGCGGCGTGCCCAAAATATTGTGTAGCGTGCCACTGGTTCGCCATCCCTGACCTATAAAAATAAAACTGGCTGGTCGGTAGGTATGGGTTCTTGCATTTCTGCCGATATTGATATCTGATACTAATGTAAATTTGATTCAAAATCAGGATTTCTCCTCTTCAAGAGAGACATTGTACCGGTATTGACAGTATACCGGTGTCCTTGATTTTGACAGTGATTAATACGTTAGTAAAAGGGGAAAAAAGGAAAGCCTTAGCTGATACTGTTAGTATATTAGAAGACGGGAACTCTTCAGTGATATGTGCTCTGTTATATACGACTAAAAGTCAATAAGGACTGTAAATGAAATATGTTTTGTTAAAAATAAACGTCATGCATGCTAATAGAATAACTGAAATCAGTCAACGAACTAGTCGATGTCAACATCAGATTGCTTAAGTACCATCCGATCGAAAACGAATCATGGCGAGAAGATTTAATATAGTACCATCAATTCAGACCAAAAATTGAAACCTGTATCAATTTTGGTAATTGCCTGATACAAAGTATATGGTTGATACTGTGTCACCCAATCTATCAATTAGCTTCTGTTTGAGTTTTTGAGAAAAGATTCAAGGAAACACAACAAATGTGAAATTGTGATGGTTTCCAACCAACTTTCCTTGACATTTTTTATCAAGTTTCAGTCAATGATTTGTAACAAAAGGAAAGTTATAGTAACCTTGGAATACTTAGATAACTCTTAAGATAGAAGTTCGGTAATCTATTCTATGAAAAATTCGCTATTAAATAGCACATTGCTCTACCAGTTTTTAAATAATGCTCATTTAAATCCAGTCAAAACGTAATATAATGAAACTTTCCGGTTTCATCATAATTAATTCGAAATTTATCCGTATTTATTTATTTTGTCAATTATTTTTATAATTTTTCAATGAAGTTGCTCCGAAATAAAATTGTGATTGTGATTTCTGTATTGATAATTTTGTTACTTTCCCGACACTTCCTTAAACTTAACATTATTTTATACATGTAACTAAATAGTTAAAATAATAAACATATGTAAGTAAACTTTTTTTTGTTCGAAGCGATAATAGCTGCTTTTCGCAGGTCATAATGAAGCAAAAACTTCTTCAAGGCCGCAATTCGGAAACTGCTACTCCAACAGCAGATGCTTACAGCCTCGACTCCCTTTCCATCAACGCCAGTTTTAGACGACGACGGAATAGACGTTCTGCAAGGTCTTATCTTAACCATGCCTTCAATGATCAGGTGTCTTATTTATTTTAAAATCTGAATATTTTTCTTACAATTTGTTTGACAGTAACACAGTAAAAGAATTATCTTGTAAAGCTTAAAACTTTATCAATCTTTTCTCAAATGCTGATTGTTCTTTAAAATATATATATATAATATAATATAATATAATATGCATATATGTTTAAGACATTAAATGTTATTTGATAATAATAAATATTATGCTTAAAAAAGGCAAGAGAGATTTTTCATCTGATCGGAATCATTTAACGTAGTTAAATCTTATAAAATAACAATGCACAAATTCTTATAAAATATACAAATGATTACTTTCTGAATCATTTCAACTTATCCCGTTCTCATTTTTATTCTTCTTCTTATGCTATTCCTATTCTTCTTCCTATTTTATTATTCTTTTAGGTTAGGTTAGGCTAGGTTACAATGAAATAGGAGGTATCATATCACTGCACTTCACAATAAATTACAAAACTACGCAGAGAAAAAAAAATATAATTAATTTTAAAGATTTTTTAAATCTAGATATAAAATTTCTCAAAATAACAAATTACAATGAATTAAGCTGCAGAATATTCTTATCAATGATTATTAAAAATATAATTTACATTTCAACTCATCTCCTAATTACTTAAAATTAACATCCAAATTTTAATCATTTGTTTTGTTTTCTGGCCTGCTAAAAAAATATGCGCTTTTTACATGCCTTGATTTGATTTGACATCTTTCTTGTTTGTAAAAGAGAATTAAATAATCGATATTTTAATTCACTTTCTGGAAGTTTGTATTTTCAAAAATTTCGAAGTTTTGTATTTTCAAAACAAAAGTACAATAATTATCAGGTAATCGATTAATTTCATTTAAACTTTCATTTCATAAGAGATGGATCATTTGACAATCAATTAAAAAAGAAAAATTGTTATAAGATTCAATAATATTCATAATAATGAATTATAAAATATATAGAAGAATAAAATCGTAAAAAATAAAAGTAAATTTTTAAAGGTTTCTAGTGCATCTAAAATTAGATAATTAATTTTATCAAAAATATCAAGATTCAGATGAAGTTTTATAAGTATACTATAAGGCAATTAAGTCACAATTATTTTCATAAGGAAAAAGAAATCCTAAATATTTATGTAAACTAGTCTGGAGTGGTCTCAACTTTCTCATGTCTCTATTAAACTTGTCACGGCAGAGAACGCCTTACATGGCATTGGCCTATAATAGATACGAAATATTAACTTTTGGCATGAATTTTACTAAATCTACCGTGTCATCATTGGTATCCTCCTCAAGTTTATTGATGATTAAACTCTGGCATGATTAATAGTATCCGCAAAGAACATTTGTGCTTTAGACACCGACTGAAACAAAAATTTGGTACAACACTGCACCTGTAGTCACTAAATCCCTTACCAAACTTGATATATTTGCGTTTTTGAACTATGCATACGTTTACATGTTTCTGAAAGTACAGACCGACAGACATTCAACTCTTTGTTGGACTTAAATCAAAAATTTTCAGGTGTCTACAATATAGATGTTAAATCTGTGTACCGAATCTTACCTATTTAGCTCTCTTTGTTTTGCAGTCATCGTGTTAACTTATATTCCAACAGTCGGAAAAACGAACTTTTTCTAAATAGATTTTTACTCAAATCTGCAAATTTCGTATAAAGACCGTTTACCAATTTTCAATTTCTGGCTCGAAGCCTCTTTTTGTCACAGACAGACAGACATTTTCCAAAACTGTGTTTCTCGAACCCAGAGATATCTAAAGCTTGGAGATTCATCAAAATCTCGAGTTCGAATTTTTCGACGATTACTGTACGATCTCTATACTACGCATACGAGAAATTAATATTATTAAAAATGGAGTTTTAATTCTAGTTTATTTAGAATATTAATGTCTCATACTTTTACACTTTTGTTTTAAACACCAAATTTTTAATTAAAAAAAATTCACTAATAAAAGTTTGTATATCGATTTTTTTTATTTCTTATTACCAAAATTAATAATTATTCATAAAATTATCATTTAATGTTTGCTTCTTTAAATATTTTCAGTGTTCAATGATTCAACTTATTTCATCTTTCAGGAAATTCCATCGCATCCTTTGAACGAAAAGACATTAGCAAACTGCTTGAAGAGTCGAGATCTTCTAGAAGAGGAATTCAAGGTGAGTAATCTATTGGAGATTTTTCCATGTATCTGGACCTAATTTTTTTCTAATAAACATTCTTTCACGAACTGTTTAGATATTCATTCACGAAGTTAATTTCTGAATGCGAAACAGATGCAGAAACAGTTATGAACCGGTGCCTGGAAAATTTTCATAATGTGCTTTTGAATATGGAACATCCCTCCTCCCTCTGTTTTGCTCTTTTTTCTCTTGGACAGTGAGCAAAACATGTGTTCAAACAAAATACCACGTTCCAAATAATATCGTGATTATTCAATTAAATTTCAGAGTGTTTATACAAAAATCAGTCAATGTTTAGCTTGAATCACTCGGTTATAAAATTTGTTCCGTAACAAACTTTTTCTGGCTGGTTAAATTGACTTAAAATAAAATGTACTTTCAAAGAAGCATGCAAGTAAATTAACTATATGCTTGTTGAGAAAGTTACTCCTAAAGATATATCTTCGTCAAATTTATTGGTTTGAATCCTGATCTACGTAGAGAAACACATAAACACTTTTATTGCTTTGAATATGGTAGATAACTATTCCTTTAAAAAATTATTTTTTATGAGAAATAGTTTTATCGAGGACTTCAAAAAATGATCGATGAAAACAAAAAAAATCTTGCTTAATTTTTAATTAAAATTCTGATCGAACTTTTTTTTTTAAATTCGCACCGAATGGCACGTTTTAATCTCCAAAATTTGTGCGAAATTCGGTTTGTTTAGATAAAATATCTGGCCTCTACGGAACCCACAAATATGTGCATGAACATGCATTCTCCTTTACTATTAATAAAAATTGTCACATAACAAGCAATGTCCCTATATCAATTTTCAAAGTTTTATAAGAGCAAGAAGAAACTGGATTTTTAATCATCAACAACAAATATTTCAGACATTTTTCAGATTTAAGAAACTATGATTTCATTCCGTAATTAATTTGTCCCGAGATAGTGGCCTCGTACAGTATTTCAATCGTAATCATAGAATTCATAATAAGCAGAATTTGCTTTTAATATCTGAAAGAATCTAAAAATAAGGGAAAAGGAATGACGCGGAAGAAGAATAAACTAACACAAATTGTCATTTTGATGAAGCAACTATGTCTAATTTTTACTATTTTTCTTATATCATTAATGGGCCGCGGTGGCCTGGTGGTAAGGTCTCGGTCTCGGAATTGGAGGGTTTCAGGTTCGAGACCCGATTCCACCGAAGAACCGTCGTGTAAGGAGTTCTGTTGCACGTTAAATCCGTCATGACCAAACGTCCTCCCGCTGGTGTGGTGTGGAGAGGGGGGGTGCCAGCTCAGGTGTCGTCCTCGTCATCTGACCGTGGTTCAAAATTGCGAGGTCCGTCCCAAAATAGCCCTAGTGTTGCTTCAAACGGGACGATAATATAACTAAACTAAACTTATATCATTAATTAATATATTTTGGATGCATATTGTACTGTATCAATTACCACCGGGACAAAAACAAACAAAAATAAAATAGAAGTGTGGATTTTAAATTTGCAATATATGATATTCCTTCATAGTAAGTATTTACAAGGAAGTGTGTCCTATGAATGTTTTTTTTTTTTTTTTTTTTTTTGCATGGAAAGCATCTTAATATCTACATCTAGAAGATCTAAGTGAATTTAAGGAGACAGCATTCAGGTAGATACTGGTGATAGTATCATCCGTATATGACGACATACGTGTTTCTTTATACCTCATTCTACAGCAAGAGATATATGAAAATGAGTAACTTAATTTTCAATATAGGTTTGAGTTGTACAGATAACCGATTGTATTTGCGTACCACATTCTTTTCATATGTACCATTTATTTTTAAATATTCAAAATGGTCTTCCTTGACTTCTTAATCTGACTTAAATATAAACTCCATATTTTTTCCCTTGGTAATAATTCGAATTACAATTGATAATAATTTTCATAATACTTTTGTGTAAAAGACGAACCTTAATGAGTTCAAGAATCAAAATCTAATTCATTTGAATTTATGCTATATATTTCTTTTACAAATGTAAAATTAAATGCCATTGTTCATGCTTAGTGAATTCATTTTGCCTCAATAAAATTCACTGCCTCAATTAAATTCAGTGAAAATTTTAAAATGATTGTGTTTTTAGAAAATTCCCATGAATATGCCAAAGCTCGATTCGATTCCAGAAGGAGCACATGTTAAGAATAGATATTCGAACATCCTCCCGAGTAAGTATTGTGGTTATCTATTAAAATAACTCTAATACTAATTAGAACATTAGCATGGACATTTATTACATTCTTTGCAGAAAATAAAAAAATAATTTAATAAATAATTTAATTTAAATTAACTAATAGTTGTAAGAATATTGTAAATTCTCAAAAACATTAAGAAGATTTAAATCGGACTTAAACAAAAAACAGCTGACGAACATGAATAATTGTAATTTCAAACAGCAAACGATATTAAATAAATTAGTAAAGTTAAAGTTGTTATATAAGAACTAAAATTATACTATCAAAAAAAAATGTAAGCCACAATCGATGATTATTTCATGCAGCAGAATGATTTTAGTGAACTCCCACAGAATGCAGATTATATATTTTAAGTAACAGAAAATCGCTTAACACAGGACTCGCATTATCTGATGAATTTATAAAAGTATTTTTTTTTTAATTTCATGTACGCTTATTTCTACTGGGATGCAATTCAGTGCGAAATATTATTTTATTTCAGTCTTTTAATGTTATTTCAAATATCTATAAAGCTATCTTTAATTGAAAATTGAAAAAAATATTTTTTCTTTTATATCTTTATATGCATTCATATATTATTATTTCATAAACCATTAATTTATCAAACTGATAGCTTCACTGTTCATATATACACAACATGTAAAAATAATACAGTTTCTTTCTAAATGGGAAAAATATAAATATGAAAACGTTACATTTTATCTTATGCAATATGGAAAACTAATTACATAATGCAGGGTAGATTTAAAATTTGAAATGAAACACTTCATATTTATCATGTGGGCAGGAATTAACAATTAAAAGAAAGAAATTATTATTAATGAAAGGTTGAACATCTCCAGTCTCAAAAATTTATCTCGCATTTCTTGTTTTCTGATTGTTTGATAAATTTACTCTTTGCCATTTCAAAATAATAATCAATACCTACTGTCCTTAAAAAGTAATAAAAATCTGTAAATTCTTTTGTTCTTGAATATCAAAATAATAATTTTTTGAACGTTGAATTACTAACAAAAATTCGACTAGAAGCAAGATGGTCGCAAGTTTTGGACAAATTGAAAATTTGTTGAACCAAAAAAAATTCTGACAATATGTGAACTAATGCGCACTAATGATGACTTAAAGGCTCTCATATTAGCATAGTGTGGAAGTTTGTTCACAGTCATTCCGATTCCAATATTATTTTCTTATTATGACTGTTATTCAGAGGTATCAGGTCAAAAATTAGTAGCCATTTTGATGCTTCAAAATGGATTATTAATCAAGACATTAAATTTCCAGTACTACATTTATCTCATTTGCCCCGGTGCTGGATTACATCCGAATTAATAATTTCATTTATTAGCACAGACTTTCGAGAAACTATCAGTTAGCATAACGCTGAGGCAAGGTTCAAGTATAAGCTATATCTAATGGGAAAAGTCAGTCGATGTATACAGTCCTTTGATAACTACCATTTCATTCAACTATTGATTTTGACAATAGAATTATACACAAGAGTCTAGGTAAAATTTTCCACTGCTACTGTTTAACTGAGAATAGCAGAGTTAATGAAGAATATAATCACGTGACATATTTATTTTCGTCACAAAGTTATTTTCAAACCATCATGAAAAAATTAGCTTCCTTAAAATTGTTTATAAAAAGAAATATGTTTAACAATATTATGTTATTGACAAATAAAAAAAACGTTTCGCATGTCTAGTAATATATTAGTAAAAGAAATCTATAGAAAATGATAAGGTTGAGACCCAATTCCTTTGAAGACTTGCCGTCCTCTAGGGCTTGTTCCATGCCATATTAATAACCATTTCAAGTCTATTTGCTGACATAAAGTAGCGAGTTTTAAAATGGTGCTCTGTCTTAGAACCATCTTCACCATCTGTATACGATTCAAAATAGCTTTCCATCCTGAGACCGTTTCAAAACGCGATATTGGTTTATTTGTACTAAACTACCAATTATATCCAGTTAAAAACAAAGACAGAAATTCTATAAAATATTAATTTTTTTTTAAGATTATGTCATTTCCTGTTTAAACTTACTAAAATTTGTAACTGGAAGGCTAAAATGCAATATGCTTTTCCATTGAGTACTCAAAAGTTTATTGCATAAAACTATCCTTTCTCACTTTAATTTATGAAAGAAAATGTTGAAATACGCATTTCATCTGAACGAAAATGTAATATTTTAAGTATTAAAAATATACAACTAGTACGTTTCCCTTGTATATGTATTATATTCCATTATGTATTAAGAAAAAATACACGATTTATATTTATGTAAATATGCTGAAATCTCTGTCATTGTGAATTTAATTCTGCAATTCCTTTCAGGACCAGAAAGTAGAGTAGTGCTCGCAGAGCCATCGGGAGATCCTCTAAAATGCTATATTAACGCTAATTTTGTTAAGGTAAGAATTTTTAAATTTAATTTTCCCCAATTTTAATGTACGGAGTATTCATTGTATAATGAACACTTTAAATGAATGTAATCAATTCGAAGTATTACTGTAATTTAATAAATTGTCGTTGCGTTTCTTGATTGCACAATAATTCATTTTGATAGTGAAGATTGTGGTCTGGGTGAAATGACTTGAAGACACATGTCTTTTCTGGGGTTTATTGGTAACATCAACAACAAAAGGCACATGAAAACGCCATAGTGTAGAAGGCCTAGAGAACTACACATAACTCTCTCGGGAGAGCCGAGATAACACTCCCCCTAGTACAGGAGTCCAGTTCGCTTCTGCTAGAAAAACAAAATATACTAAACAACAACAGGGAGACCACGTGAAGCATGATTGGCAGCTAGTTCCGCCCAGGGAGATCACATGGTTAACTGAATTCTTAACAATTACATTCAAAATAATTTCGAAATTTTTAATAAAGAAATTTTCTTAGAAACCAATTCGATTATCTGAGCGAATGGCTTTAAAACGTTTTTTTTTTTTTATTTGTGTTAACTAAACTTTTATGAAGAACATTATCTAATTTGCTTAGATATTTTGTTAGTTTGGCTGCAGCATCCAATGCGTAGTAAACATTTGCGCCTCTTCTAATTCTGCGTGTGCTAAAAAATGAAATATATATATAGCAGTTTTAACATAACTTTATTCTTAAGACGAGGCACTTGCAATAACTAATATATCCTCTATACCACTTTCACATCATTACCTAATTGATGTTTATGTATGATCATATGTTACGAAAGTCTGAACATTAGCAGAGTACAATTATCGAATATTTCTTGAGGATCTTTATGCGTTTTCAATACTTTAAAACTGCGAACAGATTTAATAATTTTAAACTAATTCCCTCTTAGCTTTGCCAGTTTCAAGACGGTTTTATTCTTTTTAGTATATTGCTTCTTTCCCTTAAGTTCCATTAGAATTAATGTCAGTATGATTTTTATCATTTAATAGTTTAAATTAAGAAACCTACAAAATATATCGTTAACATTTGTTTTTTAGGTAAGATTGATTTTTCATTAATAGTTTTCAAACTGAATTCTTTTCCTAATAGGGATATGAAGGAAAATCAGCGTTTTATATAGCATGCCAGGCCCCTTTACCAGAAGGAATCGAAGATTTCTGGAGAATGGTTTGGGAACAGCAGAGCAGAGTAATCATAATGCTTACAATGTTCGAAGAAAATGGCACTGTAAGTATATTCTGCATTTTAGGAGAGTAATCCCCAGATAACTTTCTGAACTGTTTTAAATAACATTTAACTTTCGAGACTCTCCCAAGCAACGATAAAGGACACTGCATTTATACTTCTGTTCAATCGTATTGAATATGTTATTCATTACTCGTTCGGCCGTCAACGTCAACAAAACCATGAAGTTTTATTTCATTACTTGTTTGACCGAATTGGAAATTGTTGATCAAATACGAATATCTTTACTTTCGGTACAAATCTGTATCCTTATGATATTTGTTTTCAGACTTCGTATATTTTTAAATTAATAATAGATATCTGATTACCAACAGGACCAAATCATTCTTGTCGATAATTCTTTTTCATAAATGAAATTTAAAAACATTATTAATGTGTACTCTAAAAGTAATAAAGAATAAATAAATGATTTAATTTCAATTCATAATTATTAGAATCTAAAATTTCTCATTTCAATTATTGAATCTAACAAAAAAAATTTTGAAAAATTAAATTTATTCATTTTTTTTCTTGCAAGCTTTCTTTTAAAAGGGGTACGGAAAGTAAAGCGTGATTTAATTTTTATACTTTAAATTGTTTTATTTTAAATTTTTTAAATACTGCAAGTTAATATTAAAAAATTTCAAATAAACTTGAAATTAATCTTGGAAAGAATATGGATAGGTATATAGTTCCTAATTTCTTTGAAAAATTAATTTTAATTTCACAAAATTTAATTAAACATTTCAATTAGCAATTAAACAATTAGCAATTCAATCAAACGTTTCTAAATAGCATTTTGTTACGAAATGTGTCTCGAAATTCCTCAGGATAAATATTACTTTCACAATATATAAATAATAGCAAAAAATGAGTCAGATGTAAATTCAAAAAATAAAGTTCTGTCTTATTGATTATTTTCAAAAATATTAATTGTTTACAACTAAAGAATTTACAAAAATATTGATTGCATATTGACTAAACAAATTTAACTGAAATAAAAAACATTCAAATGCAGAAGAACTTTTTTAGCAGATCGTTCAAAAGAAAGCTCGAAAACCGCGTATTAAGGAAAATGATGCACTCTAAATCTTTGTCCAAAATGTGAAAAATTATTTACTTATTTACAATATAATGATTGAAGCTCTTTGTAATAAAGTTTCATAATATGTATAATGTTATATTAGACTTGCAATTTCAGCCAAAACCAAATGTTAAATATAGATAATAATTTTTATTGCTATCTATTATAAAAAGTTATCCAAAATATTGTAATATATCCAAAAGATTCAATATATTTGCGTTTTGTCATTTATAACATTCGAAAAAGAGAAAATATCTATGTATACTTATTCAAGAAATAATCAAAATGTTGTAATTATTAATGTGTTTTGTTGTTCAATTATTTTTTTAAAACATATTTTATATTTCATCAATACTGTCACAAAAATATAAATCAAATTCCCTAAAAGATTATGAAATTTTACCATCGTACTATAAATCTGAAGTAAGCAATTTACCGAATTTTTGGACTATACTATAGTACATCGCTCCCATTAATACATCATTTTGGAGTCATCCCTTGAACGACGTACTGAAGAGATATTATTGTACTTGAATGTCTACTTCCATCATTTCACATTTTTTTTTTCAAGCAACTAATTTTTTATTTATGTATATATATATCAATTTATAGACAATAAAGATTAAAAAATAATCATTAAAGCTGAACTTTATTTTTTAATAATCCCATGCATTTTGAAAACATTATAAATTATTACTCTTGCTGAACGTCACTTTGATTATTCTTCATGCACTCTTAATTAACAATTTACATTAATTCCTCAAATTTATGATGATAAAAACCATAATAGGAAAATTTCTATATTCTTTCTAGTCTCGGTGTGCTGTATATTTTCCCCAGAGTACTTTAGTGTCCCAGCAGCCATATGGAGATTTCCAAGTATCTCTTGTAAAGAAAGATGTTTATGAGTTTTACACTATTAATACCTTGCGTCTTTTGGATTTAGAGGTAATGCTTTCTTTCTAATGTAAAAAGGATTGTGATGTTTGTAATTTTATGCAACATATTAAAGATTGTTTATTTCTCACTGTTACGTAAGGTTGATAATCAAAAATGAACTAACTTTTAAACAGAATTCGCACATTAAATCATTTTTCAAAAAATAAAAAAAGGGTAAATTAAAATACAGACTGAAAAAGCATGCTGAAATATGAAATAGTAATTTCATTTGGTCAGATAATAAAAAGCGATAATATCAATGTGATTCATAAATGCTTCGGGTATTAAATCTCACGATATTGTTTGAGATTGTATAACAATATATACTAGTATACAATATCTTTGTCCTGTTTGAAATATGGCTAGAATGCATAAGATTATAATTCATATTAATCTGTAATTGATTTCATTGAAAGGACAGCTTATTGAGGATGCTCGGTTAATATCTTGTAGATCCATATTTTGTGCCAGTTATATTTCATTCAAATCAATGATGGATTTCCGATTATGCAGTGTCTCTAGTCTCCGGGGCGATAGGGGCCCCTAAAAATTTATTTTTCTAGTTGCTAAATAAGTAAAATATATAAATTCAATCGAATAAAAAATATTAGAATAATATTAACCTTTATAATTAAGCATAACTAGTCAGGTTCACGTGTTTCATTGTGTTAACTTTGTTATTTAAATATTTATAAACTCCGAACGTCAGTTTGCGTCCAAACGTGGATGTTGGGTAGTCTTGAGGCAGAATAAATAACTTTGAGAAAATATATTTCTCTTTGTGATGGAAGGTAGATTATTATGATCCGTGCAGGTAGCAACAGGACGTATGTTTTCGTGAACATTTCTTTACTAATCACATTCGTACTAAACAAACACAAAGACAAGACAAGACATTCACGTGCGCAGCTTTAGAGAACAGCATATCATCTCATTCTAATAACAATTGCAATGCATTATAGGATGCGTACCAAATCGGGCATCGTCATCTAGTATCCAAAAGAGGACATGAGTAACGCATTTTTATTTAATAAAGCAAAAAAGAAGATTAATGTGTGGGCGGATGCATACGCGCGCGCGTGCGTGCGAATATTTTCTTTGCTCTATAATGTGTATTCTTGTTTTAAAAAGAATTAACTATTTTATTAAAATAATTAATTCTTTTTATTAAAATAATTCAGTATTAAATATGCCATAATAATTTGAAAGCTATCGACAAAGGCAAAAGAGATTTTATGCATTACTTGGTCTAATGCAATTTTTTTGTTTGCTTTTTTGTTATTTAATTCAATTTAACATTGATTTTATATATTACAGAAAAATTTATTTCGTGACATTGCTCATTTATGGTTCACTGGATGGCCTGATGTAGGAGTGCCGAAGGATCCTTCAAGCTTAATCACTTTTGTTCAACAATGCAGGCCTTTCATAAACTGTAATTCAGGTCCCTCTATTGTTCATTGCAGGTTGGTATTCTTTCTGTAGGTCATCAATTTGACATGCAAAATATTTTTATATATACATATTCATATTATGAATAAAACATAATATTTTTACATTAACACGCTGACTATTATTATAGAAGTAATGTATAATATTCAACTAATATACCTTAGGATAACTAAATCATTTGGGGATTTGGAAATAATTTTTTATTATAGCACCTTCTTTTTTAGTTTGTTGTAAAGAGAATCGATTGTACATTTTGAACAACTTTCTTTTGATCGATTGACCACAAAAAAAGGCTGGTAGGTCAAATTGATACCATTTTGATGCCAAAGCAACATATCATTCCAATCATCAATTATTCAAAAATATAAATTATCAGCTTGTATAAATTTCATGTATCTAACTTGCTGAGTTTTTTCACTTATTTTGTTCATATTGTGCAGGTTGAAAATTTACACTTTGATAGATTTATTCCAAAATTTGATCTGAATCTTTTATTTTGGTGTAAAGAACATATTTTGAAATTTGTTGTTCTAATTTATCGAGTTCATAAGTAATCACTTACACAAGCACACGAATAGAATGACCTATTTATTATTCTTTAACAGATTACAAATTAGTACAAATCTTGTAATAAAATATGCCAAATTTAATTAAGTACATTTTAATATTAAGATGGCATGGCATATATTACATCAAGTAGCATGTTGGTTGAATTTAAACGTATCAATAAAAAGAATTAAAAATTATAAAATATATTCTTTGTACTTTTTGGATACATTTTTAATATTATTTTACGTGACTTTGCTTACAAATTTCATAGAAAAAGGAAGAAATCAAAAGATCCATTAGAATATGATCTTAACTTTCAGTAATAAAAACACACACAATTAAATATCTCTACGGATTATAAAAACATTTTGAGTTTCATTGCAGCAATTAAAAAAAGTATTGTAAATTTTACATAAAAATATTTTAGAAAATTTATTGAAATTGGAGAAATAATCGGAACACAACTATAGTGATATCATAAAAGATTTTTTTTTCAATTATACGATAGGACAGAAATCATTTTTGTTTCATTATATATTTTAAAACTATCGATAAAAAATGCCATCAAATTTTTGCTTAATTTTTTATTTAAAAAAATTTGAAAAAAACAACAACAAAAAAATAAATAAGGTCACATAATAAAATTTATGAGTTAAACGTGGTGCATTTTTGAGTTATTGAATTCACAAACATTCGAATAGTCATTCCAACAGACAATCAGGCCTGTATTAAATCTGGTCCAAAATTTGGTATATGTATACAATTCTGTAGTAAAATCGTACACTAAATTTTATTCGTCTAGTTGATTAGGTTTTTTTGTTGTTGTTAAAGCCACAGATAATTAATTTCCTATTGATACATCTTATTTAAAATTTAAAAACGAAAAAATTTACAATTTTGTTTTTAAGACCATTTTCCTAATTGCTTCCTTCTAACTAGTTGTACTTTTTAAATTATGTTCACAATCAGGCTTAATGCCAAAAATTATTATGCATTTGAACTCGAAGTTAGAAACTTGATGAATAGACAAAATCTCACTCAATAATTTTTCAGCGACTATAATATTTATTATTTGCATGCTGAAAAATTATATCATACCGCCCAATCGAACGGAATCATGAAAATATCTATAATAAGCATTCAGATCTTAGACCATTTTCTTGTGTTTGACAATATTTCTTACTTTTCGTACTTCTGATTATTTTAAGATTAGCAGTATGTTAAAGTATAAAATATTTTCACCTTTTTTATCTTTTCCAGTACTGGCACTGGTCGAACTGGCGTTTTCCTAACCCTGGATATTTGCATGCGAGAATATGACGAATCCAGGTCCATCGACATTCTGCAGGTTGTTTCTCAACTTCGGAGAGACCGCGGAGGAGCAGTGCAGAACAAAGACCAATATATACTCATTCATGAAGTACGTTTTATTTATGATTGTTTAATTTACTATCTATTTATCTGCTATTGTTAGTACATTTTATTTATCTACTTTGAATCATGTAAATGTTACAAATTAGCTATAATAGCCCATTGATTTTAAGCCGATATTTTCGCGCGCGCGCGTATATGTTTGTGTGTTGGAGCTCTACAGGTCAAACTGTTTGACTTACAATTGCCACATTTAACACGTATATGCCTTGAAGGATGAAAATGTGCTCATCGGAGCGATTTTTTGGAACCTTTAATTAATTAAAAATTAAGCTGAATTGTGTGTTTTTATCGCGATAACTTTCAAAATTATTACTACACGAAAATAAATGTTACACCGTAACAAAATTTTAAAAAATATGTCTTTATAATGACACTAATTTAATAGTCGTACGTATTTTCTTCCCCGAATTTTAACAATTTTTTTAAAATATTTTTTGCCTGATTTCCAACAATCGAGTACGTTGCTACCTAAAATTAAAATCTTTTCCATTGTTTTATCAAACAATTAAATCTTAATCACGTGATTTTCTTCCATTGCTGATAATAAGGATTCTGTAATTTATAAGACATATAAAAAATTGAAGTTACAATATCATAAAATTCAGAAATAGATGAAATGGATAGTTACATTTTTAATCGCACTACGATGTTATAGAATATTATAGATATTATATCCATTAGAAAGGCGCATATACATGATGAACAGTATAATTAAGACATTAGAATAATACGAATTTAATGTCAAACAATTTTGAGGAATCATAAACACGGACATATGAAAAATAATTTATCTGAAATCAAACATAATCTCGGATAACTAGCTGATCGCCTGAGGCGATTAATGAGAAATAAATAAAAAAATATATACAATGTCATCAAGTTATTAAAAAAACTGGCCAAAAATAAATTATAAACATGTTAAGTTAAAAAAATGAAGTATAAAACTAAATTCATCTGTTAATTAAAAGAAAAGCTTCAGAATGTTGACTGACTAGGACTGCAAAATACTAAATCCTCTACTATTTTTTACCGGATACCTTAGAATCGTTTCACAATTTTTTACTTCTTTTAGTAGATTTTTATAATTGGGACCAAAAGCTAATTACAACATTTTTTGAAAAAAAAAAATATTTTTACGGTATATTTTTATAATATGTGCAAGACATAGAGCCATTCGGCGATTTTGTAGATTTTAACATCAGAAATATTTTTGCAAAACTGTTCGGGTGTTGGCCATATTGTAACAGACATATTAATAACAGCTAAATTAGTAATATTTAAAAGTATTTTTTCGTTGTCATTTTTATTAGCTAGAATACAAAAGACATTTGATAATTATGGCATAATAATATTGAATAATGTCAAACGGCTAACAGTAAGTAAAAATTACATAATCAACCAACAAAAAAAGTTACTCTTCATCAAAATTACAGTTAACATAAACAAATAAGAGATATTATTTCCTCTCACAAGTTTTGTGTGTGCAAAGTATTGCATCTATTCTTCTTGACTTTCTAATTCCTCCGTATTTCCACTAGCGAAGCAAACTATTCTGCTTCAGAATCTGTATCTGAATTCAAAGACCTTTTCTCCTTCGCCAATTTGTTTTTCTTTTAATTTTTTTAAAACCATATCATTCTTTTTGGTTTTTATTTTCAATTTTTATAAATTATGTCATCATTTTTTTTTCTATTACTTTTTTTTCATATCTTTCTGTTAAGAAGGCAGATTTTCCTTTTAGTCGCCTCTAATTTTCATCAACAAAAAAAAAAATGTGGATACGAAAATAGATCATATGTGAAAAAATTAAAGAAGGGATAATGTATATTATTCTGTTTAGTTTAGAAAGAATTTTTTTAAAAAAAAATCGCATAGCATTTATTTTATGCGTATACAAAATGTGTTTTATACATTACTGGTTCCTCGGAAATATTGGTTATATTTAATTTCAAATAAATCGTTTATGTAAAACTTCTTGCCCATTTTCCATCAAATTGGCAGACATAAAGTCGTGTTATTTTAATAGTCATACATGTGTTGTGTTCTTTGTGTATGTAAACTATTTTAATGTTTCCATCATATCATAGCACTATTAAAAATGTAACTATCTTGCTTATTTATCTTCTAAATCTTGCGATATTATACCTATTTTTTTTTTCTTGTAAACTACCTAGATATTAAACAAAAAATTTTTTAGCTTTCAACAATGGAAGAAAATTACTCTACCGAAATATTTGGAAATACAAATGATCCGGAACTTATTTAAAAATTTCAGATGAAAATAAATTATGTCCTTTTCCTCGGCATTTAGAAGAATATCATAGCACATAGCTCATGATTATAGGCATTCAGAATTTTCCGTAATGGCCGAATCGTAGCTATTCCATCGCGATAAGATGCCAGTAAGTTTCTCCTACCGTTAAATCATCATATCCCGGTGTTTCCAAAACCATTTAATTCATCTAATCTCGCCTCATGTGACGATTTTAATCGGATGAAGAATTTATTTGAAAACAATTCTGAAGTTCAGAAGAAGTACAGAGACTTAATTAGTGGAGGAAGCGGTCAAAAAGCAACTTGTTATTCGCATTTACAACTTTGTACGAACTGGGGAAATAAGTCATAATTGCATACGAATTTTACTTCAGAGGAAACCAAATAAAGTTTATATCTATTATTCTGATGAAAAATATGACAGACACTTTTTGAATATAGTAGCAGTTATCATATTATTGTATTTCAAATTACTCTTGATGATGTTTTTATTATTATTCAACAGGCTATGCTTGAATACATTTCTCGGGTGGAGAATCAGTCGCACTGCCCATCTATCTGTAGCAAGAATTCCTGATGTGGCGAATGAAATAAGCGAGACTGAAAATCCAAGCAATCCAATTCTGAAATGCTTAACAAACTTGTATGAACTGTGCAATTTTATGTGTGAAAGAATACAGTTTTGTTAAAATACAAAATATTTAATCGTTTGTACAAAAAAATATTTTAAGCAACTTTAATTTTGTTGAATGTATTTTAGCGTTTATTGCATTGAAATTTGTGAAGAATATTTATCTGATTAAAATTATAAAAATTAATTGTACTTATGTTTTATTCTTCTCTTAATTAAAAATAGATCTTTTGATGGATTTAAAAGCTATCTTTCAAATTATTTTTATGAACAATTCTTCGAACACAAACGAATTGCATTCATATTATTTTTAAAGCCTTTTTGCTTTTAATGAAAATCATTGTTATATCTTTCCTTCAATTTTTAAAATAGATATGAATTTTCGAAAATCACAACGCTTCAGAATCTGGTATTATGTATAATACTTTAAAAAAAAGTTTCACGCTGTTTAGAAAAATGCATTTAATTTTAAAGCATATCACTTGAAAAGACTTGTTTCTGTTTTATTTCATTCATTTTGCTAGTTCATGAAGAGGACTGGGTTTATAAATGAAAATCTATTCTATCAGTTGTAATATTTTGAGGACTATTTTGTGTTCAAGCAATATGCATTTAATCTTTTAATTTTTTAAATATAGATATTCCTCTATATTTAAACGAATTTCATTTATTTCTGGAAATTTTACTTGCTTTAGAGGATTTTATGCAGTTATTATTTTTATCTTTCGAACAATATTTCAGAAAATAGGATGGATTCTTATTGTTAAAATGTTAGTTTTTAATCATACAATGCGCCAATAGATGGCAGCATGAGCAATTCTGTATACTATATATAGGTGTGTTCACTAAATAAAATCACTTCTCTTCCTGCTGTCTCCAGTTAAACAGGTATGTGATTGATTCATTTGTGTTGTAATTCTTGCTTCGCTGCTCTTATATTTAACTCTGATTTGTTCAGGTTATGGGCCCAGAAGAGCTTTAAGAATATGTTTTGTAAGATAATTATGATAAATATTTTATTGAATTAAATGGAAGACACGTGGAAAGCCACATGGTAGTAAGCCTAAGTGTATATGTGATACTATGATTGATGATTTTTGTTTTACTTTAATCTTGCATTTTTAATTAAATAATTAAGCAAATTCCTATATGAAAATAAATTAATTTTAATAGAAAATTTATTAAAATTGCTTTCAAAGGAACTTTGTCTTGCTTGATTAGGGTTAAAAATAAAAATCAGGATTCAGCATGCCTGGAGGAGAAGGTTCATTCAATCATAGGCAGTTAATTGGTAGGGCTAATTATATGGATTGGAAATTTGCAATGAAAATGCATCTTATTAAAAAGGACTTGTGGGATTATGTAGCAGGCGTTAAAGAAGATACTGCTAAGGATATAAAAGCATTATCTTACATTGTTGAGGGGGTAAGTGAGACAATATTTAATGACTTAAGGGAATTATCTAGTGGGAAGCTGGCTTGGGAAGTGTTGGCAGAAACCTATGAGGATAAAGGTATCACAAGAAAGGTCTCAATAATAAAGGAACTGGTTAACACTCGCTATACAGACTGTAAAGATATGTCTGATTATTTGCATAGGGCTATCTCAGCATATCAGCAGCTGAAATCTACAGGCATTAAGCCTGATGAGGAGTTAATTGCTGGGATAATTCTAGCAAACTTACCTGATAGATTTGAGCCACTCATTATGGCATTAAAGAATTGTGGAGAGGAAATTACTGTGGATAATGTAAGAAATAGATTATTAGCTGAAGATGTAAAGCCCCAAGTAGAAGCTAATAGGGAAAAGGCTTTTGTTAATGAAAAGTATAAGAAATTTTTTAAGGGTAAATGTTTTAAATGTCACCTATATGGGCACAAAAGCTCAGATTGTTCTAAGGCTACATATAATGAAAGGAAATCTGAAAAAAGAAAAGATTTTAAGACAAAACAACCAAAAAGGGAGGAAGCTTACATGGCAGATGTGTATGTTTGCGGCTTGAATCCAAATACTAATGTTTGGTTTATGGATACTTGTGCTTCGTATCACATGACTCCACACAAGGAATTAATTGATGACTATACTAAGCCTAATGTAAAATTAATTAAAACTGGGAGTTCAGTGATAGAAGTTGAGGGCGTTGGTAATGTAACTTTCCTCTTGTCTCGAAATGGAGAGAAAGTGCATGTAACTTTTAGTAATGTCTTGCATGTACCCAAATTAACAGCTAATTTATTGTCTATTAAGTATTTCAATAAAACTTTTGGAATGATTAGCACATTTACTGGAGAAAGGTGTTTGGTCTATAAAAACAAGCATTTAGTTGCTAGTGGGACAGGTGTCGGTGACAATTTATATTCACTAGATATAAGTAGTGAGTGGGCCTTGATGACTCACAGTATTTCAAATGATTTATTGCATAAAAGTGTAGGTCACTTAAGTAAAGCGGGAATGACAAAGCTGAAGGATATGGTCGAAGGCTTTACTTTTAATGGAGAATTGCCTGATTGTACTTCCTGTATCAAGGGCAAGATGCATAAGCAGCCATTTTCTAAGGGAAAGGCTAAACGTGCCAAAGAAATATTGGGTATTGTGCATACTGATGTATGTGGGCCAATGAATGTCGCATCAATTGGTGGTTCTCAATATTTTGTTTCTTTCATTGATGACTTGTCACGAATGACTTTCGTCTATTTTTTAAAACATAAATCGGAAGTGTTTGAGAAATTTAGGATATTTCAGTCACATGTTGAGAAACAAACTGGTAGGTCAATTAAGGTATTGCGTTCAGATAATGGAACAGAATACATAAATAATGAGATGATGAAATATCTAGAATTGAAAGGGATTCAGCATCAAAAATCTATTCCATATACACCTGAGCAAATGGGGGTAGCTGAGAGGAATAATAGAACTCTTGTAGAACGTGCAAGATCAATGTTAACTGATGCTCATCTTGATAAAAAATATTGGGCAGAAGCTGTTCAAACTGCTAATCATTGTAAAAATGTTTCCCCTACAGTGGCAGTTACAGGTATGACTCCTTATGAAAAATGGAGTGGTGATAAACCAAACTTGGAGTACTTAAGAGTTTTTGGGTGTCGTGCATTTGTTCATATCCCTAAAGAAAAGCGAACAAAATGGGATGCTAAGGCAAGGGAAATGATGTTTATAGGGTATTGCCAAGATAGGAAAGGTTATCGGTTGATAGATCCTGTAACTAATGAAATAATAAATGCACGAGATGTACATTTTTTAGAAAATCAAATGTATAATCTAATGAATGGTGGTAAGCCTGAATTTTATGATGACTCTTTATTCAGTGGGAGTATATCTAGTTCTTCAGACAATGAGACTAATGATTCCAATAATGAAACAGAAAGGTTAAGAAATGATAATGCTGAAACTGATTTGCCAAATAATGTTATTTCTCTTAGTGATAATGCTATTGATAATAACACAAATATAGACAATTCAGTTGATAATTCTCTACCTGTATTGACTCGTCCATACAGAGAGATAAAAATTCCAAACCGTTATCAGGATTTTGATATGAATGGTATGCCAGATTTGCAAATGCCCAATTTAAATCGTATGTGTTATGTAAAAGCTTTGGCAGCAATGATAAATGATTGTTGTCTAGAACCTAAAACAATTGAAGAGGCATTGAATGGTCCTGATGGGAATCATTGGAGAGATTCTATAACTGAAACTATATTGGGTCATATCAAAAATAAAACATGGGAAATTGTAGACCAACCTAATAATAAAAACATTGTAAACTGTAAATGGGTGTTTAAAATTAAGAAAAACTCCAAGGGTGAGATTGAAAGGTATAAAAGTCGGTTGGTAGCTAAAGGCTTCTCACAGATTGAGGGGATAGATTATAATGAAACATTCTCACCAGTTGTTCGTTATGTTACATTAAGAGTTTTGTTAGCATATGCAGCTATTTATGATTGGGAAATTGATCAAATGGATGCAGTTATGGCTTTTGTGCAAGGAACCTTAGATGAGGAGATTTATATGAAAATACCGGAGGGTTTTAATGAATACTATGGAAGAAATCATGAAAAAAAGGTTCTAAAATTAAATAAAGCATTAGATGGCTTAAAACAAAGTGGCAGGCTTTGGTATCAAACTTTGGAAAAGGGTTTGGTTGAAATGGGATTGAGACAAAGTTCTTTTGATAGTTGTGCCTTTATTAAAAAAGATCAAAATGATCTAATTATAGTAACCATTTATGTTGATGATTTGCTAATTTTTAGCAATTCTGTAAAGCTTAAAAACTGGGTTAAAGATGAACTTAAAAAGAGATTTGAAATGAAAGATTTAGGTACTGCAAATTATTGCTTAGGAATTAAAATTGAACGTGATAGGAAAAATGGGTCTATTAGCCTGAATCAAACTCAGTATTTAGAGAGTATGCTTCGCAAATATTGCATGCATGAGTCACATCCTGTTGCAACACCTCTGGACTGTAACAGTTCATTAAATAAATTTACAAATAGTAAGGTGGATATGAGAAAAATTCCATTTCAAGCGGCAGTTGGAAGCCTTCTTTATGCTGCTCAGGCAACTCGGCCAGGTATAAGTTTTGCAGTGAATTTAATGTGCCAATTTTGCAACAGTCCTAGCAAAACACACTGGAGTGCTATAAAGCGTATCATGAGATACCTTAGAGGGACCACAGGAACCACGCTCAGCTACACTAAAGACCATGGTGATAGCGTTATTGGATACTGCGACTCCAATTATGGAGGTGATGTAGCAGATAGAAGATCTACCAGTGGGTATGTTTTCATGATAGGTGGTGGAGCTGTGTCATGGTGTAGTAAAAGGCAACCCACAGTTGCAACAAGTACAACAGAAGCTGAATACATGGCTCTGTCTGCTGCTGCCAAGGAAGCTATATGGCTCGGAAAAATTGTGACCGACTTGGGAATTGCACACGTTAATGGAATAACTGTGTATTGTGATAACAATGGTGCCATCAACCTAAGTAAAAATAATATGTACCATACACGGAGCAAACATATTGATATTCAACATCACTTTGTGCGGGAAGTGATAAAGAGTGGTCAGATTACTGTGGAACGAATGCCAACTGCTAAGATGATAGCAGATTTTTTAACAAAAACTGTGCCACGAGCAAAACACGAGCTGTGTGCTCAATCAGTGGGTTTGAAACTATAACTGATACAAGCTGATATGTGATTATTTTATGTTTATAACCAAGTGTGTGTGTTTGTTTTTATGTGTTTTGTAAACATGATTTAGATATCTGTTTGTTAATTTGTGTGTATATTAATCAAGTTTCTGGTTTGCTCTGTATATTGTGTGTATAATTTAAAACTAAAGTGGGAGTGTTAAAATGTTAGTTTTTAATCATACAATGCGCCAATAGATGGCAGCATGAGCAATTCTGTATACTATATATAGGTGTGTTCACTAAATAAAATCACTTCTCTTCCTGCTGTCTCCAGTTAAACAGGTATGTGATTGATTCATTTGTGTTGTAATTCTTGCTTCGCTGCTCTTATATTTAACTCTGATTTGTTCACTTATTAAATTGATGTTCAGGGTCTACAGTGGATTTACTTCCATTTTTATGAATATCTCATTTTATATTAAAGTCTAGAAATATTGATTTTGAATATTGCCTTGTGAGTTTCATCCAAACAGTATCGAAAAAATAAGCAATAACTCTTTTTAGTAGTCTTCTCTGATTTTTATATTATTCTACTTTTTAAAGTGACATAATGGTATTAATTGTCTTCTGTTATAAAGTAAATAAATATACGTATATAATGTATTATAGTATATAGCTAATCGTAAGGTTCTGTATATGGGCTACTTACTTAATCACTTAACCAAAAAAAAAAAAAAAACTTGCATACTATTTGTGCAAAACTATTATTATAATTTCTATCTGAAGGCTATTCTTAAGAATACAAATCTGATATCTAAACAATGCCGTCTAAGAAATACTTTCTTTGTGTTGGTTCTCTTTATACAAAGCCAATACAAAAATTAATTCTGAGTGATTAGAAGTGTTAATTAGTTTGACAAATTTATATTTGTAAAATCATTGAATTCAGAATTATAATAGCAATCAAAAAAAGTCTTCAGCTTTGAAAATGGTGAGTTTTGATTGAAAATTTATTTATCAAGTTTGTAGACTGTTACCTGACATTATGAGTCAAACATCCAGAAGTCTAGAGCCTTGACTTCCGGATGTATAGCCTGCACTTTTCTAAACTGCAGGCAGGGCCGGCCATCCGGGGAGTGTGGTGGATGCTATGCACCGGGGAATTATGATTAATTTCTAACCATATTGGGGTCCCATCAAAGTTCTGAATAATGAACATTCTATCTGAAAAATTCGAAAAATAAAATTGTGCATCATTTAGTACACCAATCTCAAGAACAAATTATTCCTGCGTTCGGAAATGTCCTTAAAAAAATTTAAGGCGATATTGAAGCAGCCACGTACTTCAGTATCCAGATGGATTGTACTCCTGATATTTCCCATAAGGAACAAATTTCAGTCATTATTCAAATTTTGAAGAAAAAAGATTAAGTATAAATGTTAAGTAACAGATTAATTTTTTAGGCAATACTGCAATTTGTTTCCCTCGCTATTTCATGATTATATTTTCAGAGAAATAAGTTTTACAGAAAAAATTAAGCATTTTAGTTTCGATTCAACTTGAAAGTCAGTGACAACTTCAGTTGAAATAAAAGAGAAAGTTTTACGATGCACCGCTATGTTGTGTACAATGATCTTCAGTGTGATTTAAATATATAAAAGAATAATTAAGTATTTATACATTTGACCCGATTTAAAATTGATGTCTGTTTGCTAAAGGGTTTTGGAAGGGAAGAGAAAACAATTTTCCGCCAAACCTAATCCTAACATTTTTTTTAGTGCAACACTAAAAGCCATTTATTGCTGTATCTTGTGGCAATCCAAAATGGCGGACTTTTGGAGAGATT
Organism: Argiope aurantia; assembly: GCA_026543865.1. Taxonomy (NCBI): domain Eukaryota; kingdom Metazoa; phylum Arthropoda; class Arachnida; order Araneae; family Araneidae; genus Argiope; species Argiope aurantia. The sequence goes on along the minus strand of JAPMOR010062977.1, from coordinate 529,856 downwards.
AAATTTAGTTTTAAACATATACACATCTAAAGAATGAAAAGCCGAGTGGCTTGATGGTAAGGTCTCGCTTGGAAACCAGATGGCTACAGGCTCAAGACCCGATTCACCTATAGAATCGTCGTGTAAATAGGTCTGGTGCACGTTAAATCCATCAGGGCCAAATGCCCTCCCACTGGTGTAGAGCAGAACGACCTCGTCATCTGGCCGCGATTTATATTACGTATTCCGTCCCAAAATACCCTAGTATTGCTTTAAAACAGGATGTTAATATAAATGAACTAAGCCCAACCTAAAAAAAAAGGAGTCAGTATTCAATATAAATTAATCAGTATAATTAGAATGAAACCTATTTTTACTTTGTTTTGTAGAACTTTATTCTTGAGAATCTTTGAGATTTCACCAATGACCTGTGATTTGGTTGTATGCAGCTTTGTATATACTATCCATGTGCTTCCAATGAAAATTCTGATGATTTCAGGTAGAGAAAATAAAAATTAAAGTTCTTGCATTGGACTTGTCATGAGAAAATATATACAGCTCGAACTGTCAGAGATAATTTTTCTTTTTAATTCTAAGAAACAATAATTGCAGTTTGAAAGAAAGTTGTATAATTTGAAACAGCTTATTTAATTTAATTAGATTAGTGGTCCATCTTTGGCAGCAACACAAAGAACATTTTGGAATGGACCTCATAATATCAGTACTAATTAAATAACAAGGACAATACCTGAATTGGCAATCTATTCCCTAAACTACTATATTAGCAGGAATATGTTAGCCCACTATGTTTTAAAATGCTATGCACAAAACCTTCAAAAATATGACATCTGTGGAATCAGGATTCAAGGCTAAAGTTGCCACCACCATTTCATATCTCTACATCAACATTTTTTTTTTGAAAGAATATATTTTCTTATTATATGTGAACTTCATTTAAACTGCTTCTAATAAACTGCTTCTAGAGAGAGAGAGAGAGAGAGAGAGAAATGTTAACTTTTCTTTCATTTTTTAAGAAGATACACATTAGTCTTAAAAGCAGAGATTTTTATATCAAGAATATATGAAAGATATTTTGGAGAATTATTTATTTCAAAGATTATAAATACAGAAAAACTACTATAAGTTAACAAATTTCATTATTTTACACATTATTTAATTATTCATTTTAACAAATTTCATTTGTTAAAATGATAATAAAAGCTTTTAAAATTAATAACAATATATATTGTTTGCAGATACATTCAACAATATTATAATTATTTGTCAAAAAAATATCCAGTAATTTACCACAAAATTAGCAAAAGCTCGAAGTATATAATAATATATTTTCAACTTGGAGATTAATGCTAACTGGAAACGAAATTTAAACATACATGAAGATGATTTCATTAAAATTAATTATTGATAGTTATCAATAATATACTAAAATCAATTACTGTTTTATAATATATTATAGAACAATTTTCATCTATATCTTTAATGATTAATTTAAAGCATCGGACATTAGATTTGCAACCTAAAAAAAAAAAAACGCCTAGAGTATTTCTTCATTTTAGTGTTTTAAAAAAGTAGTTATTTGCAAAGAAAAAAAAATATTTTCTTTCAGTATTAGATAGTATAGGTAGAGAAAAAAAAAACTCTCTCTCTCTTTTTACAATTTTTATGTTGTATATCAAAATTGAAAACAAACCAGTTTAAAAAACAATGAACTTTCCTATACATAGAAAAAGAAATTGAAAAAACTTCTACAAAAAAAAAAAAAAAAAAAAAATCAACTTATTAGGGAAAAAAATCTGCTCTCTGAATTCTTGAAATGAATAACAGTCAATAAAATATATCCCCATAATATGTCTTCTGCTCTGAATTAAAAATTTAGAAGATTCAAAGTGAAATCCCACTCCATATATTGCTTTCAAATTTATACCATTAGAAAATAGCCAGAAATGCAAGCAATCACTAAATGAATTCTACATTCAGACATACACAAGTCAAGTCTCTCTCTCTGTCTATATATATACATACACGATATTATATTATTAATTATATGATATTTTATTATCAATGAAACTGATAATAAAAATATTATAAACTACTGTTAATTAAGCAAAACCGATTTTAAAAAAATAAAAGAAAAAAATAAATCGAAAGAAAATTCTTAAGAATAATTTTCGATTGTTCCTCAAACATTGGGACAATTACCTCTTCATTATCCAGGATTGGATATTAACAGCACTGGTTTTAATCTTTCATGCTTCATGTAAGTCTAAATATAAAATAAGTTAGCTTACTTTTTATATAAGTTGAAAATATAGCCTTCATAATGAAGCAATAAAAAGACAGTGTAAATACATTAGCATTTTATTTTTATTGTCAAAATTGCTGTAAATAGAGATGAATTACAACAAATCGAAAAGAATTCACATCTTGGAACAACTTGCATGCATTTTGAAATTTTAATGAAGCATATGAGCATAAATCAAAAGTTTACTAATATGTACGTGTAGAAACTAATATTTTAGAAATAAATATTTTAGAAACTAATATTAAAAAAATAAATAAATATTTAAAAATATTTGACTTTACAAAATCTTATATGAAGTTATGTATGTAAGTGTATTCATGTATGTAAATATATTCATTGTGACTTAAATGGTTATTTTGTTTATTTGATGAGAGTTATAAAAGTGATGTTCATTCCTTAAATCTACCATTCAAATAGTTAATAATTCGGAGCAATTCTTTTTGTTGGAAGAAAAACAAGCATGTAGCAACATTATTTAAAAAAAACAACTGAAAAATATAAAAATAGTTTATTTTATGCATCACATAATAATAAAATATATAATATATAGAAAATTATCAACTTAATACACTGCTTAAGTTACATGTTTTTGTGATGCGATTCCAACTAGTTTTAAATACGTGTTGAATACGGTCAAAGACTGCTTGATTAAAAACAGCACGAGCAGTGTTCGTCAGATCAAACGGCTCTGTAATAAATAAAAAAAATATATAAATAAATAACTCTAAGACAAAATAGTACTTTTTATTCAAGTAGCAGAAACATTTGTATATGTAATTGGAAATCTCTGATAATTTAATAACATATCAGTTAATGTATACTCATTTCAAAATCTGGAATAAAAATAGCAAGCATTGTAGATAAATAGGCAATAATTTTTATGATTTTTTTTATGTCTATAAACATGACAAACTTTAATTTTCAAGATAAAAGATTAGAATATTTCATTCTAACACATAATCTAAAAAACAAACTATCAACATAAATATTTAATCTTTCAATCAATTTTCTTTTCATGTTTATTGTGAAAAAATCAAAAGAAAATTACAATAAAAAAATGAGTCTTAAACACTGTATGCAAAGTTCAGATAGAGCATTAATAACTAAATGCTTTAAATCATAAATAACAACTATAGTATTATTTCAAAAACGTTATGTGCAATATAATAGAGAGACTGAACTGATTCTCGATTTTATGCTATCAAAATTTCTTCTTTCATAAAAAAATGTGAATTACAAGTTTCTTGTCAAAAAAAATTGCAAAATATGTAAATATATTATACACTCCAACAGTATTTATTGAGAATGCAGGGAACAGATTTACGGGTCTAGAAAAATTGAAAATACAACCTAAAAACTCTAATTTCAAAAACTGGGTGAATTTCCAAGAACAGAAAGGATCAAAATATTAATTTATAATTGATACAAGCATAAGAATTCTATTGAAAAAAACACCTCTGATTCAGAGAAAAACATAACTTAAAGTAAAGTAAACATAACATAAACTTAAGTTGAGAGGAAGAATTAGAGAGAGAGAGAATTACCAATTTATGGTATTGAGAATACAAATATTACTGTTACCTTAGCAAAAAAGAAGCCTTTTTCAGTGGAAATCAAATTAAATTAGTAATTTAAAAAAAGTTTAACTAGATTAGTAAGTACAAATACATGAAACAAAATATATTTAAATAATAAATAATATTAAAAACAATTTTCTCATTGAAATTTATTTTAAAAAAAAAAGGCATCAAGTTAAAACTTCCTCTTTAAGCAATTGTTTCTAAATCAGCTCAAGCTTAATTAAAATACAAATCAAAATTTGGAAATTATAAAAATGCACTGTACACTTCTTTTGTTAACTACAGGAGAAATATTGAAAATAGTTCTAATTTTAGAAAGTAATTATCATAAAATGAATAAAACTCAAAATAATTTTAAAAATGTAGAAAACTACATTTTTTTTTTTTTTTTGATATATTACCTTCTATGCATATATATTTCCAATGAGCACGTTTATTTTTGGGAGAAATATTATGTGCTGCATCTTCTCTGGTTATCACACCCCCTAGTCTAACAGACATAGCATTTTCACGATAACTGAAAAAAACAACAACAATAAAACTTATCATGAAAAACGTAGACAGACCAATTATTAGGAGCACAGACATACAAATATATATATAGTATGGAATCTTTAAAAATCCTATATATTTATAATAAATAATAAACATAATACTGTTAATTAAATAAAACTATGAGAAATTACTATTTTTTTCTTCATTAAAACTGTATTCCAAAATTTAATCATCAAATAATAAATGATTTTTATCTCTGTTACAAAACATAAAAAAGGTCTCATTTTTAAAAACTCTTATGAATTTATCAAAATATTGCATATATATTAAAGCAATCTGCTTTTTTTCGGTCATACAGAGAATGAGGTACATAGATTATAAGCAATTTTTCACATAACAACAACAATAAAACAAACTGATACATAGAAACATAAATGCTATTATAAGTATATGCTATTATAATAAAGTATTAATGATTGGGAAAGTATAAAAACCAGAGTAATAATCAATAAAATATGACTAAGAATAATTATGTTAGCATTTCTGAATTTCATTGGAATATTTCATATACATAGAATATATATGTTTATTTATCCTTAAACTTTTACATTAAACATAATAAAAATTCCTTTTTCATTTCCAATAAATTTACATTAAGTATCTTAAGTCTTACATATATTTTAATTTTATATTTATATCTACATATACTAATGATCTGAAAAGTGTATTTTCAGAAATTTCTAAATAATTGACAGCAGTTTAAAGATAAAAATATTGAGCATCTTTTTCTTTTAATTATAAAAACAGAGTCTCCACTTAAACTGAAGAAAAAAACTCAAAGACTTTCAAAAGACTATAAAATTATGTAATTTATACCATAAAACATAAAAAATGCATATCATTGCAAAGTATTCAGGAGATATGTTCATCTTGCAGTTAATACATTAAAACTTAACAGTTCAAAGAGATTTCGAGATCACAATATATTATACTTTATAACTATTTTTACTCAATTTATAGATAGTGACAACTTGATGTTAATTTCATATTAAATACTACTGGTGCTCACTTTCCAAACACATTCACGCTTTAGTTAAAGCAAAATTTTTAAAAGAATGTTATTCCCACAAGAATCTCTAACCTCAATTTTGATCAGTACTTGGTAATTATTCTTATTTACATTTACACAATTCTTATTTATATTTACATATATATACAGGGTGTTTATTTAGTCCCGGACTCATTTTGATGTTTAATAACTCATTAAATAATGAAGATATAAACAAACTTATGGCATTTATTGATGGAATAACTCATATATTTTCCTTTTCAGGTTTGAATATTTTTACTTTTGTAAATATCGTCTGCGCGTGTGGTTAATTTCAGATAATTTCATTTTGCAGTCTAAATATCTGTACTTTTCTAAATATCGTCTGCTTATTAATTGCATTTTCTCTCTTTTGTTTTTGGCAACTATTGAAATGTTATGTTTACTTTTGATGTGTTTGTTCTATGTAGTACTTTTGTATGTGATGTTTTATTCAAGCGGATATTAAGGAGAATGCATACACCACAAGAAAAAGCTCAGATTTTATGGTGGTTCATAGAAACGAAATCGATAGTGTAAGCACAGATAAATTTCAGAAGAATTTACCAAAAAGATCCTCCATCCAAAAACAGCATCTTGCGGTGGAAAAAGAATTTTCTAGAAACTGGAAGTATCGCAGATAAGAAACGTTCTGGACATCCTTGCACAAGTGATTTTGATGTTGAGTGTGTCAGAGAGACATTTTTACACAATCCTAGAATATCTGTGAGATCAGCGGCAACAGAATTGGATATGGCAATTTCGACGGTGTACAAGGTTATTAAAAAAAAATTAAGACTGCGTGCATACAAAGTTCAAATTGTTCAAGTTTTGGAACTGAACGATTGGCCTAGGAGGATGGCCTTTGCAACAGATATGCTAAGGAGGATAGAAGATGTTGCTGATTTTCTGAAGTGCATAATGTTGTCCGATGAAGCATCCTTTCATGTTTCTGGCATTGTTAATCGCCATAATGTGCGCATATGGGGATCTGAAAACCCCCATGAATACCGTGAGGCACAAAGGGATTCCCCAAAGGTTAATGTGTGGTGCAGACTAATGCACGACCGAGTCATTGGGCCTTTCTTTTTTAGAGAAAAGACGGTCTCATCAGTCGTATACTTAGACATGTTGGAAAACTTCGTATTTCCACAACTAGAAGAGCTTCAGCCACATGTCGTTTTGCAACAAGATGGTGCGTCACCTCATTGGGGTACTATCGTTCGTACTTCTTTGAATGACCATTTCCCAGGAAGATGGATTGAGCGAGGAGGTCCAATTCCTTGGCCACCCAGATCACCTGACATAACGCCGCTGGACTTTTTCCTTTGGAGGTCTGTAAAAGACAACGTTTTCAGGAGGAGAGTGTCGAACATTGATGGTCTAAAAGCCAGAATTACAACCGCAATAGGCTCTGTGGATGCTGACATGCTTGCCGCTACCTGGCGTGAAATTGACAATCGACTTGATATTCTCCGTGCGACGAAGGGGGCCCACGTGGAAGTTCATTGACAAGGGTCATGAAACTTTTTCAGTCTATTTAACCATTTATGTTATTAATTCTAATCTATCTTTATTATTTTATGAGTTATTAAACATCAAAATGGGTCCGTGACTAAATAAACACTGTGTGTGTGTGTGTGTGTCAAAATTGTATTGGTATTGGTATTTTTGTATGATGTATATATTGGTATTTTTGCTGATGACATTGCTTTTTGGAGCTCTGGATTCGATTTGAACCTTCTAGAGTCCAAACTCAATGAGTCTTTGAAGCCTTGTCTGCAGAAGTTAAAATTGAATTTAATCATACCAAATCGATTACCACCTTTTTTACAACCAATAAACACTTATACAACTACAAACCATATGTGATGCTTGAAAATCAAGAACTTGCCTATGAAAAACAACCAAAATACTTAAGATTTGTTTTAGATTCTGAACTTACAAGTAATAAGCACATTGATTACATTGTCTCAAAAGCAAGAAAACGATTAAACATCCTTAAATATATTGCAGGTAGAGACTGGGGAGCTGATGCAACTACCCTTAGAACTACTTATCTAGCTATCCTAAGACCTTTACTTGAATATGGATTCCCAATTTATTGCTGTGCCTCTGAGTCCAACTTGAACAGGTATAACTGAGTACAACTCGTATAATAATTGGTCTGAAACGAAGTTGACCCTTAGATAGTGTCCTTTATAAAGCCAACTTGAAACCCCTCCATGCTAGAAGACATGCTAACATTATCAAATATTACAACAAACTCTCCAGTTGTGGCATTCAAAACAACACTTCAAAATACCTAAGTAATTGGACTAACCTCCACAGACTCGAGAAAAATAGTCCCTTTAGTCAAGTCTTGTCTCAGAATGTAATTCCTAAAAATGTAGAACCACATTCACTTCATTCCTGTATGAATCCCACTGAAGAACTTACCAGGGTTCACTTTCATTTCAACTTTCCTGTTTCCATTAATAAAAAGAAAAATGTGTTGGAACACCTTAGACAATTGCCTTGGAAGTCATTAATAAAATCCCTAAATGTGACATTAAATTGTATACTGATGGCAGCAAAATCGAGAATTTTATAGGTAGTGGCATCTATATTGCAACTCCTCACACTAGTTTTCCCTATACCAATGAAATCCAGACTTCTGCTCCATTTGTAGAAGCGAACTACTAGCAATCAATGAGGGACTCAAGATCATTCTACACGAAAATAATTATAAGAACCTTTGGATTCTTACTAATAGCTTCAGCTCAATGGAACCCCTTAACAATCGGACCTATGTTGGACTATTAGGTCCTTAACAATCGGACTTAAAGCAAGTTTGTCTATTCTTGAAAAGTTGAAGCTGATTTCACTCCAACATGATATATATTTCCAGTAGATCCCATCTCATGTGGATTTACTTGGTAACAAAATAGCAGACAGGCTTGCAAAGAAAGGAAGCAGCATAGTGACTTCATCTTCTGCTGAACTGGCATATTTAGAACTCTTCTCTCAAGTGAAATCTCTAAATAAGAAGAATTGGATGGTACCCTCTACTCATGATTAGTATAGGGCCAATAAACCAGGCCAGTCCTTAATTTTTGCTTGTCATAGAAAAACCAACACTTGCCTGTGGTGCTTTGCTAATTGCCACCTTAAATGTCTTTTCTTTTCTCAGGTTGAAAAATCTTACCCTCTTTGCCCGAAATGCTGCCAACATCAGGCCTCTGCTGAACATATTCTAGACTGTTTAAGACTTCTTTGGGGGAAAATGTATTCTTCTCTCTTCATCATTTTTAATTTTCTTCTTGTCAATGAATTTTTGGATTTGGTCTGACTAAGTCAGGCCATGGAGATGAGCAACAACAACAAGAACCTTTTGTTGAACCATAGATGAGGTTTTGGGAAAATTAACTGTCTAGGAACACTTTTTGGAATAGTTTGAAATCTCCTTACAAGAAATATGAATAATAACTCAGCATACACTTACAAAAATCTTTCAGTGCTGCAGCTATTTCACTGTGAAGACAAAATGAATTGCATAAGAGTATTATCTCCAGATGCTGGACCTGTTGAAGACTTCTGCAATTTGTGATTATAATCCTGCTGGTTCTCTGTTCCTCCAAAATACACAAAGAAAAAAGATTAATGATTGAAAGTTCACATATCAATGACCCTTTTTTCGTTGATGGAATTCCCAAGCCAAGAAAAGGGACAAACTGGTTTCTTCCCTTAAAAAAATTAATGGAAGTATATTTTATGTATTTTTAAAAAGTCAAATACTTTTTCTGGGGCCCTCATAGAGCAAAATAAAATTCAATGAATTTTTCAGGGTTTTCAAGAACTTTGGAAACTGTAAAAAATTGCACATCTAATTATCCCCAAGCTGAAACTCTTGTTTGAACATTTAGATTATAAAAGAATAGTACAATTTACAAATAAATTTCAATGTATAGTGCATTGTAATAAGCATCCTTAAAATCACTTTCATAAGTGCTAAATAGTATATAAATTAATAAATTTCTTGCTTACATTATTGAAATAAACAGATTAAATTCATTCATATTTAAGCAAGTAAATGTATTCAGTAGCAGAATATACTTACTTGAATTCTTCTGAGTAATATTTTAAAAAGCCAATGAAAAGATCTCCAAGGTCTTCTTGGTTTTCTGAAATAAAGTTAGGGAGTTCTTCCCGAAGCTTTAACTTCCGAATATCTGAATGAGGATGATATTTATCCTGTAAAAGGTACATTCCAATGCATCAGCAATTGCAAGTAATAAATAATTTATGTTACTTGTAATGCTTCAATGATAATTTATTTAGGAAATCAGTAATATGTAAATTATATAATACTATTACTGATAGATCCATTTATTTCAATTAAATTATCCCAATATTTTAGAAAAATCTATCTGTGAAATAATTTATTTACCTATTTCTCATTGAATTAATATGGATTTATATAAAAAATCTAGATATTTTTCAGCTGATCAGCTAAAACTGAATTTGACCTGTTAAAATCAGCTATTTTTGTTTAAATCATTATTAATTCCATGAGAAATTCTTATTTCACATGTAAGTTTTTATAAAAATTCATAAAAGGAAATTACATATTTCGAGTTAAATATTTAAAAATTATAAAGGAATTACTAAAATATATTAAGGAAAAAACCTTAGTAAATAAATTAAAAAAACATGACTTACTGGCTGTATTTGTTGAAGGCAAGGTAAAACTGGAGGTCGACATCTATCTGTAAAATTTTAATGAATTATTTTTCAATAAGCATAAAGAGAAAAAATTAATGATTTATCATCTATTAAAATTAAATTTCTTTTTTCAAATACAATCGTTTATTTTTATATTGAACGTTAAATAAAGTTTTATATCAAAAACTATAAAATTATAATTAATTACACCATTTTAAATTAAGAACAAGTAATGCTGCTTTACAACAAACTTTTTTAAATTGAAATAAAAAATTTTAAAATGATAAAATCTGATTAAAAAAATTAATAAATGAATAGCATAAAATTTTCAGGTACAAGTACATGAAAAATATTATAGTTAATATTTATAAAAGTTAATAATATAAAAGTTAAATATTTTTTAAATACTTACATTGTAAATAATGAATAACCATCAGAACTATTGAATAACTTGATAGACTATTGTTTTTAGCATCATTTATATCATGACAGCGAGCCCAGAGTTTGACTAATACAACTAATGGAGGCAACCTTCCATCAACTGAAACAAAAGATGGAAATAAAATTGCAGTTTCCTCTTATTTTTTTAAAAGTCAAAGGATGAAAGACACTCTTTAACTCTAGGGAAGAAGATATTCTTTAGCTGTTATTTTAATGAAAAAGAAGAGACACAATTACTTACCTCGGGCATAACTTGTTAATAACTGAGTATTTCTGATACCAATTGCATTATTGATATTTAAATCCACTTCAATACCACTAAAAATTAAAATAAAAGTAATGATAGAAAATCACTATAAAAAAGTACAACTAATTCATTAAACAATGACAAAGACACTAACATTGATAGCCCTCTTTAATTCTAGTACATTCAAGAATTACAGAAAGTATCTTATTTGTTTATGGATAAATAATTTTAAAATTTAAGAAAAATAAATGTGTTCTTATAAAGAGTAAATAATAATTAATTAATTTAACTCATGATTAATATATTGTAAAATTGCCAAATGACTGCTTAAAAAATTACTGAATGAAATCACTGCCAATTAAAAAAAAAGCTTTTGACCATCTTTTAAAAATATTTTAAATTGCTTAGCATTAGTACTTAATGATGACTACAAAAATTATCAAGCTATATTTTACGAAAAATATAGTAAAATTACACATTGCTTATTTTAACAGGCAGAGAATATCTAAATATTACATGGGTATAAAAACAATTAGTTTTTCTACCTGTAAACTTTGACAGCAGGTTTGAGAAATCAATTTAATTCATATTGCATTACATATCACTTAAAAGTATAGAATTTGATCTTTAATTTGATATAGAAGTGTTTATTATTATCATAACATACTATTAACACATTAACCGCTGGTGTTGCGTTGACGCAACAGTCAATATAAATAAATATAAAAAAATAACGATTAAACAAATTTCTGAATAAATTACAGTTTTATGTTAAAGAATAGCACTACTAACAAATCAGTGAAAAAATTGACTTAAATAAATTATTTTACGCCTAATAATCGACGTTTTACTTTAAGCATTTTTTTTGTTCAAATTTCCAAACTCATTTTTTCTTAGAAAAAATAAAAATTAAAAACAAATTGGGGTTTGGCTGAGAAATACATTAGCCAAGGTCACTCTTTGTCAGTGCATTCCACAAAGCAGGTGTCTCTGTGGGGGAGGAGGGGAAAGTAAAAATAGGTGTTGTGTTTGCGCAACGTCAGCGAAAAGGGGGTAGAGTGTAAAACCTTCTTGAAAGATTTCATTTCAGTACTGTGCGTCTTATTGATAGCAACTTTTTTATCCTCTGTGGTTTAAAATGCGTAGAACAAGATATCTTACATTAGAAGAAGCTTTAGAAAAAAATTTCGATGACAAAGATGCAGATGAAACCGATATTTTTGTCGTACCTCCAGAAACAGCAGATGCTAGTGATGAAGAAGGTAATAAAAATATTTTAAATAATGATAATGAAGTTTTACCTAGAGATACTGCAGGGCAAATTGAAGTTCATGTAAAGAAGAAGTTAGATCCTCCCAAAAGTTTTGCTAAGGAAAAAAAAAAAAAAAAAAAAAAACGAAAAAAGGAGGAATTAAGATGGACAAGAAAGGGAACAATTGATAGGCCTCAACCAAAAAATGAAGAAAAAGCTTCAATTGATCGTATCAAACAAACCATAGAAGATAAAATTAATGCAGATATTTTCAATCTTTTTTTTTCAGTATGAAGAAACCAAAAAGATAAGATACGTGTTCGGTGGAATGACAACTCTGTTGTGACAATAGGGTCAACGTTTGGAAAAATTGAACCACTAAAAAATATTTCTCGATACTCTAAAAATCAGAAGAAAAAAATATTAGTAGCCCAACCTCACTGCTTTTAGCAATATAATCAGAAAATAGGTGGTGTAGATTTGTTTGACAATTTTGTTCCCAATTACAAAATTAGGGTCCGTGGTAAAAGATGGTGGTGGCCGATATTTTCAAATTTCATTGATGTAGCACTAACAAATGCTTGGAGAATATCAAGATTTTCTCAAGAAGGAAGTAAAAAGTCACTGTTGGACGAAAGGTTGTGCTTCATCTGTTACAAACGCCCTTGGATAGTGAGATAAATAAAAAAAGATCAGCTACAGGACGTCCGAGCAAATTCAGCCTTACAAAACCAATATCTATACAAATTAAAACCAAGACTACATTTCAAGCATTGCCACAGCCAAACTATTTATCGCTGCAATGTTTGTGAAGTTGCTTTACACCACTATTGTAGTGAAGCATATCATACTTGGAATTTATATCACCTTAATTTTACATAATAAGCTTGTCAACTACATTTATTTGTTAGTTTTTAATAAATTAAAATTTTCAAAGAAGTGTTTTGACTATTTTACACCCTTTAATAATCTCACAAAAATTTCTAGTTTTTAAAACGTGAAGAAAATGTGGCGTAGTGCTCGGTGATAACGATCAACATTCGTACTTCTTTTCCACTGACGTTGCGCCAACGCAACATCCTACATTTTTAAAGGTAAGTGCAATTTTCTTATTTTTACATTAAATTACTATTATAAATGGTCAAAATAATAACTTGTATTGTTTACATCGAAAACAAATAATGATTTTGAGTTTTGGCGTTCAATGGGTTAAAATAAAGATAAAAAATTTGCAAATTATACATGGTCAAATTTAAGCTGAGAATTGAGAATGCAGAAGTGACCCACAGCATTCATCAATATAATTAAATTATAGAGCAATATATATATATATGTGTGTGTGTGTGTGTGTGTGTGTAATATCTCTAAATCTAAATTAAATCTTAATTAATTTCCTAAATTTAACTCATATTAACTTAATTCTAAAATATTTTCTTCTTTCCTGATCTCATTCCACCTTTTTCAGAAGCTCTGTATAAATGTTTAAATCAGTGGTTCTCACTCTCCAAGTGAAGAGATAAAAATCTGTCAATCTAAACAAATTCTTTCAGAAGATATCTATAATTAAAAAATACCTTTTATATATACTATAATAAAGATACCTATAATAATTACTTCTAAATTGACACGTGTAAAGAAATCCTATTAGAATCTCATGGTATATAATCATCGGGGAAAATATTTGTTGCTTTTTTCTCTTTTTGTTCTTATGTCATGCTGTATATTCATGGACCTCGTCAGTTCTTGCTTGTAAATAAATTATACCTCCCAGGATGGAATAAAAGCAAAGTTTAAAAATTCAAATTGTCTCTTCTCTCTTTGGCCACGAAATTGCATCATATATATCCCCCACTGACTAAGACATCTTCACAGCTTAAACAATGAACAGGTGTTCAATAATCAGAAAGCAGTCAAAATTTTATTTAAAATTTTTATCAGTTTAAGATCATCAGAGATGTATTTTTCTAAGATGAACAAACTTGTTTCATATAAAAAAAAATGTAAAGATTCTAACAGTTAAAACTAAATAAAAAATTTTAAAGTTATGGTATAATGCTTTACAAAAACTGTAATTATTTTTTCATCAATATAATATATGCAATGTAGAACACTGTACAAAGAGAGAATCTTATTACTAAAATCAAGAAATAAAAATTGGCATATATCACAACTGATTGCAATAAACAAATATGAATATAGCTAAATTAATTAAAATTTAAATTTTAAGTACAAACAAAATAAAATTGGATAAATTCAAATTTGTGAAATCATGTTACCTTTCACAGTCTATAAATTTAAGTATAGGAACCTTTGCATATATGACTTGTATATCATACAAGAATTCTGAAAAATAAAATTTTATATTAGCAGAGAAGGTTTCATTGCATTTTATAATCAGCAATTCTATCATTCAAATTATAAATTACTCATAAATTATGTGAATTTGAATAGCATATCTAAATGTATTTAAATTTACTAATATTCAATTCAACATATTTAGAAAATAAAAAATACTTAAAATACATTGAATAAATTCTAAAAATTATAAGAGACATTTTTTAGATATAACAATTTAAAAAAAGACATTTTTTTTCAACAATTTGTTTTTATTTTTTAACACAAAACTATTGCACAGTCAAAACTCAAAGATTATATGATAAAAATTTTAAATTCTCCTTAGAAACATAAGTTCTAAGAAATATTTTAGTACGAAAAAAAAGTTTTAATTAATTTATCTCGTTCAAACATGGCAGTTTCATTATTTCTGCATCACATCTTTTTAAAAGGTTATATCCTGGATACATCTTATTTTGGTCAATCTAAGTTGCCTTATAAAAAAGAATTGGATATAAGGCTACAATAACTTATCAATGGAAAAATCATGGCACTGTGAGAAATCTTCAGTGTTAGTAATACATAGAAATAAATTCTATATATTTTTAAAACTGGTACACAATATTAAAAAAAAACACTTTTTGATAATGATTTGTGTTTTGATCTTTACAATCATAGAAATTAGCAATTATTTAAAAAAAATATTCTAAGCTGACAAAGTCTAAAAAATTAGTTTATGTAAATTTAATAGTATTTTACAGTTATAAAAGAGTCTTGAAAAAATCACATGAGCAAATAAGTCTTAATATATTTGTGTTATTTATCAAATATATGATTGTGTTTATTTTTTTTTTCAAACATAATATGAAATAACAAAGGTTGAAAAAAGAGAAATATTATATAACAGTCCGAATAAAATTTACCATGTACACATAGTTTTAACACTTTCAGACATACTTAACTGTATTTATGAAAGAGACGTTTTATAGTATGAAGAATCCCAATAGCTTCTTTTTGTTGATCAACCTTAAAATAAATTAATAAATCTTTTAGAAAAATAAGAATTTCAACATATAGAATTTAAAAAGTTATTAATTCACAAATTACTAGAGCACCTATATCATTTTATTTTTAAAAAATTTTAAATAATTACAGTTTTAATAAATTTACTTAAATATTCTTACTTTTTTATTGCTATATAATGATTATATTATTCAATGGTATAAAAGGAAATAGATTTTTTTGCATTTTAGAAATACAAGCACTTTTAACATTAAATCACAAAATGATTTTACCTCTTCATCTGTTAGCATAAGACACATATCTATATCACTGCTGCTTACACCTAGTCCTGTCATAGATGAGCCAACTACATATAAACCACAATCTACATAAAAAAAATATCATTATTAATTTAGCACTATTAAACACACACTAATAAATTTTTAAATTTAGAACTATTAAACACACACTAATTTTTTTTTTTTAATTTAGCACTATTAAACACACACTAATAAATTTTTAAATTTAGCCCTATTAAACACACACCCATTAATGAAAGCAAACTCAATTATTTTTTAGAATAGTAAAGGTATGACTGCAAAAATATTTTTATTATAATATATCATTTTTCTAAAATAGCATGTAAGAAAGAAAACTATTATTATAAGATCCTCTTTTTTCAAATGATATATGTCTGCGATGAACCTTTTTTAAAAAGAATTGTTCAGAATTTAAAAACATTCCACTTCAACCTTCCTAAATTATTTTAACTATAAGTAGTTTGCCTAGATCCGATTTTATCACAAATTTCTAAAAAAAATACAGAATTAATAAGCTAAAAATCCTCTATAAAGTATAGTTTCTTATTGTTTTTCTTATTTTACAATCAAAATTTTGACCTTTCGGCTGATTCTATTTTAAGAGAAAGAAAACTGTCATCAAGATAACTTATAAAATAATATTTTGGATATAACTCCCAATTTCGATCCGCCTATCTTTTTTTTACTATGTATTAGTGACAAGCCATAATTTTAGACTTTTTACATTATAAAAATCCTGCTAAACAGCAGATGTGAAAAGTATTTTAAAAACTTATGACTTCTATGTTATCTGACAAAGAATTCATGAAAAAAAATATTAAAAGATCTCATTTAAATAATATTCACACAAAAAATATTAACTAGGAAAAAATGAAATTCAAACAAGTAAGAATGTTACCAATAAGAAAATTTCTCAAAACTTACTAGGAAATTGCTGTCTTAATATCTGATGAAGTTTATCTCTTAATTCCATTTTACAATTGAATATATCATCAGATTGTTTATTTTTATGGAAGAGTCCCCATATTTCTCTTGATAGCTAGGAATAATGAAGAAAGTAAACTAACATTAAGAAGTTTTTTAAATAAAGAACATAAAGGAAAATATATATATATTTATCTGAAAATAATTGAAACAAATTTAAAAGAATAATTCAATCAATGATTCATGACATTTGATACACAATTATAAACCTCACACTAATAAAACTTGCATTTTTAATATCATTATTTATGAAATATGTATCACACATAAGTCATGCATCATACAAAATATCCAACTATTATTTAGTTTTTTTTTTTTTTTTACAATGTCAAATGAGGAATTACCTGAATAATATATATAAGAACTATTGTTTTAAATATATTATGTATTTACAAGCTATAACGTCAAGATATATTTTGATACAGCCATTTCTAAACAAGAAGTGTGAAATATAAATTTAAATTTCATAAAAATCAAGTTATATTTTTAAATATTTCAGTTTTCTGGAAGAACAAGAAATAAGCATTAAAAAATATCTAAATTCTTCAAAAAATATAACTGAAATTAAATGCATATTTTTTTTAGTTGAAATATCGATAAAAATGGCAAAGATAATCTACACAAATGAAAAAAAAAAAAAAAACCCATTAAAATCCAATACTGTAAATAAATTCTAAATAAATGGCCTCAATAACTTTCTGAAAGATAATTTTATAAAAGAATAAAAAATGTTTAGAAACTTTCTAAAAATGGATTAATGAACAGAAGTTTACCCATCACCAAATGATATAATATTCAGTTTATTCATATTTACAAAATTATTATTTTTTAACCATTTAAATTAAAGATTAAGTAATAGTTCTTCTAAGTTTCACAGGTTTTTAAATCATTCCACACCTCTCAAGGTTTAATTTCTGTAACTTCAATTCTTTAGAGTTGGGCTACAATATCACATGTCCAAAAGAAATATTGGCTCAACTAATTTTCAAGAAAAGATCTTTCCTTCACATAAGAAGGCTGAATGTATTCTCACACATTATTTTCTGCCTTGGCATCAACGTTGTAAGTGAATCCTATTCAAATTCCTTCTTCAAGATTGGCAACAAAAAGCTTTAAAATCATCTAAAGAGTATAAAACTTTTTGCTAGACAATAAACTGTGGTTTGAAAAAAAAAAAAAAATGAAATTTTCAAATTTAACTACTTATGTGTAAGTAAGTAAATGCTTCATATAAAATAAACAAATTTTTCTGAGTTATGTTGAAACTAATATATTTTTTAAATCAAGCTTAGAATTAAAAAATATATTTAAAATAATGCTCAATTAATCAAATTCAAGAATCTAAAATAATAAAGTTTTGACTTTAATACATAATTTTTTGAAATCAAGAATTATAGAAATTATATGAAATACAATTATTAATAATTACCGTAACAGTTGAATTGCAAGGCGAGGGCCTATTCGGACAAGGTGGTGAAGTGAAGCTTGAATTCTGATTCCCACGAAAATCCCTTCTTGGGGTAAAATTCTCATTTTCAGCCACAGGTGATTGTAAAAAATGAGGCCCATGAGTCTGAAATTCCTGCTTTAGAATATAAATAACAATTACAAACTACAAACAAAAATATAACATTTATTGCAAACATGAAGAAATGAATGAATGAAATATTATTTAGTTTAAAAATATACATAAGACTGCCGGTTAATCCAAGAGAAACTGAAGCATGATAGACATCTAAAGTACTTATTATTTGCATTTTTCAATGACATATAAAAGGAGTCTTCCCAAGATATTTCATTTCAATTCTAGTAACAAAGAAAGGTGAAATCACAAGATTATATTCTATAAAAAATATATAAATTCCAAAAATTATATTTCTTAATTGAAACTATTAAAGTTTCTAGAAAATGAAACCTAATTTTGATCCTCTTCATCAGTAAAATCATCTTCAATGAATGCTTTATATGTTAATCTGAAACTGCATGAATGTATTATACATGCAGCTGCATATTACGTATTTACCCCCATTATAATCTATAAATGTTTAACTTAAGCTTTTATTTAATGAAGACATAAAAATCAGAAATTTAAGAAAAGTTTAAGGAAGCAGAGAAATTTTTACATAAAAACGTACATAAATGCTTGCATATTTTTAATCAGTTTAGATAAAATTGCCTTCATTTACACAGAATAAAGCAGAGGGAGTGTTCTTTCTTTCTTTCTTTGTCTTTCTCATATATTTTTACGATCTAATGCATGCATAATGGAATAAAAGCAATTAACAACCCACCAAACTTGAATCATTAAGGAATAAATTAATAAAACTATGGCATAAAATAAAAATTCTAGCTAGACAAAAAAGGTTAACGGTTCAGAGTACTTTACTAAAATCCCTGTATCTAAGTGTTAATATTTTTCAATTTTGTTCATACATATGTAATTAGTCGCGTCCACATAATTAATCTAATAATGACAATCCGACCTAAAATGTCAAACTCTACTACAATTCCAGTTATAAAAAAATATGCTACTTTCAAGCATCACTATTAATGTATCTTTGAACTACAATGTTCACAGATAGATAAAACAAACAGATAAATGTTTTTTGAAGTTTTATAAGATTAAAATGTAGAAATTCATCAAAATCCAGGTATTGGATTTTTGAATATTACATTTTCTAAATGAAATATTAATTAGAAAAATGTTTAATTTTGAAGATACACCCCCTTAAATTGGAACACATCTCATAACTTCTGACCAAATGTCAGATGATAAGAATGATAAACGAATAGCACTCCTTCCTCTCCAAATTAATATGCCATACCAATATAAAGACATGATGACAAACTTAACATGCAACTATTCATCATACATATACAGAGGACCTTCAATGGAACGAGGTATTGAAACCAATCAAGCTACCATAACAGCTTTTCAAAAAGTTGAAACAAGATATGTTATCTCCTTCCCCCTCAAACAAAAAAATAGGGAATAAAAAGTGATTAAAAAAAATTGCAGATTTGTTTAAACTTTGAGTTTATTTTTAAAACTAATTATAAAAAAGTAATTCGGGTGATATGTTCTAAGCCAAAGAAATTACGTTTTTGATAATTTTATACATTTTAATTTTCATTATTTAGTAAATGAAATGCTATCCAAACAAACAACAATAATTCTGCTGTAATCTTCAAAATTATGAAATCATGCTCAACATATCTTATATTTAAACATACTTATTTAAAATCAAAATTGAATTATTACATACAGTGAATCATTAAACAACTAAATGATATTTAAGAAAAATCTTTTCTGGAAATAATTGCTAAATTAAAATTTTAATTTTGACAGGACTGAAACTGGATAATATATAATCTTTAAGATAAAAAATGATTGTCATCAACTGAAATACACATCCTATTAATTACTGATTAATGTAACTATTAATTTTTTTAAGAAGTAAATATTTTGCAACATCATATGCTTATTCTCCACACTATTTACATATTCTCCAGTTACCATATCTTATTCAAGCAATTTATGAAATCAAATAAGACAAAAAAAAAATGTACTTTTGCAATGTTTGTGAAATTATTATACATATATTATAATTTTCATTTGTTTGTAAATCTATTGCTTAATATATCAAAAATGATAATAACCTTTCTAGTAAATCTTTGATATGGCTTGGATCTTGGATTAAGATGGCCTCGGTGGTCACTCTTCCATTTCATTCCTCCAGTTTTTAAATCTTTAGGCAAGTTTGAATTGTTTAAATACTTGAAAATAGAAAGCTGTATTAAAATGTGATTCTTACTAAAACATCTTTTATCAATTATACTCAATATGCCATATGCAATTTATTTAATTAGATATTTTGAAATCAAATAACCTGCTCTGGCATGTCATTTGCTGGAACTGAAAATTCTTTTGAAATATTTGTATGAGAATCAGAATAGCCAGGATTTGCAGGAGATGGCAAAAGTGTTCTCCTGAAATAAATAACAGTTTGAAAACATGAAAATATTATCTGATATCAAATCATTCAAAATCTCTGAATCAGAACTATGCAGAGAAAAAAAAAGTTTTAACAAAACTCCTACAGATAGAAGCAAACAAATTAATTATTTTTAAGCACCGTAAAACTGCAAATTAAACTGCACATGATATATCTAGCATCTTTGAATTAATCACTGGATAATTATTTATACATCATCTACATTGTCAAAACATGTAGGAATGTTACTATTAACTGTTTACAATGAGAACAGGAGACAATATTAGTAGATAGATTTTTTTGAAAAAGCTCACAAATGCTTTGATAAGCCAATGATTTTACATCACTAGCCCTTTTCAACCAAAGAAGTTGACAAATCATGTTAAGTTATAAAATTTTAAAATTATTTCTTAAGGAAAAAAAAATCTGAGCAGGTGTATCATATTCAAAATTTAATAAGCCAGGATTTACATTATCATATTTCTCTTTATAAGTTAAGTCTTGGAACTAAATCTATAAGCATATGATATAGCAATACAATACTTTTAACATATAGTTGATTTAAGATAACACGCATAAATAAAACTTGTAACCTGGTATCTTTAAAACATTAAAAATTTTAACAATGCATTTGCAATCACCAATTTAAAATTAAAATGACTGATTACAGTATTTTAGAAAAAAATAATTTTTAAAAGCATAAAAAAAAAATTTAAATGCCCGCTTTTATACATCATATGTATGTACATGATAGAATATCTATAATATATATTCTATATGTTCCATAAAACCTATAAAAAAAGTTTTCCAGATAAAATTTACTATAGAAAATTACCCTGGCTTCTGAAGTATGGATAACACTAATCTAAACTAAATTTTAAAAAATGAACTAAATAGTATTAAATTTGTTAAAAATTTGCATATATTTAAATTTTATAAAAATAATATTTCATTGTATACGTTTATTAACATATTAAAATGCATAATTTAAAAAAATTTCTTATTTATACTCTTTAATTTATAAACATAAATATTAAGCAGGTTTTAAATTATTTTCTTTCTGAAATTGATTAAAAGGGAATATCACACAGATGTGAAATAAAAATTAAATTGTGAAAATATTAAATCATGTAATGTCATCAAGAACGAGTAAATACAAAATTTTAGAGGTATAAAAAATAAGTAATAAACAATAATTAAAAAGTGAATATAATTTTTCCCATTTCTGAAAATATGAAACAAGTCAAGCAATAATATAAAAATTGCATTGTCTACCTCCACTGTTTGGAAGAATGGAAAGGTAACTAATGCTTTTTCAAACAAATAAACTTCTTTATAGTAAAAAATCTTTATTATCAGCACATCAGAAGAAATTTCCTATTTCTTTATGTTCTTTATAAGTAAAGTTATATTAATGTTAAATATTATTATTTATAAAAGGAGAGACATATTGTAGCTAAGTACTTAAAAAAATAAAGAGAATTATAATAACAGAAAACTGTCATTCTACACCTGTTGATAATTAAGATTCAGTTCTAATAACAGGCAATACAATAAACAATAAATTATAGAAAAAAAATTGTAGATAATGTTATTTGAGTATAATAAAGTTAACAAAATGTTTTAGTTTAGTAAAAACATCAAACTATTTTGGTAAATACAGCTTAAGGTTAAAAAAAAATTGGTTCCATCTGGAATAAAAAAATTAGCAAGATAGCAGAAAAAAAATACTTCATAGCCATATTTAACAACAGACACATTAACTTGTCTTTTTTAAATATGCTGCAATAATAATGTGTATGTCTTTGTGAATTTTTTTACATTGAACAAAAAAAAAAAATGATGCAACTGTTGAAATGTACACAGAACATACTAAAAAATATTAGACTCTAAAAAGTAATTAATTATAGATTATTAGATCATTTATTAATAATACATTTTCAACTAATTATACAGAACACTCACTTGGCATTTGAAGTATTCACAGAAGAACAAGTAGGCGTAGATGAAATATCAGACTTTTTCACTCGTTTGGAGCTTTCATTGTCTTTGGATTGTGATAAACAGTCATTGCATAAATCCTTAGCATCTGGATCAAAATTCTTGACATTTTTTTTACAAGATTTGCACAGTAATGCTATTAAGGCATCAACATCTACAGTCATATTTGCAAGCCCAGTACAAAATACAGGTGTATTAATTGCAGAAGGTTTTTTGGGAACTGGAGTACACTGATCCATATCAGTATAACAATTATAGCTTTTTCAGGACATTATTTAAATTTTACAGTGAGACAGCAATTATTTCTAATACCTATGAAAGAAAAGAAGGTTGAGTCATTTGAAAAGATTTAAATGAAATATTTATGATAAAATGTTAAAAAAAATTAACTTATTTTATTAGAGTTCAATAAAACTAAGTGAAAAAAAATTAATGAATAAATAAATACTTCACTATAAATTTGGTTAACTTCAAAATAATATATGTTATTCATAATTCGTTGTTCCCTACTAAATTTTCACAAGTTTAACTATGATTCTAAAAAAAAAGTCTGACGCTTTATGAAATATAATATGAAAGTTTAAAGTAGGTAATTATGAAAAAAAAATATTTGCATTGGCAAATTGTCGTCAGAAGTCAAAACTCATATAAATTAATATCAAATAGTAAATTAAAATCATTCGAAACCCCTCTATTTTTGATTCATGAAAAATACCACAAAAATTATTTAAAAAACGTTTTATAGATAATATTAATTTCAGGATTTTTATAATTAAATGTTCAGGAAATTTCTTCAATTTTTTGTAGATTATAGTTGATGGAATTTACGAAAAATCATAATTCTTATTAGTTTTTTTCCGTGTAATTTTTAAATAAACAAAAAAAAATATTTTAATAAAGATTTCAAATCATACTGCACTTTAATATTACAATATTATTAGTCGGATTGACAACATATTTTAATTTGAATAGAAAAAGTTTTGTATAAATTCATTGTTGATTTTAGCTAGTACCTGACATCAATTTTATTTTCATTTTTAATACTGAGAAGAAATTTTCTTTCTTCTCGTTGCCACACATTCATATATGTATACATACAACAACACGTTTATATTTGTCTATTGCCAAACTCGAATATTTTTATTTATTATATTACTCTCATAAAAAAAACTTGAATATTTTAATAGATTAGAAAAACATTTAAAAATATTAATTAATATAATTTCTTTAAAATTATTTTTTATAAAATAAAAAGCGTAATCATTTATAAATTAAATGCAATGTGAAAAAATGAAACCAATTTGTCGATGAATCGCCATTGTTGAAGGAAATGCATGTTTGTTGTAGAGATGCATAATCCACGATTTTTTGAATAACAAATAATTTTGTTATTGTTATTTTTAAATATTTGTTCCAAATATCTGTTATTTCAATCACATTATTAATTAAAAATTCTTACTTAGTATTAAATATGAAATTTATTAATTGTAATTAATACTTAATTTACTAATTTAAGTAACGTGTGATTGAATTAATTTATCTATTTAAGCTTACTTCTTAAATTTGATTTTTTATTAAAAATATTTATTTAATTTCTTTATTGGAGTAAACCATTTTCTGAAAAATTTGAATTAAATATATATGTCATTTCTTTAAAATGTTTACTTTAGTTCTATACTCTACCTATAAATGGCGCCAGCAGTAAACAGAATACATGTAAAGTCCTGTCACAAGCACTTAAAAATGATTTGTATGGAATAGTGCATCATCAAATGCGAATATCGGAAAGTCAAGATCACTCTCATGAAGTGGAGCGGCGACTTCTCACTAGAGATGCATAATCCACGATTTTTTGAATAACAAATAATATTGCTATTGTTATTTTTAAATATGTGTTCCAAATATCTGTTATTTCAATCATATTATTAATTAAAAATTATTACTTAATATTAAATATAAAATTTATTAATTGTAATTAATACTTAATTTATTAATTTAAATAAAGTGTGATTGAATTAATTTATCTGTTTCAACTTACTTCTTAAATTGTTTTTTCTCTCAAAACTATTTATTTAATTTCTTTATTTGAGTGAACCATTTTCTGGAACAGGTGAATTAAAAATATGTCATTTCTTTAAATTGTTTTATTTAGTTCTATATTCTACCAGTAGATGGCGCCAGCAGAAAACAGAATATATGTAATCAAAGTCAATCATGTCACGAGCACTTAAAAATGATCTGTATTGAATAGTGCTTTATCATATGCGAATATCGGAAGTCACTCCCGTAAAGTGGAGCGGTGACTTCGAAGTTTCCGGTGAAATCACCGTTCCGATAAATTTCAGTGATATGCAATTCAATGATACGATAATTTCAATAACCGGTCCGGTCACTTTTCAATCCATTCACAGATTTCTTTCGAGAACTTCCGTTGCACAGATCGTATCGATTGTTACTTTTCAGTTAAGTTACCGCTCCGGCAAATTTAAGTGATATCGTATCAATTGTTATTTTCTATCGTGATCCAAACCTGTAATCGAAATATCACCAGTAAGATCGTATGAAGGATTTGATTCACACCCCTCTTTGAAAAGTATTGATCACTTGTATTTGTGACTCTTTAATATTGGTTACGTAATAACCGCTCGTAAAATAATCGCTATCCCTAATCACTAGTAAGTAGAGATGTATAATCCACGATTTTTTGAATAACAAATAATTTTGCTATTGTTATTTTTAAATATTTGTTCTAAATATCTGTTATTTCAATCATATTATTAATTACAAATTATTACTTAATATTAAATATAAAATTTATTAATTGTAATTAATACTTAATTTACTAATTTAAGTAACGTGTGATTGAATTAATTTATCTATTTCAGCTTACTTCTTAAATTTGGTTTTTTTTTCATAACTATTTATTTAATTTCTTCATTGGAGTAAACCATTTTCTGAAAAATTTGAATTAAGTATATGTGTCATTTCTTTAAATTGTTTTATTTAGTTCTATATTCTACCAATAGATGGCGCCAGCAGTAAACGGAGTATATGCAAAGTCAAGTCGCAGCAATTAAAAATGATTTGAATGGAATCGTGCATCAAATGCGAATATCGGAAGTGGAGCGGCGACTTCACAGTTTCCAGTGAAGTCACCGCTCCGATAGATTTCAATGATATGCAATTCAATGATACGATAATTCCAATAACCGTTCCGTTCACTTTTCAATCCATTCACAGATTTCTCCTTTTCTTTTTTCGTTCGAGAGCTTTCATTGGACAGATCGTATCGATTGTTACTTTCCAGTGAAGTCACCGCTGCGGTAAATTTCAGTGATATCGTATCGATTGTTACTTTCTATCGTGATCCAAAACCTGTAATCGAAATATTACCAGTAAGAACTAGGGATGACGAATATTGTACGAGCGGTTATTACGTAACCAATATCAAAAAGTCACAAATACAAGTGATCAATACTTTTCAAAGAGGGGAGTGATTTAAATCCTTCATACGATCTTACTGGTGATATTTCGATTACAGGTTTGGATCACGATAGAAAGTAACAATCGATACGATATCACTTAAATTTGCCGGAGCGGTAACTTCACTGGAAAGTAACAATCGATACGATCTGTTCAACGAAAGCTCTCGAAAGAAATCTGTGAATGGATTGAAAAGTGACCGGACCGGTTATTGAAATTATCGTATCATTGAATTGCATATCACTGAAATTTATTGGAGCGGTGATTTCACCGGGAAGTGCGAAGTCACCGCTCCATTTTACGGGAGTGACTTCCGATATTCGCATATGATGATGCACTATTCCATAAAGATCATTTTTATTTGCTCGTGACATGATTGACATTATTACATACATTCTGTTTACTGCTGGCGCCATCTATTGGTGGAATATAGAACTAAAGTACACATTTTAAAGAAATGACATATATTTTTAATTCCCCTGTTCCAGAAAATGGTTCACTCAAATAAAGAAATTAAAGAAATAGTTTTGAGAAAAAAAATTTAAGAAGTAAGTTGAAACAGATAAATTAATTCAATCACACGTTATTTAAATTAGTAAATTAAGTATTAATTACAATTAATAAATTTTATATTTAATATTAAGTAATAATTTTTAATTAATAATATGATTGAAATAACAGATATTTGGAACACATATTTAAAAATAATAATAGCAATATTATTTGTTATTCAAAAAATCGTGAATTATGCATCTCTAGTAAGAACGTATTAAGGATTTGAATCACACCCCTTTTTGAAAAGTATTGATCACTGGTATTTTGACTTTATGATATTGGTTACGTAATAACCGCTCGTAAAATATTCGTTATCCCTACTTCACACTTTCCAGCGAAGTCACCGCTCCGATAAATTTCAGTGATAAGCAATTCAACAATACGATAATTCCAAGAATAACCGGTTCGTTCACTTGTCAATCCGTTCTCAGATTTCTCCTTTTCTGTTTCGTTCGAGAGCTTCCATTGGACAGATCGTATCGATTCTTAGTTTCTATCGTGATCCAATCCCTGTAATCAAAATATCAACAATAAGATCGTATCAAGGATTTCAATCACACCCCTCTTTGAAAAGTATTAATCACTGGTATTTGTGACTTTATGATATTGGTTAAATAATAACCGCTCGTAAAATATTCGTCATCCCTAGTTTGTTGTCACTTGGATTTGTTTAAAAAAATCTTGTATTCGATGGTCAGTAAATAAAATATCAGTCACTAAGTAAGAACATCGAGTAGCAAACCCGCTAATAATTTAATTACTGACCATCGAATCATCTTGACTGTCTTTTTATTTATTTAAAATAAAATAAATTAATGTTAAAAATAATGGGAAATTACATAACAAAAATAAATAAAATCTAATTACTGATAAAAATGGGGGAAAAACCCTTGATTCTGAAAAATTCTTCGAATCCCAACTTCTGCTATAAATATAACAAGCCGAAATAACTTTGTTTCAAACAATTATCAAGAGGTTTGATAATTGTTTGAAACAAATTAATTGATAATTGTTTGATAATTGTTTGAAACGCAACCTTTCTTTCACAAGAATTTAATTTCCCCTTTTTCTTAAAGTTAAAATTTTAATTTTATTTAACTACATTAAAATTAGAAAACGGGAATGGCTTCGGAAAATAATAATTCTTAATATCCCATATTTTTGAAGCCATAATTTAATCAAACAGCAAAGTTTATTTACGGGTGGAATTCGCTCCCGCTTTAATTTTAAATTACATTCTTAACTCGAAATTGTTCAAAAAAACCTCAATTAACTAAAAATGTAAATGGAAATCAAATGTGTAGGTACACGATGAAGTCAAGTACTCATTCATAACCTACTGTCACCTTTCAAGAATTTGTTAAATAAAATATCGTTAGCTCATCGGAAGGTCTCGGGTTCAAATATTATGGCAAGTGGAAGATGTAAGGATAGCGCACAAACACCTATTAAAAAAATTTGTAAAGGGTTTTTTTTTCCTCATTTTTTAGTAAACATTTTGATTTTATTTTGGAAGTACCTATTATATTGGGAGCTAATTTGCACAGTACCTGATAACTACATTTTATATTATTGAAAACTGCGTTATACAATTTCGGATAACCAATATTGGTCATTATAGCAAAAGTCTTATACTTCATACAATTTCAATATTATGATTTGGTGAGTATGTTTCCGGAAATTAATTCAGTTCGAACTCAACCTCTTTTTCCGTTTTCTGTTGTCGCGATGATAGTAATTCAAATACCTTGGGATACTTGGGCAAAGTGAGGGTAATTCTGATGTGATTATGAAGTTTCCATGGTACGAATCGTGATAATTAAATAAGTTTAACAATTTACTTTTAACGCCGTCGAAAGCGCATTCTTAATGGGAAATAGCGTGCCTTCAGAAATCCGATTTTTTCCCTCTGAATTGCTCCCAAACATTTTTCTACTCCCAGGATGATTCAGCAGAGTTGTTCCACGTGTGAAGGAAGTGTCGTAGAAAGTTGCTAATTATTAGTGATACGGATCATCAAGACTTTGTCAACGTCAAGATTACAAGAGAGTTTTAAGACTATGCTTTTATAGCATCGCCTAGCATTTTTTCTAGCATCATCTAGCTTTATCTTCTATCTAGTTCTGTGTTTCGGAAAAGAGATATCTGTTTTTAATATTTGACTGGACTTTCCGCCTTTTTATGGTGCCTTACTGTTCCTTACGGGAATTTCTGTTTGTAAGTTCCTCCCTACAGAAACTTTTGAGTGTAACACTGTATCGAAACGCGTAATATAATTTTCTATTTTTAAAAATGTAAAAAAATATAAATTGTCTAGCTCTTGATGAGTTGGGGCGTGACTTCCGAGGTCTCTCGGAGGTCACGGTTGGGGTGTCCTTTCAGATCCTCCACACTCTCTTCATGGCCAGTCTTATTACAAATGAAATAAAATGGTGATATTGACACAAAATGAGTATCATGAGTCACTCGAGGAAATAACTGATATTCACACTGCAAACAGTTTACAAAGGAATTCCTTAAATGCCTCTAAAATGCGGAGAAGTACTAAACATTTTCAAATAATAAATTATAAAACATTATTTGATTTGGTGCAATATACTATAATTTAAAAAAATTTCTTTGTTTCAAAACAATTTATGTAAATAAATGAAATATAAAATGTCTTGATCGTTAGCTGAAACTATAAAACTTTATTTATGATATAAAATCTTAATTATTCTGAATTTAAATAATTTATCTTTGATTGCATATTTTTACATGAATTGGCCTTTAAACGAAACCAATATTTCATTAAAAGGGAAAGAATTTTTAAATTTTGTATTGTATATAAATATACATATGTATTATTTATTTTATTGAAGAAATGTATATTCTCTTCATGAAGAAATGAATTCCCCACTTAAAAGACTGCGACGAGATGGTTCCACGCCCATGGCACAACTTCTAAACTGCATTTTCCCCTCCCTTAAACTGCACTTGATGGAAGTCATTTTTCCATCTCACTAATACGGAACTGCGCTTTTGATGTGACATGATGAAACAGATAGCGAAATTTAAAATTATATAATGAAATTTGTTCCAAACGTTTCTTCAAAATGATATTAATTATATTTCTAAAAAAGTTAGACCCTATATATATTTAATTTAATACATTTTTCGTTCATATTTATTAAATTTACTCTGATTTTTAATTGTTTTTTAAGTGTTATTTGCTTTCATATTCCTGACATTTTTTTCAAAGGAAAAGATATATTTAGATAAAGAATTGTATTAACTTTATCATCATTGAAATTTGAAAAGGAAATAAATTATTTTCATAGCATTTGTATGAAAAGCTAGGTTAATTTAAAATAATTAAAGAATGTGTTTGAAATAATATTGGAAAATATATTAAATGTAAATTTTCAATTTGATATCGCATGCAAGATTATTTTTGAGCTGCTGATAGCTCAAATATTGGAAAAACAAAATAAAGATGTAAGTTATTACCATGAATTTGTAAAATGAATCTTTTACAAAACATTATTTTTATGCTTAAAATATTCGTTAAAAAGTTCCTGAATATTAGAAGATTTACTCGCAAATATCTGCCTATTAGCAGTTATCATACAGATCGAAAAGAATGTCTTTAAAAGAATATATGAAGCAATTTAGCAATGCATTTCACACTCATGTAAATAGAATTAATCGTTAATCACGCTTTGCTTAACAATTCAGTAATTTGATTTGTGTCCAAAATTTATGCGAGGAAAATTTTCAAAGATTGTAGTGTAATCGGAAAAGAAAAGATATAAATGATATTGTCACGTAGAACTATAGTATAGAACTCAATGACACACATAAGAGGTAGAGCTAAACCAATTTATTAACTGAACTCAGAACTGAGAATACAGTAACTGACAAATCTTCTGCTTTTATACAAGCAGATAAAGTTCCAGAAGATACTCTTCTGGATACAGTAAGAAAAGTCCAGAACACTTGTCTGGTAAACTAAAGAAATGTCCAGTATCTTCTGGAACATGAAATAAAGGAAAACATAAAATCAAGGAATCAAGTATTTACATATACTATTAATCGCATTGTCTCTAGCGGGATTCGAATGCAGGTCTCTTGATCATGAGACCAGTGCCATGACCATTCGGCCATGGAGATTCGACTGTCTTCCTTCAATGCGGCAATATTTTTTCATAGAGTACAGAAGCGGTGATACAAAGGGGATTGGCAGCGGAGGTAATTGTCTCCCTATTAGCGATCATTTGCTCGCAAATCAACGAGAAATTATTCTGCGAAATATAGAATAAATTTCTGTTTGAATGAATAACAATTGAATCAAAAGCCTAATATTTCTGTCGATTTAATGTCGCTAGCATCCTTCATATTGATTTATTAGTCGTCAAAAATGTGTCATCTGATACATTTTTCGCTGTCTTTTGTTGATTTAATCGCTTTTAACCAGGTTGCCAAATTTGGGGGAAATTCGCATATTTCAAATATCTAAAATAACTTGAATATGGGATTAAAATTATCAGATCTTTTGATATACTGCTCTCTAGATTTCTTTTTGAAACGAGAAAAGTGAAAATTGACGAAATCTGTCCAGTTGTTGAGGATGGGGCCTTTGTCTGAGTTTTATACTGTAAATTTTTTTAAATGGAAGTGGAGGGACATTAGATCCTTTTTGTTATATCTAGGAGTCACGATGAAACGATTCATATGAAATGAAAAGCAATGAAATCGGTACATTAAAAATTTTATTTAATGTCTGTGGCTTGGAAACTCTTCCAAGAATTTTTCCCCCATGGGAAATGTACAATATAATGACATGACCTTATTCTTAAAGAAAACACTTATCTCAAATAAAATGCAGCACTCAGACTTTTCTTAAAATTATCTATTCAAAAGCAAAAGCATATCCATCCTTCTCCCTCCGTCACACAAGCTCTTCTAATCATATCTATTAAAAAACAATGCCCTCAACGGTGGCAGCGAATCTCGCCTATCGTTTCCGCAGACGTCACCAATGGCGGCCAAACATCATACCTTTCCCCCAAGATAATGATTAATCTCAATTTAATTGCTAGAACATTTTGTCCACCATTGTGACGAGAGCTGCCGAAACGTTACCACACAATTATACTACATATATAAATTCAATACCAAGTGATGAAATTTAAGAATTAAAAAGAATTATAATAAAATTTACATATATATGCTAAAATTATAAATGAAAATACTATTTGCATTTTTCAATAGAGACAGGCAGTCTCTACTGCATCTGTCTTACTACAACACATCTGAATTCACAAGTTTGCTTCCCGGACAATGTTCTATATCTAGGTGATACTTCTGCAGGGCAAGAGTCCATCGTTGTAACTTTGATGACTGCGGGGCATTCTTAACAATGTAAGTTAGGAGATTATGGTCACTGATGATCCTAATAGATGCTCCAAATATCCATGGTTCGAATTTCTTCAAGGACCATACTATTACGTAAGCCTCCCTCTCTATCGATGGCCATTGAGTTTGTGTTTGAGTCAGTTTCTGACTCGCATAGCAGATAGGATATTGCTTTCCGTTGTAGCTCTGTAATAAACATGCTCCAATACCTATTTGAGATGCATCTATATGGATAAGGAAAGGCTGCCCCAGTGATGGCATATGAAGTTCTATAGTTTTGGACAATTTATCTTTCAGTTCTTGAAAGGATTCTTGATGCACTTTTTTCCAGTCACGGACTTCCGGGGATTTCTTCTTAGTCAACTCTGTGAGGGGATGAACAGTTTCTGCGTAATTTGGGATATAATCTCTGTAAAAGTTCAACAATCCAAGTGCACTTTTAAACTGGGTTTTTGTTCTTAGTACTTCCAACTCTTGCATTGCTCTTGGTTTTTTCTGGATCCGATTGATGCTTCCCAGAGCCTATTATGTGTCCAAGATATTTGATTTGAGCTCTCGCAAATTAACACTTCTTCGAGTTTGTATTGAAACAAAGCTCATCTAATTTTGTAAATATGCAATCCAGATATTGTAGATGAGTTTCAAAGTCAAGGGAAAATATTGCAATATCATCGATGTAAGCTCTTGCGATTCACTATATTCTTTTAAAATATTATTTATGACTCTTTGAAATGTGAATGCAAAATTTTTAAGTCCGAAAGGTAAAACTTTAAATCGATATTGAGCTGTATGAGTTTTAAAAGATGTATAGTCTTTGCTCTTCCAATGGGATAGCCGAGTATCCCTTTAATATGTCTAAAATAGTGATGATGTTAGCTTTACCTGTACTATACATTAAATCAATAGCATTTTTCATAGGAAAATCATCTGGTTTTGTAACAGCATTCAGGGTTCGATAGAATACACAAAGTCTCAAACTGCCATCTTTCTTGCTAACCCAGACCACTGGATGAGCTATGTCAGTATCATTCTCTTATATTAATCTTGCTTCCAATAATTCGTTCATCTGTTCATCGATTTTTTTTCTTTAAAGCCTCCAGTATTCTATAAATGTGCGGTTTCTTCCGTTCCATATTTGGTATCAAGCGAATTTTATGACCTTCAACTTTTGCTTTTTTGAGTTTTCCGTTAAATAATTCTTGTTTTTTAATTAGCGCTTTTATCTGTTTTCTCGGTTGTTCATTTATCTGTTTTCTCAGTTGTTCTTTGCAGACGAAGTTCATTTTAGCACTGTCACAGGAACTTTTACTTGTCTTCCATACATTAGCTGGAACGGTAAAACTCCAGTTGTACAGTTAGGAACCTCACGGTAGACGAACAAAAGAAATGGAATGTGCTTATCCCAATTTGATGGATCAGTTCTCATCACATGATGTAGCATCTGTTTCAAAACCTTGTTATATCTTTCAACCAAACCATTACTAGCTGGATATCTAGGACACGAAAATTTCGGATGACATCCTAATCTTTTCGGGAATTCTTGGGTGAGTTTTGATATAAAATTGGTTCCCTGGTCACTTGCAATAATATTTGGAATTCCGGTGCTCATAAAATTTTCTAATAAGGCTCGTACGTAGATTTTGCTGTCAAACTTCTCAGTGGTACTGCTTCAGACCAGCGGAAATGTTGGTTCATTAGACATAATGCATATTTAAATTTTCTTGCTGAAATAAGTATATAGGTCCAATATTTACCACTTGAAATGGTTTAGTTTAGTTATATTAACGTCATGTTTTTTAAAGCAACACTAGGGCTATTTTGGGATGGACCTCGTAATTCTGAACCGCGGTCAGATGACGAGGACGACACCTAAGCTGGCACCTCCTCTCCACATCACACCACACCAGAGGGAGGACGTTTGGTCATGACGGATTTAACGTGCAACAGACCCCCTTACAAGACGGTTCTTCGGTGGAATCGGGTCACGAACCTGAAACCCTCCTGTTCCGAAGTCGAGACCTTACCACCAGGCCACCGCGGCCCCCACTTGAAATGGTAATTCTGGTCTTCGCACAGGTGTAATCAGGATTCTATTCTTTCTTCTCGGGACTTCTTAACTGACAATATTTACATGTTTTTTCACATCCTGATAAAGACCAGGCCAGAAAAATGAATAACGAATCCTCTTTTAATTTTTCGCATTCCCATGTGAGCAGCAAAAATCGATTCATGATCTAGCTTCAAAACTTGTTCCCGTTTATCTTTAGGAAGTACAAATTGGGTTACCGGCAATCCTAAAATCTAATCCCTATTATAGAGGGAATCATAAAAAATATATCCACTTGTTTCCTTTTTCCCTTGAAAGCAAGCATCTTTTAGTGATTCACAAGTTCTCTGCGTTTTTGGTAGATTTATTACTGTTTCATTAGTAGACTCAATTTCAGCTTCGATGTTATGAAATCATCAACATTTTTATTTTCTTCGCCATTTATACTAGCATGATTCATACTTCTGCTTTCCTCTGGCCTACTCAAGGGTTGTAGTAAAGAGAAACAAGCTGTTACCTAGCTTGGCGGTTTGTAATTCACATTTGGCTCTTCGGTTTTATTACTCTCTTCGTTAAAACAGTATTCCGATGAATTGATTAACAATTCATAAACATCTGGTGTTATTAAGCAGTGAACATTCAATTTGTCAGTCCCAGCAATTACAGTATCCATATTATTAACCCATTAACGCCCAGTGTCCTCATTTGAAGATGCTGTTAAAAAGTGCTATTACAAGAAAAAATTGAAAAATATTATTTTATTTACATAATAGTCTCATAGGTGTTAGCACAATGCAGTGAGAAAAAAAAAGAATTCCTTTGGAATTAAATAAAAACATGCGG
Source organism: Argiope aurantia (assembly GCA_026543865.1). Lineage (NCBI taxonomy): Eukaryota > Metazoa > Arthropoda > Arachnida > Araneae > Araneidae > Argiope > Argiope aurantia. The sequence goes on along the minus strand of JAPMOR010062977.1, from coordinate 494,787 downwards.
GAAAAAATTCAGTGTAATTTACCGGGTTTTTGAAAGACATGTTGCATATTTTTTATTATACTATATGACACAGGATTTATGAGGTAAGTTCTTTTATTCTGGTATAAATTTTATCTAGATAGATCATGTTACACCATAGCATGGTTTTTTAATGCATATTATTGTAAAAAAATCCGTAATAAACAAAAAGACTTATCCGTCATCATTTGAGGACGCTGGGCGTTTGTCAGTAGGTTTTATTCAGTATTGAGATTTGTTTCTTAAACGTTTTTTTACATTTTTCTTGCAGATAAACTATAAATAATTAGTGAAAATGTATAGAAATAAAATATTTAAAACCTTAGAAGAGGCAACTGCTTATCTTTTTTCTGAGGAAATCGAAGCAGATATTATCTCGATGCCTTCAGACGTAGATAATCTCACAGATGAAGAGCAAATTCGATGATGATAATTTGGGAACTCCAGTTGTATCAGATGTTGCAGGCACATTAGAAATTATAATTCCAGATGATAATGAGGACTGTATTATTTCGGATAATAAAAGCAAAAATAAATCGTAAGCGTAAAAGAGAAATATTAGTTGAATGGACGAATGAAACTCCGGATTACAAATTCGGGACTTTGGAAAATTCTTCTAAGGTAAATTCTGATATATTGATAGCAGAAACTAATAATATGAGTCCAGTTGAACTCTTTGAAGAATTTTTTACTGAAAGCGTTTATGATATGATCGTAGAGGAAACTAATCGATATGGTCATGAAGTGAAAAATAAATTGAATTATAATGTAACTAAAGAGGATATAAAAACTTTTATAGGATTTTTGATACTTTCGGGCTATCATACTTTAAACAGTGAACGGGACTACTGGGCAGAAGCAGATGATTTAGGTGTAAAAATTGTGAAAAATGCTATGGCAAGAAATTTTTACTTAGAGCTAAAAAGATTATTACATTTTCAAGATAATAAATTACATCAGTATAAGAAACATGACAAATCATTTAAAATACGTCCCTTATTTGAAATAGTTTCCAAAAAATTTCAAAAATGGGGCATTTTTCATGAAAATTTATCTGTTGATGAAATGATTGTCCGATACTATGGTCATCATACACTAAAACAGTTCATAAAATCTAAACCTATTAGATTTGGATATAAACTCTGGGCTCTCTGCGGCAACGATGGTTACTGTTACAACTTTTGACTCTATTGTGGAAAAGAATCAAAAACTAACGAATCTGACAATCTTCCTTTAGGTACAAAAGTAGTGTTAAATTTACTGTCTATTGTTAAAGATCCAAAGAGCCATTGCGTTTATTTTGATAATTTCTTTACCAGTCATGCGTTGTTAAAAAAATTGAAAGAAATGCAGTTCAGAGCTAGTGGAACAATAAGAGAAAAACGTACTGAAAAATGCCCAATAATGGATGATAAGAAAATGAGTAAAAAAGAAAGAGGTTTTTACGATAGTAAATTTGACAAAACAAATGAAATTCTTGTTGTTAAATGGAAAGACAATAAATGTGTTTCTTTAGCCACTAATTTTGACACAATATTGCCACTTTCTTCAGTACAAAGATGGAGTGTAGAAAAAAAAAGAACATGTGAAAGTAAATCAGCCTCATGCGATAAGTTCTACTTCATATATGGGAGGTGTCGACCTTCATGATTGGCTTCTTGAGAAGCATTCCATAGCAATTAGAGGAAAAAAATGGTATTTTTGCCTGATTACAAGGCTTATAGATAGAGCTGTAGTAAATGGCCATCTCATTTATAAAAAAATCCATGGTTCTAAGCTCATGTCAATCAAGGATTTTAGAAGATACATTGCAGTCACTTACTTGAAAAAGGGAGCCGATTCAAGAGCCGTCCTAAGAAGACCAATAGTAAGGCAAATAACATCTAGATCCAATGTGCTTCCGGACATAAAATACGACAAAATACAGCATGTCATTGGCAAGAGAGAAAAACAGAGGCGTTGCCAATATGACAACTGTTCTTCAAAGCCAAGAACGTATTGTATTAAATGTGATGCAACGTTATGCATTGAATGTTTTCCACTTTTTCACACAAAAAATTAACCTTAAAAATGTTTTTAAAAAAAAACCCGGTATTCTTACATGTCTAAAATTAAATTTAGATTTTTAACGTTATTTTACTTATAAATTTGTTTATATATGAAAACTAAATTATTTTATGTAAAAAATATAATTTTTTTAATTTTTCCTTTTTTTTTTTTTCATACAAACGCCCAGTGTCATCAAATGAGGACGGTTTAAAAAGCATGGTTGCAGTTAAAATTTTTCAAAATGCTTTTGAAATAACTTTAATTTACGCATTTTTAGCGATATGTATCAGTTTTATGAAAAAATTTCAAAATTTATTAATTTGGGCTTTAATGGGTTAAAAAAATTCGCTTGTTTCCTGTAGAAAATGGGGATTCTACAGACTCTCGGTTCTATTTGTTCACCAAATGCAGGAGTTAAAAAAATCTTTCCTCCTTCTATATCGTATAAATTAGGTACCAACGATGAATGAATAATAGAAATTTATGTTCCATAATCAATAATTGTTTCAGTTTCTTTTAAATTAATATAAACATGGATCTTCTTTAGAGGTATAACCAGATTTTGATTGACTCCGATTGCAAAGTGTAAAGACTCCACTTTAGCTACTACTGCTTGATTCGAGGATTATTCCTATTAGAAATAGGGATAATTTTTGTAAACATTTTATTTGATCTTGAATTTATGAGATCTTGTACATACATTTATCTTATTCATATATCTTGTAATAAATGATAATTAATTCTATTATTAATAGAAAAGTAAGACTGTTTTTATCAGAAAAATAAATAGCGAAATTAAATGCATTTAAAAAGAGAAGTAAGATATAAGGGATATTATAGCTGTTTTATTTACTAATATTTAAACAATCTCATATTTCTGAATGAATTTTCTTGAAAATCGCTATTATCTATACTCATAAAAGGGGGAAAATGTATGTGTATGTATATATATTACAATAGTTTACTTAGCAATATCTTTATTAAGAAACTAGCCGCCTTTGGTGACCAGCAGTTCACCAATATAAAAGGTCTCTAAAGTTTTCAAATATATTTTATGTAACTTGATCTCTTAATAGCTTTTTCTGCAAAATATTTAGCTCTCAAAGTTTCAGATTTTGATAGTTATATAATTCAGTCATACTATTATGCAGGCCTTAAACAGTTCTGTTCATTGTATTACTTACTAATTTCTGTCAGAGTTCATAAAATTTGCACATTATATTAGAGTGGAAATGTTAAACTGCAATTAATATAAACACATTTTTTACTGAAACCAAGCACATCTTTTTTTTTTTTTGAATGTGAAAATTGAATGTAGAATCGCTCAGCATTGAAGTTGTATATGCAATGCAGAAAATTTTTTGTAATTTATACAATATCTTAAAGAATTACTCAACAAAAATTTCTCTAATTCATCGTAAAATTCAATTTTTATTTTTACTTTCAAAACATTTAAATGATGCAAATGAAAATATTTTATTTGAATTCAGTCAATAAATGTTCTTATGAAAAAATTATGAAGTTTAAATTTTACACAGTTCTTTTGTCCTAAGGAGTCATATTCTGCGAAATACTTTTGACACTTCAACTCTTAACTCAAGTTCAATAAATATATTTTCTATCTTCTGCGATCACATCTGTCAGTTTTTACATATCAATATTAGAACAATCAATATTTTCATAATCACAAGCCAATCACTGTTGAGAAATCCTGGTAAAAGATTGGCGTATCTACTTTGCAATGGACTATGAAGTGTTCTAAAATCGCCAATTTTTATAGAAGAGTGATATTCAAATTTCATAAATTATTTAGTTTTAATGAATGATTTAGTTGATTGAAGTTCAAAGATTTTTATTTAACCCTTAGCGCTCCGAAAAGTAATTAGATGCATAAATATTTGCCGAATAAGAGAACTTGTTCATTGCTCCGAAAAATTAATATATATGAATTTTCCCAGAAAATTAATCTACATATTTTTACCAGTCAAAATTTCATAAAATAATTAAATAAAATGCCAAAATGATGCACTGCCTTGAATGGTTCCTGAGAGGAGAGATCGAAGTGCTAAGTGTTAAAATATTGATGTCACAAAAAAATTTGTTAAATAAGATTCAAAGGTTAACGTAAAAGGGTAAACATGTAAAAGGATTACAAAGGGTAATGTAAAGAACCTATGTAAAAATTTAAAATTCTTAATTCATCGGAGCATTTATTGACTCAAGTAACATAAAATGTAATTGTTTAGTTCATTTAGACCATTTTGTTAGTAGATGCGTGCCCCTGATTAAAATTAACTGATGGGCGCTGATTACAGTGATTATCCAATAGATATATTAAACCATGTTTGCCTTAAATTTAATTGTTTGATTTAATTAATACTATAGATATTGTAAAAGGTCATAGAAATCTTTTCCTCCATTTACTTTTTAGAAAATATATTTCAAATGTTTTCACTTCACACAGACACTTGCTGAAATTTATACTTTTATATATTTAATTTACAATAATATTTGTTTATTTTTTGAATTTGAACTTCTGTCAATGTGATGGCAACAGGTTGATAAAAGCTAATTTTTTTCCCATTAACGTGCTCTTGCAGATTAAATTTTAATTTTATTTTGTGCAAAATACATTGTTGAAAAATATAGTTAAAATATTTCTTTAAAAGTTTGTTAAACATCGGAACTTAATTTGTAGATTAAAGCATTGATATCATTAAAAAGAAAATTTTTTGAGTTTTATCTTAATGCAAAAATGAATTTGGGGCTGTAATTTTTCGGAAGTTATAGCTCCTTAATGTAATAAATTATTATATGTATAAGGATCAATGTTAGAGAAATTAATTAATATTAGATAAGAATGTTATCTGTAATGAGCATAAACAATGCTGAATGAGAAAGTTTTTGTATTAGTTGAAATTTAAACACTTTCGTTTTTCAAGTTCCCATTTTTGTTGAGATTACTGAAAATTAAAAGAGATGCATTGCATAAAAAGCGGAATAGTATAAGGATTTTAGAACAGTAATAAATATTACATGTCCAATAGAATTTGAAGTTACATATGCTCTTGTGAGTAAGCGATCAAGAACAAGCTAAGTAAATTTAGCAACCATAAATCTGAATTATAAAATTAAGTTGGTTACTACTTTCATAAAAACTTTAAAAAAATGCTTTTTAATGTGTATTAGCATTTGTGAAACAATATATTTTACAACTATTTTTCTTCAATTCATGGTTATATAGGAGTAATCATAATTTCTATTTTGAAAAAAGTAACGTTCCTATCAAGTTATTTAATAGAATATCTCAAACTTTTTTTTAAATTTTAGTTACATACAAATGAACAAAAATTGCGGATAAGCTTTCAGAAATGCGGAACAGTTTTGACTATGCTGAATGTCAGAGACAGAAAGTTTTGCAGTTAGTTTATTCTTTCTTTCTTTCTTTTTGTTAAATGTTAATGACCATATAATGCACATTGTGAAATATTGAAAAAGAATTATTTAGAAATTATATTCATTCTTTAAAAAATTTCTAACACCTTTTTATTATTTTCATATTATTTTTTTATGTAGCCGTTTAAATGTTGCATTTAAATGTCGTTTCCGGTACATTGGATTATGTATAGTTAAATCTGACAATAAATAAGGTAGAAAATGAAATAATATATTTCAGATTTGAAAGAATTTCAATAATTATCAACATTTTCTTATTGAAAATGTTTTTTTTTCACCTGTTAATTAACCAGCAGCTGTTTTTAAAATTATTAATATGATTCCTATCATTTATTTTAGCCAGCCAAAAAGCTTATTTTTTTGCAAAAAAAAAAAAAAAAAAAAAAAAAAAAACCTTATTTGAACAGCTTTAACGTAAAAAATATATTAGCTCATTTCAAGTATCAGTTTGTGGAATGTATAAACATAAAAGCATACATACATATAGAAGGAACTAAACATTATTGATATCCATTTAAATTTGAATTTAAAGCCCTTTCTATGTATTTTGTTTTTCATTTTGTTAAATAAAGTTAAACTGTAAGAGATATAAAGATTAAATCCTCATAAAACTAAAAATTATAATTCATTTTATTAGATTAAATTTGTATTATGCACATCAGAATTATAATTTTTATAAATGTCTTCCGTGTGGGAAAATTATAAACGCATTCCTTTTAATAAATACATTTTTTAAGCAAATTTCTCACACTTTATATTTATTATATTCAACACTGGTTTGAAACGTGGTAAGGGTCATCAGCATTTTTCTCAAGGAAGTTTCGTTTCGTTATCAGAGACAAGAGTATCTTTCTCATTCATAGTGAGTTGATTACCATTTGGCGTACATTGTAAAATCGCCAAATCTTACATGCAAAAATAAAGTTTATAACGTGGTAGCCTTCCTTGACACTTGAGCGGAAAGGGGGAAATTTATCGAGCGCAAATACCATAGAACCTTAAAAGGTTTAAAAACAGACAGACTAGAATAATTTTATATTAATTTATTCAGGCAATCACTATTTTATGTAAAACATTTAAATAACATTCTTAAAATTAATATGTTTTTTTTTTTATATATATATATATATATATATATATATATATATATATATATATATATATATAAGGTCTGAATAAATATAATTCTACACAAATATGAATGCCGATCAGTTAAAGTTCATAGTAAATGAATGAAAGTATATACTTTTTTATGAAGTTATGAAATAAAAAATAATTAAATCATTAAAATATTAATTTATTTTAAAAATGCCTTGAAATAGGAACTCAATCAGCTACTTTATTAAAAGAGTGTTTTCTTTTATACAAAATTCTGTCTTTTTGTCTTTTATACAAAAGGTCTAAATTCGCCACTCATTTCGCCGTATTTAAATCCCGATTGCTGAGTGATAATATCAATATGTGAATCCTTGCATAACGCAAATATAAACAACTAGATTTTTCTCTTAATTTCCGTTAGGAATTGTATATACATAAACTCTCATTATATAGTTAGTCTCAAAAAATATATAAATTTCAAAATAATTAATTTATGAAGGATTAAAATTGCCTCTATATTCCTTTATTATTCTTTTAAATAAATAATTCTTTGTAATATTTTTTCTGAGCAATCAACGTTTACAATATGTTACTATTTTTTCAAAGAATGAACTAATCAGAGACAATTCTGTTAATCTTATATATACATTGTACAATAATAATATAACATAACTGATGTTCTGTATTTTAGAAGCAATGATATAATCTTCTATTATAAGAAGACATAGAATTTTTGAGTGCGTATCAGCAAACTGATTTAGTAGATTAAAAAAAAAAAAACCCATTTATTCTACAGCTATGTATTTTACTCAAGTATAAACGATCCAGACCATTAAATACCGTGCCGCAATTTGTTGTTCTTTATTCATTATTATTATTATTATTTTGCTGAAAAATAATGACAT